>BPTQ01000008.1:40426782-40940331 GCA_019973895.1 Chrysanthemum seticuspe
GTGAGACCTGGACTCAATGGCATAAGATGGGATGAAACATGTTTATATTTGCAATAGCGTTGGAAAATATAAATCCCATAATGATCTAGGAGTTGGAAATTGTTTGCCAATTAATGTTCGACAGATTACCTTATTATATGCGTTCGTTGCTAGCAGATCAACTGATGTAATGAACCTATGATAATTTGGATCCTAGTTTTTCGATAAAATTATATGGTTATATGTTTATATTACCGTTGGGTATATTTTATTTTCTTGAAAAATTGTATTATCGAAAATACTAATACTTGAACTTTTTTCTGTAGAAATGGCTCAAAACAACGGTAACACTAACACTGCACTAAATTTTGCGTTCAAAAGTTTTTTTGATCGGGAAAAGTTGACTGGCTCTAAGAATTTCAATGATTGGCACCGCTCTTTGAGAATTGTCTGTAGAGTTGCTGACCGTTTGAAATATCTTTATGAACCTTGCCCTGCTGAACCAACTGGTCCTGAAGCTACTCAAGCTCAAAAGGACGAGTGGAAACTGGAGTATAAGCGTCATAATGATGTGGCTTGTCTTATGTTAGGAACAATGGAATCTGCTCTTCAAAAGCAGTTCGAACATTATTTCCCATATAATATGCTCAATGAACTTAGAACTATGTTTGAAAAACCAGCTGCCGTCGAGATTTATGACTTGACCGACGCGTTACACAACTGTAGGCAAGGTGAGGGTAAACCCGTAAGTGCTCATGTGCTGGAAATGAAAGGTTACATGGAACAGCTAAAAGCACTTGGCAAAACTTATGATGATGACATGGCTGTGAATCTGATTAATCGATCCCTTAACAAGGATTTTAATGGTTTTGTCAGAAATTTCAATATGCACTGCGTGGGGAAGACATTTACTGACCTACACGCATTGCTAATTGACTATGAGAAAGGGTTGCCTCAAAAGGTTCCTACTGCCCAGGTACTTGCTATTCAGGGTGGAAGGATTAATAAGCCAAAACCGCAGCGTGCGAACAACAAGAAGGGGAAGGGTAAGGGTAAGGTTGACAAAGGCAAACAGGTGATGGCCTATCAACCTCAACCCAATAAGAACCCTACTCCTAGGAAGGATAATCCTAAAAAGGATCAAGCATGCCACCACTGTAAGAGCGTTGGGCATTGGAAGAGAAACTGTGCTCTCTATCTTGATGAATTGCGGGCAAATAAGATGAAGTATGAAGGGTCCATGGGCGCCGGTACTTCTGGTAATTTATTTGTCATTGAATTATTTACTCTAAATCATAATAATTCCTGGGTATATGATACGGGCTGTGGTATTCACATTTGTAATACACTGCAGGGGTTTAGAGTGGAAAGGAAGCTTGCCTATGGGGAGCAATATCTGCACGTGGGAAATGGCGCACATGCAGCTGTTGAAGCCATAGGAACGTTTAGTTTAGTATTGCCTTCGGGCTTAGTACTGTTATTGAACAATTGTCATTACGCACCTTCTATAATTAGAGGTGTTGTTTCCTTTTCAGTTTTGTTGGATGATGGTTTTACTCATACTATTTCACGTAATGGAATTGATGTTTCTTTAAATGGTGTATTTTATTTTAAAGCAATTACTGTGAATGGTGTGTTTGAAATTGATGTGATTGGAAATGAATCTAACAATAATAATAATTCAATGTTTAGCATTAACAAGAAGATAAAGTTAGACTTGAATTCTTTTTATCTTTGGCATTGTAGACTTGCTCATATAGGCAAGGCACGCATGCATAAGCTGCAACAAGAAGAGCTTTTGCAAAATATCAATGATGAATCATTTGATAAATGTGAGTCATGCATATCTGGGAAGATGACTAAGAAACCTTTTCATAGCAATATGGAGAGGGCTTCTGATCTACTTGGTCTTATTCATACTGATGTGTGTGGACCACTTAGACATGTGTCAAAGAGAGGTGCTAGCTACTTCTTAACCTTTACTGATGATTTCAGCCGTTATGGTTATGCTTATTTACTTAAGCATAAACATGAGGTGTTTGAAACATTTAAGGTTTTCAAAACTGAAGTAGAACTGCAATTAGGAAAGAAGATTAAAGCTCTTCGATCCGATAGAGGAGGCGAGTATCTAAGCCAAGAGTTTAAAGATTACTTAGCTGAGAATGGAATTGTCTAGAATCTCACTTCTCCATATACTCCACAACAAAATGGTGTATCTGAGAGAAGAAATCGTACATTGTTGGACATGATACGATCTATGTTTAATCTTACCACTCTACCTTTATCCTTTTGGGATTATGCTTTGGAATCAGCTGTTCGCATTCTAAATATGGTTCCCACAAAGAAGGTTGATAAGACACCATATGAAATATGGCATGGTAAAGCTCCTAACCTGTCTTATTTAAAGGTCTGGGGTTGTGAGGCGTATGTTAGACGTGACTCAGAAGATAAACTCCAACAAAGATCTGTAAAGTGTATCTTCGTAGGATACCCAAAGGAAACTATGGGTTACTACTTTTACTATCCAACTGAAAATAAAGTAATCGTTGCTAGGTATGGAGATTTTCTTGAAAGAGATCTCGTATCTCAAGAATTCAGTGGGAGAGTTTATGATCTGGAAGATGATCAAGAAGATGCATTACCTTCTGAAAACACTAACTTACTTCCGGTAGAGCCTGATAGTCTGGGTCCTCCACCAGAAGTTGAAGTGATTCCCGTTCGTAGATCCGTAAGGAATACGCGTGCACCTGAACGTCTATGTCTTAACGTAGAGGTTGAGGAAACTATTTTAGGAGATCTTGCAGAGCCTACTAGTTATAAAGCTGCCATGGCAAGTCCTGACAAGGCTAAATGGCAGGTTGCAATGAATGGGGAAATGCAATCCATGAGAGAAAATGAAGTCTGGGTAGAGGTCGACTTACCTCCAAACGCCTCGGTGGTTGGGAGTAAGTGGCTCTATAAGATTAAGACTGACATGGATGGCAATGTACACGTCTATAAAGCTCGTCTAGTTGCGCAAGGTTTTACTCAAACTTATGGCATTGATTACGAGGAGACCTTTTCTCCTGTAGCGGACATTAGAGCTATTAGAATTCTCATAACTATAGCAGCATACTATGACTATGAGATATGGCAAATGGATATCAAAACCGCCTTCTTAAATGGTCGCTTAGATGAAGACATCTATATGAAGCAACCTGAGGGGTTTGTGAATCCACAATTTCCAAACCGTGTATGCAAACTTCAAAGGTCCATTTATGGATTGAAGCAAGCATCAAGGCAATGGAATAAAAGATTTGATGAAGAAATCAAAAGGTATGGATTTATTCAAAATCTTGATGAGCCATGTGTATATCACAAAGTTAGTGGGAGTGATGTAATTTTCCTAATTCTTTATGTCGATGACATATTAATTATGGGAAAAGACATTCCAAGTATGCAAAATGTTAAGGCATATCTTGGGAAGTGTTTTTCCATGAAGGATTTAGGAGAAGCTGCATACATTCTGGGAATCAAGATCTACCGAGATAGGTCAAAGCGGTTAATTGGTTTAAGTCAAAGCGCTTACATTGATAAAATATTGAAGAGATTCAATATGCAAAATTCCAAGAAAGGATATTTGCCGATGGAAGTAAAGCATGGCTTATGTAGCGATATGTGTGCTTCAACACCTGCTGAGGTGGCACGCATGCAGAAAGTTCCTTATGCTTCGGCTGTAGGATCTATTATGTATGCTGTGAGATGCACAAGGCCAGATGTGGCGTTCGCTCAAAACATGACCAGTCGATATCAACAGAATCCGGGTGAACTTCACTGGATTGCTGTTAAACATATTCTGAAGTATCTCAGAAATACTAAAGATATGTTTTTAGTGTATGGTGGAAATCCAGACACAGAGCTTGGTGTTACAGGTTACTGTGATGCGTCCTGGCAGTGTGATAAAGATGATACGAAGTCTTAGACGGGTTATGTCTTTGTCATCAATGGAGGAGCAGTTGACTGGAAGAGCAAGAAGTAGAGTACGATTGCGATGTCTGCGACAGAAGCCGAATACATAGCTGCTTCGGAAGCTGCAATGGAGGCTGTTTGGATTAGGAAATTCATTTCAGGGCTTGGTGTTATGCCTTCAATTGAATCGCCTATTGATATGTATTGTGACAATTCTGCTGCAATCATATTTGCCAATGAACCTGAAGTCATGAAGGGCACCAGACATTTTCTACGGAAGTATCACTATGTTCAGGAACAAGTCCAGGAAGGTGAAATAAATCTACTGAAAGTTCAAACAGATGATAACTTAGCTGATCCGTTCACTAAGGCTTTGGCTAAAGACAAGCTTGTAGGACTTGCCAATGGAATTGGACTTCGTTTAGCTAAAAGTTTCATGCATAACTGTGATTAGTATTTGGATAAAGGATATTGTAAAACATTTATTATTTTGATGAAATAAAGTTTGGATTATGTTTATTTTCATTTATAATATTGTTGTCCTATATTTGCATGTTTAATCCGTGAGTAACTAAGTTATTCTAAATGTCCATTGTCGATTAATGATATGGGAGTATCATTAAACTAAGACAAATCTGAGAGATGTGGTAGAATATACTTGAAAGTATATTGATGAGAATGCATACCAATTTCAGATGATATTCAATGAATTGAATATAGGACTTATCCCAACTACATAATTTACTTTTTGGATATTGTTATAAGTAAATTATGAATAGTTATCCTCAGACTTGAGATACCAGATAAGTGTCATGAATGTAGTGCATTTCTGTGAAGCAACTTAACGCTATACGTAACTGGTAGTCATAAGGGTTGTTTTCAGAAATGTTACAAAGTTTGTGGGTTATTCTTGTAGTCAAGATAGAATTTGTTCCTTCAAATTTATTTGGAGTTTAATACTGCTGGGCCCCTCATAGGGTTGACAAGATGTTTGTGCGGCCGCACCCAAATCTCCCCTAAATATGTTTAGATGATTCGGTAATCTTGGTCAATCACTTACAAACGAGAAACAGATCAGTTTTATAAAGAATGACTTAATTACATATCTTTATTTAACGTGGTATTAGAAACAAAAGGATAATAATAATGAGAAATCATTAAAAGGTTTTCCAGGAGCCTTGCTCGAGTTGTACTAGAGGCATCGAAGTGTTGCTAGACGCTAACCGAATGTGATCACTCAATTAAGATATATCCAAGTGGGAGTTGTTGGTTTTATGGATATAAATTAGTAGACGTGAGTTAGGATCGAACTCGAGACTATGGGATTGCACACTTTACGTATGAGAATTTAAAGTTAATAATTAAATATAAATGTTATATTTATTTATTTATTAAACGAAATAACTAACGGACGTTAAGTAATTAATGTAATGGACTAACGGTCGTTAAATGTTTATGGAAAAGGACTAAATTGCAAAAGTTGGGAAGGTTCCGGAATCCCTTTGGGGACTCCTATACCGATCGGCCAAGGGACAAAACAAGGAAAGAAAAACCAACTTGTTCACCAAGTTTACTTGGGTATATAAACAAGGCTAGGGGTTTTATTTTTCCATCTCTTGTGCTCATTAGCTAAACCCTAAAAACGTTTTGTGTGTGTTTTCTTTGTCCAAACCGATCGGCCAAACACCATTGGTGTCGATCCATTCTTTTTCCACAAAACAAGTTATTTGTTTTATAAAAACTAGCATTACTTTAATTCGGTTTAGTACGTGTGTACAAGAACATAGTAATAACACACTATTGTTATTATCTTGGATTGAATTACAAAACGGTAAGGGGTAATTCATATAATCCTAACTAAATCAAATTAGGGTTCATCCGTTGCTAATTTGTGGATTTGATTCTTGTTCGGCTAGAATCAACAAAAGGTACGCATATTCTTTTATGTTAATTAATTGTTCATTAATAAATCTTATACGCTTCCGCATGATTACTTTGATGTTTTGTGATTATTTATTTGAATGTCTTGATATATAATTCCAACAGTTTTTAGATGTGTTGTTTGCAAGAGTAGTCATACAATATGCAAGCTCAATGTATCAACAAACCATTTGTAAACTTGTAATGTCAATGGATCTTCCTTATTTGAATCAATATTATGTTCATTTTGGAAAAAGAAAGAGCAACAAAATTCATTCATGGCTGAAATTATCGAATACACGTTGTTATTTTTTTTTTATTTTCTTTTTTTCTTTTTTCTATTTATATAGAACCATGTTTTTAAGTAGAAAACCGGGCTCTAAAACCACAAATAGAGCCCGTTTTTTTAAACCGGGCACTATATGCATTTCGAATAGAGTCCCCTACCCTTTGAGCCCGTATGGAAAACCGGGCTCTATGATCATTTTCAACCGGACTTTATGCCCTTTTTTTGTTGTAGTGTAAGCTTTGTTTTATAGACATAACTTTATCAGAGATTTAATATATTTATTGTAGAAAGATCTTAGACTTTACAAAACCATAAATTTATTAATTGTCACAATATTTAACATTAAAACAAAATTATTAGAATATCATTACTCATTGCGTTATGGGCCTGAATTTTTGTTACTAAAATATTATTACTCGTTATAGTATTTACCCAAACCCCATACATATATTGGTTATAAAACTAGAGTTAATTACATAAGTCGTCCTTATGGTTAGACCATAGTCGTAGGTTTTGTCCTTAACTCTCAATAATTACATCAATCATCCATGTGCTTGTCCATTTTGCATTGACCTATCCTTTTCGTTGCGAAACCAGAGGGACTATTCTTGATAAGGTTTTAAAATGTACCTTTTTTAGGGTCGTTTAAGCCCTTATTTGATCACTTTTGTATCCGTTATTACTTAATATCGTTCCTTTTCACTTTTTAGGTCTCTTGAAGGCAAAATGCTGGAATAGCACTTATTTGGACGAAAAGGCGAGGATATACGAAGAAAATGGCCAAAGTCAAGAATCGAGACACTCAAGCTACTGAAATACAAGGGGACGGCGTCAGATGTGTTACCTGTGACGCCGTCGCATCACTTTTGTGACGGCTCAGTAGCCAAATTGCTTATTTTCAAGTGACGGTGTCAGGCTTTAAAAGAGTAGGTCGTCGCAACTCAGACGGCCTAGATTTGATCCAGACGGCGTCAGAGACTGAAGGGGAC
The DNA here is from genome assembly GCA_019973895.1 of Chrysanthemum seticuspe. Lineage (NCBI taxonomy): Eukaryota > Viridiplantae > Streptophyta > Magnoliopsida > Asterales > Asteraceae > Chrysanthemum > Chrysanthemum seticuspe. The sequence continues at coordinate 40,433,908 of BPTQ01000008.1, forward strand.
GGCGTTACAAGCATAAGGTGACGCCATCGCAAGACTAATGTGGCCAAGACGAAACCCTAATGACGGCGATCCGACGGCGTCACAAATCAAAGGGTTACGCCGTCGCGATTGAAATCTTATATATAGAATCCGAATTTTTCAGTTTTATTGTGTAGTCTTTTGGAGTAAAAACCTAAACCGAACCAAGGTTGTCTTGTACAATATTTTATGGTTCCAAACCCTATCTTACATCAAGATAATTGTTTTACTTCATTAATTCAATTATGTCTTCAATTACTTGTGTATATGCTTGCATGTTTTCCATGTCCGGCTAATTTACTTGTGTGTTTGCTTAGGGAATATGAAACTTAATTATTGAATATTGATTGGTTGTCTCTTATCTTAATTGTTAATGATCTAGTAATACGATAGGTCATTCGTTGTGTAGTTAATGCTTGATTAATCTTTGTGAACCTTAGACTATAACACCTAGAGTAGTTGTAGGCTAAACCATCCAAAGAGTACCTTAGAGTTAGAGTTTATAATTCTTAGAGATTTTGTAGACGAGACCCTTTGGTAGTTTCAAAGAGTTAGGGACAAACGCATACCCTACGACTTTAGACACACAACGCGATTAAGAATAAGGACGTGACAATTCAACCATCAATAGGAGATAATTAAGGAGTAATAAAACCTAAGTAACCACATCTTTAAACCATCATACGAGCACACAATAATTAGACATAGACTACATACACCTTAGATTAGATAATTAGATAAGTAGAGTAATCGGTAGAAATACCAACCCCCAAATCCAAACCCCGAGATTCGTACCTTTCCTTTCCTTAAAAAAAATATAAAGAGATAAAAAATAAACTCCCTCAACCCCAACCTTAGCGTAGTAACTTCTCACTAGCATTCCTATTCCCCTAGAGAACGATATCAATACCCGTGGCTTACCCTAATACTACACTACAACGATTAGGTTCACTGCCTAGGGTGTTATAAAATTTGCTCGAAGAAAAGGAAGTTCCTTTGACCCCAAACGACGCGTGTAGCGTTATCAAGTTTTTGGTGCCGCTGCCGGGGAATAGAATAGCTAGTTAGTATTCCACCTCGTTTAGGTTTCTTTTCTTGATTCCTATCAAGTAAATTTTTTTCTCATTTTTAGCTTTCTCATAGTCTATCCCCCTTCTTCGTGACCTTTGTTCGTAAGCCCATCACTTTTCATCATGGAAGGTGATAACCAACCACCATTCATCAACCTACCACCAAATGACCCGCCAAGAGCCCGTACTCTTGGTGAATACTCGAGACCAAGCCACCTAGGCTATAGGAACACCATTGAGCTTCCCGATCAAGCCCAAACTACGGCCCTGCGATCCGACACCATCCGGTTGGTGCAAAACGGATGTGCATTCCATGGACTTCGTTCCGAAGATCCTAATCAGCATCTTAAGGATTTCCTTAAAATTGTCGATTCCATCGACCTTGATGCTACTACTCGGGAGACCACGCGTCTGCGTCTCTTCCAATTCTCTCTACAAGACCAAGCTAGTAATTGGCTTGAGTGATTTCCCGCCGGCTCCTTCTCAAGTTTGGATGATCTCACATCTCGCTTCCTTGCTTAATTTTTCCCACCGGGGAGAACCACTAAGCTTAGGAATGACATCTTGATGTTCCAACAACGTCAAGGCGAATCTCTCTACGAAGAATGGACTCGATTCGAGGACTTACTTCATAAAGTCCCTCATCACGGCATTCATCTTTGGCTCCAAGTCCAACTTTTCTATGATCATGTCAACTTCCCCACCAAGCGATCCATTGACCAAGCGGCCGGTGCAAAACTTAGTGATCTCACCGCGGAAGAATCATGAGGTATAATAGAGGACCTTGCTCTCTATGACAATGAAAGTTGGAATGACCCCCGTGAGTTGCCCAAAACCATTAAGGAAATCTCCTTGCCTCCCATTGACTCACAACCTTCCGACCGTAGGATGCTCGAACTTGAAGATCAAGTTAAATTCCTAATGAGTTCCTACGAAAATCCTAAGTCTTCACATCAAGTGAATAAAATCACTCTTCCTTGTGATTTATGTAGTGGTCCCCATGACACTCGTGATTGCACAAGACTCAACGAACAAGCTTTTGCGGACTACGCCTCCATGCGTACCGACAGAGCGGGAAAGAAGTGGTACACTTTCAAGCCCGAACAAAACAACTTAGGAAACTCTTACAACCCCTCATGGAGAAATCACCCTAACCTTAAGTGGAACCAAAACTCAAGCACACCCCAAAGCTCATCTAGTCCACCTAATAGGTTCAATTCTCTAAACACCGGGAACCCTACTAATCTTGAGGCAGTTGCATTTAGATTCATGTCATCTCAAGAGACTCGATTGACTAAGCTTGAAGCCGATTTTAAGCGAAGACAAGGCGAGATGACAAACAAGCTTGATGCCCTCTTAAAAGCCTTTAATGAACGGGAAATTGGAGCACTCCCAAGTGATACTATAAAGAACCCAAAAGTGAATTCGATTTCGTCAACTTCATGTTCTTGTTCACCATGGGAGAGTGCACATCCATGTCCCTCACACCCAACGGTTCACTCGGTAAATGCTATCAACAAGGGTTCCAAGTAATCCAAAATGAGGTACCAAGGCCCTGCACCATTGGTAGAACCTACTCTTGAGAAACCCGTCAACCAAGAACCCAAACCTAATCTAGAGGAGGAGTACAAGGAACTCCATCAAGAAAAACCGGTTCTTGAAGTCTTAGCTCATGCACCTTATTATAATGCTTTAAAAGAAAAATATGAGTTAGAACTTAAACTTGGAAAACATGGGTCCGCCTTTGTGCGAAATAATCTACCTAAGAAGTTAGACGATCCCGGGCTATTTACTCTTCCGTGTAGGCTTGGAACTTCCAAACCTCTCGATGATCTAGCCGACTTAGGATCATGCATCAGTCTTGTTCCGTTGTCCCTCCATAGAATCCTTAACTTAGGTAAGATAGAACCAACGGAAACCATCTTAGGTCTAGCGGACGGTAGTGTTGCATATCCGGTAGGGATAATAAAATACATGGTAGTACACGTAGGAGAATTGACTCTTTTGGCCGACTTCCATGTGCTAGACATGAATAAGGACCCGACATGCCCATTACTAGTAGGAAGAGGATTCTTAGCTACCGCTAGTGCCATCATCGATTGTAAGATGTCCAAGATAGTGGTAGGAGAGGGGAGTGCTAGGTCAATTTACGATGTCAAAAAGCATACGTACTACAAAGAAGAGGAAATCCCACATGAGATTAGGTTGGATAGAACGCCTTCTAGATATGGACCTTGGATAGATAAGAACCTCATAGGTCCCCAACGACCTTTCTACTTAGATGAAGTCTTTGCTAGTAAAGCAACTTTCCATGAAAAAGAAATGGCTAGGGACATGGAAGTGAACACGTTCGAGGACGCCTTAGTATTTAGGAAGATGACCGAGTTGCTACGAAGTTTGCCCGTCAACCTTGTCATGAATAAGTGGAAAATTGAGAAGCCTAAACATAAGTGGGATTGGGATAGACCGCCTAGTGATGGTAATGGAGAGTGGCACATTAGGATAACGATCTATGATCCCGATGGAGAGAATTTTGAAAAGGCATATCGAACCGAACGTACTACTAGGAACTTAAATGATAAGTTTGATCCTTATGACATTGTTAAGGATAGGCTTACTTATATCGGTACGTAGGAGCACGACTACGGGTCTAGCTACAAGACTCATAAATAAAGAAAAGCGCTTCGTGGGAGGCAACCCATGCTTAATTATTTGCTTGTTAGTGTCATATATCTTTTATTGATTGCTGATTCTCATGTTTAAATTTGTAAAAATGTTTTATTTTGTTTTTAACCTCGTCTTAATTGCATTTAAAGGTATTTTACATAAAGGATAAGTGTAGGGAGGATTACATACGTTTTCAAAAGAAACGTAAACATGAGAATTTCAATTAATTAAAAGATATATATGTGTGTTTGTTCAAGTCAAATGCTTGTATCGAGTCATAATGGATGTTTTGCAGAAATTTTCCAGATTCTAAAGATGTAAATTTTCCAGAATTTTTTCCAGAAAATCGCAGACCAGTTTTTGTCAGGATAACCTGACGGCGTCAGGAAGGAGTAAAAACAACAGATTACTTTTTTTTCTCGTTTTCTGAGCTACTTATAAAATTTTTGGAATTTTTCAGGTCTTAATTTTCCAGAAATTCTGTAAACATCCATTCCACAAGCATTATATCCTAGTTTAATAGATTCTTATATATATTATTACCGCCGATTTTACGCGAAGGTTTCGTTTATTTTCTTCAACTGTGCAGGTTTAATTTATTAAGAAGAAGATACATAAGATTGGAAGGAGCTTGTCACGCATACATTCTTCTTGAAAAGGATTTAACCACCACTTTACACGGATCCTACCGAGCTAATCAGGGGAGTATTAGTTTCTTTCGTTTTTAATTACCTTCTATTATCATAACTTTGATACTTTCGGGAAACATTGGGGACAATGTTCAGTTTTAGTGTAGGGAGGGAAAATAAAACGGGAACTTTGAAACTATGCTTATCCTTGATTATTTGCTTTGTCCAATTGTATTTGTGTAATAAACCATGAGAAAATGTCGGTTAGGGTAATTTTGGCACCAAATTTAATTTTTTTTATGACATATAGGAGTGGGCCATTAGTCTTAAAAAAAGCGTCTCACGGATAGGAAGTTATATGACTAGCGAAAAAAAAACCCTTTACCACCCAAATTCCACCCAAAATGTGAGGATCGCCCTTAGATAAGTAGGAATTAAAGCATTCATCTTTAATGCTTAGAAGTGTGAACCGGTAGTATAATAGATTCTAGAACTTGTTTTGTGATGCATTCCGAGATCGCTAGTAAGACTACACTTGTGTAGTTAGGAATAACTAAATGATAAGAGGCATTAGGATAACCCTTGTTTGATACCCGTAATATAATTACTTCTTCAACATTGGTTGAGTAATTCCCCCACACCGTTGCGTTGTACTCATCTTTAGTACACGATACCCCTAGTTAACCCCTCAGAGCCTATCCTTTTCGCGGTTCTTGTGATGTTTCGGTTTTTCCGGAATATCAATGAAGAGCATTGTTTACACCCCACCCCCAAATGTACACCCAAATCGCCTTAGCCTACACTGTATGCACTCACTTTTAGTGCATTATTGTTATCACCCTAAACCCTTAGTTCAATTATCTTGTTACTTGCATAAGTTGCTAAGTCGAGTCATATCCTTCGTACACAGTTTTGGGACGATTGGGACTCATGGGAAAAGTTAAAGTTTATGAAATGACGGGAAGGGAACGTTAAATTCAAATTCCCTTTATTTGCGTAATAATGTATTCCAAGTGTTTTGATCTTTCAATTCGGGTCAAATTAGTGTTAGAATAATAAAAACTCAAGTGTAGGGATGTGCCTATAAATCCCTATCATTTTGATGTTACCGTAGAGGATGGTAGAGTAAAAGTGTATGAAAAAAACAAAAAATCGAAAAAAAAGAGAAAAAGAAAAAAAATAGAGTGTAAAAAAAAAACATACGGGCTACCATCCTAAATCTATCTTTAAATTCATGTTTGTTTGTTTAAGTTATCTAGAGTTTAGAGTGTCGAGTCTTGGCTTAGCAATGCCATTCTTCGTATGCTTGTAACATAAAGATTTTTGACTTGCCACCACTAAATAGCCTATCCCACCAAACCCTTTGTTTCCCTACCGTAAGCCTAACATTACAACCCTTTAAAGACCTCTTTGATAGTCTTTCCTAGGTGGTTACGCCAAAGCGATGGAGGTTTTGATCTATTCTCAAGCCTATGGTAATCTATGTACTAGGACCGGTTAATGAGTGTTTATCTTCCATTTCCAACTTGTTATATTTCATATACACCCGAGAGATGTGAGTATCCAAACACCCCATGTGAGGTGCTAGTATGTAATTTTCGTGCTTGTTATGACTTTTGCGGGGCTTATATGTGTTGTGGATTGTTTTAAACCAATGCTTCATAACCCCTAACTTATAAATTAATTGGCTAAAAGCACATTTGCTTGAGGACAAGCAAATACCAAGTGTAGGGATATTTGATAAGGTTTTAAAATGTACCTTTTTGAGGGGTCGTTTAAGCCCTTATTTGATCACTTTTGTATCCGTTATTACTTAATATCGTTCCTTTTCACTTTTTAGGTCTCTTGAAGGCAAAATGCTGGAATAGCACTTATTTGGACGAAAAGGCGCGGATATACGAAGAAAATGGCCAAAGTCAAGAATCGAGACACTCAAGCTGCTGAAATACAAGGGGATGGCGTCAGGTGTTACCTGTGACACCGTCGCATCACTTTTTTGGCGGCTCAGTAGCCAAATTGCTTATTTTCAAGTGACGGTGTCAGGCTTTAAAAGAGTAGGTCGTTGCAACTCAGACGGCCTAGATTTGATCCAGACGGCGTCAGAGACTGAAGGGGACGGTGTCACAAGCATAAGGTGACGCCGTCGCAAGACTAACGTGGCCAAGACGAAACCCTAATGACGGCGACCCGACGGCGTCACAAATCAAAGGGTGACGTCGTCGCGATTGTAATCTTATATATAGAATCCGAATTTTTCAGTTTTATTGTGTAGTCTTTTGGAGTAAAAACCTAAACCGAACCAAGGCTGTCTTGTATAGTATTTTAGGGTTCCAAACCCTATCTTACATCAAGATAAGTGTTTTACTTCATTAATTCAATTATTTCTTCAATTACTTGTGTGTATTCTTGCATGTTTTCCATGTCCGGCTAATTTACTTGTGTGTTTGCTTAGGGAATATGAAACTTAATTATTGAATATTGATTGGTTGTCTCTTATCTTAATTGTTAATGATCTAGTAATGCGATAGGTCATTCGTTGTGTAGTTAATGCTTGATTAATCTTTGTGAACCTTAGACTATAACACCTAGAGTAGTTGTAGGCTAAACCATCCAAAGAGTACCTTAGAGTTAGAGTTTATAATTCCTAGAGATTTTGTAGACGAGACCCTTTGGTAGTTTCAAAGAGTTAGGGACAAACGCATACCCTACGACTTTAGACACACAACGCGATTAAGAATAAGGACGTGACAATTCAACCATCAATAGGAGATAATTAAGGAGTAATAAAACCTAAGTAACCACATCTTTAAACCATCATACGAGCACACAATAATTAGACATAGACTACATACACCTTAGATTAGATAATTAGATAAGTAGAGTAATCGGTAGAAATACCAACCCCCAAATCCAAACCCCGAGATTCGTACCTTTCCTTTCCTTAAAAAAAATATAAAAAGATAAAAAATAATCTCCCTCAATCCCAACCTTAGCGTAGTAACTTCTCACTAGCATTCCTATTCCCCTAGAAAACGATATCAATACCCGTGGCTTACCCTAATACTACACTACAACGATTAGGTTCACTGCCTAGGGTGTTATAAAACTTGCTCGAAGAAAAGGAAGTTCCTTTGACCCCAAACGACGCGTGTAGCGTTATCAATTCTTGTAATAAATTTTAGCTATGGCTTTTTTTTCCGCGTTTTTTTAGTCGGGTTATACCCAACCCGTAATGTAAATAAACACAGAACCAACCCCTTTTCCCCCAAAAACACAGGATTAAACCAAACCAACCCAACCCTAATTTTCATAAAAAGCTACACACATTCAAACCAACCCAATCACTATGGCAAAAAATGATAAGGGAAAGGCTTTGGTTACTGGGGATGATCAATATTTGGATAAAGGATGGTCGAAAGTTGTGTTGAATGAATAAGTCTTTGTGGAAGTTCTTGCTACATTTGGTGATGAAGTCATTGCTAGATATGGTTCGTATAAAAACATAGGGAAGGAGATGATAGATGATATTCTTGAATGGTTGTGGGAAAAACTTACAACGAAGAGCCTATAGGTGGTAGTGGTGCGGTGCCTATGGGTGGTAGTGGTGTGGTGTGAAGATCATTGTAAACTCATCTAGGATATAATAACAAGGATAACAAAGATTGCACAGTGGAATAAACATAAAAATCAATGTTATTATCAACAAGGTTTTTCAATCCATACAAGCCCTTATTCTACCTGATCAATGGTAGAACAATTATCTAATTATAACAGGGTCAAGGACATCTTAACCTTAGGGCTAAAACTCCTTCTAGTCGACTACATTGTTCCAAAACACACGACACTTTGGTGTACACACATAAATACACATACAAACCTAATATCTATGTATCTTTTTATATAATAGAGTCCATTAGACTTTATAAAGGAAACTCAATTGTATAGAAAACTAGCTAAAAGACCCGTGAAATTCACGGGTATTTTAAAGAAAATATAAATAAGGTAGTTAATGACATTGCATATTATGAAGTTAAACCGTAAAATATACAGCTACTAATAATGAATCCATGTTATATTAAACACAATAGTCAAATAATCAAAAAAGAACATAAACATTTTGAGTCATTTCTTTCTACTCACACGAGATAAGACCACATATACCCATGATCACATATTGTGTAGCATAAACAACAATCTTTTATCCTTTTTCCCCCCAAAGTGAGATATGGCCACATATAGCTGGCCATTTGTAAGAGATCTTCCGTGATTTTGTTGACCGTCATCATATCATGAAAGATATGGACACGGGGAACTGCTCCCTTACTATCTTTTAATGAAAACCGTTTATGAGACAATGATATTTTCATCCCCACAATAAGCATTATATTACTAATGCTTTTCGTTCATTGTTGTGCCTCAATGCAAGTTCTCATCAACCGAGCCACTCGAAGTCTTGTTCCACTGCACAAACGAATGGCTTGACCAACGTTACGTAACAACATTACCAAAACACACACTTTCTTACGTGATTTACTGAATTGTCCTCAGATATATATAGAGATCATCACAAATGAATTAAATTCATTTGTCAAATTTTAGTATTCTTAAAACAATTACAATTACATGCCATTAGAGAGGAAGATGTGTTATTATCTTATTTTTCGAGTATGATTAAAAAAGAATAGTAAATATGACCGGCATTCTGTAATTAGCATATCTACGATATTTATAAAACAAAAATGCTCAAAGTGAAAAGTGAAAACTTAATAAAGTGAAATGTTGAAAATATTAAAAATGAAATATTGAAACAATTAATTATGAGCAAGTGAAAAGTTGAAACTAAAAAAAATGTTGAAGACGCTTCAAACCTGACGGGCTGATCCGGTTTAATTTGACCCATTTTTCAACCCAACCCGCCGGGCTGACACGATTTAAATTGACCCATTTTTCGACCGGAACGGTTCAACCAGTTGAACCACCCCGGTCGAACCGGGTTTCAAAAATTATGTTTAATCCCCAAATCCACAAACTTTTTATATTTCGTCTATAACCATAAACTTATTTTTATCACTAAAACTATCTGCCGCTATAAAATTCCGTTGCTAGAGTACTCGTCTAGTAGTACAAAATATGTCAAAATAAGGTCATTTAAGGAGCAACATTAAAATTAATACTACAATCAATGTTGCAATAATCGGTCAAATCGGACTAATCTGTCAAAAATCGGACTAATTGGCCAATTAAGGGATTCTACTTAATTTTGGGGTCGTTTATTTCACCTATAATGCACAATGGACCTCATAATCAGAATTGGAGCCTTTTATTGAGGTTTGGAAACATAGTAGGCTTGGAATCAACTATGATCATTAGTTTGTTCTCCAGAAATACCCAAAACTTGTAGGAAATGCCAATCCGATTAATCCCGCCTTAACTGATTAATCGATGTAAGGTGGTCGACCGCCCGACTACCGATTCACGATTTTTGCAACATTGACTACAATATCATGTTTGTAATTAGCGTGGTAAACTTAAAAGTTTATTGGTTAATTACTAATTATACAAAACTAAATATGAAAGTGTGTAACAGTTTTAAAAAGTTAAAAACTATGTCGTTAATGAGAAATTACAAACACGTAGTGACCGGGTTTATAAGGTCACTTGTGAAAGGATAATTAATTTGTTTTATAAGTTAGGTTCAAAATTTTGAGGATAGTTATCCATGAATTTGAAAACATTCTTATCACAAAGTTTACCGAGTTGGCGTTTCAATACCGGAAAAAGTGGCCATCCTTACAGTTGCTTGGATTTTCTTGAACTCAAACAATGTACACAAAGAAATTAAATTAGAAGACATATAGTTGTAACATTACTATCAAACACGTAATATTTGACATCCTACAAAAATGTTGCAAGTTGAGCAATAAAATCATCATATGTATTTGGTTGAATACGTGTTCTTCAAATAATAATCTTTTCAAAGTTGATTACCTTGGAATGATATGTCGTGGATATATACAAATACAAAATCGATTGGGGCAAAACCAACAATCTTTCATAAAAAAAAACACCAAAAAATTCAAGAAAATATTTATAACAATAAGGCGTTTTAAACTTATACATTAAATTAACAAACACCCATTAACCAATATGCATATACCATTAAAACATAAAAGGCAAAAAATGCATATATATTTTTTGCAAAATGAATAATTGCATATATATCCTTTGTACAAGTTTTTTTTCACAGTGCTACAATGGTCTTAATAAAATTACAAAATGAATATCAAAATGACAAAAAAGATTACTAATTCAATCCTTTTACATGAAATCATCAAAATGAAAAAAAAAGAAAAAAAAAAGTAGTTACCAATTCAATGCATTCTAAAGATTTAGTTCTCTCCCATGCCAAGAATCTGTACATATAACTTGACATTAACCCAAAAAACCAAACTGATATCCAGATTCAAATGAAAGATATAAAAGTAAAGATTTTACCTTGCAATGAGTTACTACATATAGCAAAAAGAAAGTGGATGGATCATGATTCATGAGGGATTTAGAAGTATTTGAGTATCAAATACATAACTGGGTTGAAGAAACATTATATCATCGAATTGCGGAATTGACATGAATGAAGATTATCATCATCAGGAATCTGCAAGAGTAGAAGAATGATTACAACTGGAATACGCGAAAACTTTAGAAAAATAATAAATCAAAACGAAAATTGTATAAGAAGGTTGATTCATAGGATTGATGATTGCCATGACTGCATGTTTAAAAAAGATACGCGTTATATATTTACGCATGATTTGATGAACATATCAAATTAAAGAGTGTTTAAGAATGTTACGTGTTTAAGAAGGATATGCGATATATATCGGTCCATTTTTAAATGACCCTTTTCAATCCATTCCGTAGTCATAGATGAACGAATTTAAATCTTTACAAACTTATCAATATTAACTAAAATAAAACGCGCAAATGATTTAATACATTTAATGTTCATAATTTAATTCTCGGGTGACTAAATGAAATTGATCATATCTTAATACATTGTTTTTCATACATGTTGCCTGAATATATACCACAACTTATTACAGTAAATGAAAATTAACTCATTTATTTAAGGCAAAACACAACAACAATCTCTTCGTAGTTAATACACGATTTTAAGTTAATATTAGTTGACTTTTTTCAAAATTTCACTAAACAAAATGCTACGCCACGTGTCAAGCTGACAATGTTAGTTATTTTTAGAAAAACTTTAATAGGGTGCTAGTCAAAAACTCTATTTTATTAGTTAAAATAGATAAATCTTTCTAACTTTAATCTTTATCTTCTAAAGGAGATCTTCTAGAATCCTCCATCTTTTGTAGAATTCCATATTTGTCGTTTAAGTCCTTCTTGTTTCATTCTTCATCTTATGTATCATTGTTTTTGTATCATCAAATCAATATAATTCCCAACAATCTTCTCCTATTTGATGATGACAAAACAAACCTTAAGCATGAACTTCCCCTGAATTTGAGATCTTCATGAATGAAACAAACTTCCCCTTAATTCTTAATTTCATTTCTTCCATGTCATGACACCATAAATAAGTTGCAAATCATATCTTCTTTGTAGAATTTGGATAAACAAAGTCTTGCCAATCTTTCCTCTGTGAAACCCATTGTCTAAAAGATATGTTGAAAAGGTTTCTTACCATGCTCTAGGATCTTGATGCAGTCCATATAATGCTTTTTCAACCTTGTAGACTTTATCAGGAAAGTCTGGATCTTCAATCCCTGGTGGTTGGCTTACATAAACCTCATCTTCAATTGTTCCATAGAGAAAAGCACTCTTCACATCCATCTGATACACCACAAAGTCTTTTTATGAAGCATAAGCAAAGAACAGTCTGATTACTTCAATTTTTGCAACAGGGGAAAAGACTTGATCATAGTCTATCCTTTCTTCTTGTGTGTACCCCTGAGCTACTAATCTTGCTTTATTCCTTATCACAATGCTTCTTTCATCTTTCTTGTTCTTGAAAACCCATTTTGTACCAATAGCTCTCTTGCTAGTAGGTAACTCCACCAAAGTCCAAACTTCTAGTAACTTGAATTGTAGAAGCTCTTCTTGCATAGCCTCTATCCAGCTTAGATCCTTCAGTGCTTGTATCACATTCTTCCTGTGATAGGAAAGAAACAAACAAACAGTTTTGAAGATCTTAATGACTGTTTATTTGTTTATGAGATCTAACAAACAACCCATGATCCTTCAAATCCTTGGTCATCTTCCTTGTATGTACAACAGAATGCACATCTCCAATCACTTGATTCAAAGGATGATCTTTGTAAACTCTGGTAGTTGCAACAGGACTGACTAGAATTGTAGTTTCTAAATTGGTTATGTCAGCCATGTTATCATCATCTTCATCACTAACAAAATAGTTAAATATGTTGGAGTCTTCCAAAGGAGTCATATTTAGATCAAACAGATATTCTACATCTTCAACATTATTAACTTTAACATTATCAGTATTAACAGTTGGTCTAGCAGTATTAACCTTGTTAGTGCTATTACCAACACTAGCAGTGTTAACACCATTAGAACTGTTAAAATTATCATTTTGATCTTGATCATCACAATCACTTTATGTATATGGACCTTTAGTAGCCTTCTTTCCATCATCATTAGAAGGTTTAGATCCATCATCTGGAGAACTCTTTAGAGTTGTAGAAAAAGCTGGATCAGCAGTCCATAATGGCAACAGAATGTAATATTTTCCAGGTCTTGTCTCCTTCTTAGCATGACCTGCATTATTATTAGATTTTGTACCTGCAAAACCATTAGACTATGTACCTGCAGCAATTGTTTCATAATTCATTGATTTGGTTAGTGTATCAATATCAAATAGCCAATCTGGTCCACTACCTACAGTATTAGGTGTACTCTCAGTAAACTAAATGTGCAAGTTCTCTTCCACTATCCTAGTTCTACTGTTGAACACTCTAAAGGCTTTACTATTTAAAGAGTATCTAACAAATAATCCTTCATCAGCTTTATCATCAAACTTTCCTAAGTGATCTATGGTATTGAGGAAAGTAACAGGACACCCAAATGGTCTCATAAAACTTACAATTGGTATTCTACCATGTAAAAGTTCATATGGGGTCTTTTTATGAGGCTTAACAACTAAAACTCTATTTTGCACATAGTAAGCAGTATTAACTGCTTATGCCCAAAAGGTACTAGGCAACTTAGAATTAGCTAGCATTTTCCTAGCAGGCTCTATTAGTTTTCTATTTCTCCTCTCAGCTACACCATTTTGTTGAGGAGTTCTAGCAACACTATACTGTCTCATAATACCCTTCACTTCACAAAATTGATTCATTTCTTGGTTCTTGAACTCAGTTCCATTGTCACATCTTATTACTTTGACCTTGTAATTTACTAGATTTTCTATCCTAGTTATAAAGGACTTAAGAATGCCACTAGTCTCATCCTTCTTAGCTAAAAAGAAAACCCAAGTAAACCTACTAAAGTCATCACTGACAACTAGGCAATACATAATAACCAATTTTAAAAGATCGTTGTAGAATCAACTAGGATACATAATAACAAAGATAAACAATATGCACAACGGAATTAAATAAAACACTTTGTTATTAACAAGGTTTTACATCATACACGTCCCAATTCTATTTGATCAAGATAAAACGTGTCACACAACTTGTAACAGGGATCAAGGAAACCTAAACCTTGAGGCGTGTACGATCTCCAGTAGGGAGATGGTGGTTGTGTTTCTAAAACATGACTAAACACACACAAAAATATGTCTAGGGATCTCTTTTTTATAGAGTTCCATATAGACTTACAAAGAAAACCTAATTGTATTAGGAAACTAAATCTTTCCTAATCTTTATATTTTTCTTTTTAAACATGTCTTCTAGAATCCTCCATCTTTTCTAGAATTCCATCTTAGCGATCTTAGTCCTTTTTGTATCATCAAATCAATAAATATCCCAACATGTGGTGCCTATGGGTGGTAGTGGTGCGATTGGCGTAGTTTTAGAGACAAAAAGAGGGAGGGGAAGGCCTAGAAAATATGGTCTAATACATAATCCGGTTAAAATGGTACCAAAAAAGAAGACGGTAAAGCCTATTGGTAGTGGAAAGAAGAGGGAGGGGAAGTAAGAGCCTCCAGGTACAATGACACCAAAAAGGAATATGAGAAGGCCTATTGACAGTAGAAGGAAGAGGGAGATGAAGGAAGAGTCTCCGGATGTTGGTATGTTAATGTTTATAGTTAATTTACGTGTCATTTACATTTGCGTAAATTGGATGGCATAACCTGTTTGATAGAATATTATATGCTGATAGTGAGTTGCATGATTAAGTGTTATGATTGATATGTTTAGGATAAACAAAGTATTATGGTTCTAAGTAGATCTTTACAATAGGAAATGTAGTCAACGCAATAAATCTTTAGTGACAATGATGCTTGTACATAATGGTGCTGAAATCTCTTCTAACTAGAATGGTTTGAAGTGTCATTATGGTCATGGGAAATGTAGTTGTTGTTAATACAAATAAGCCGTAAAAACATTTATTTATATTTTATGATCTTCTAATGTTTTGTCGATAACAAACGTAAAATCATTTTAACGAAATAAATAAAATACGTAAATGGTTTGAGCCAGTAGTTTACTAACACACTTACATTTTCATATAAAACACTAAACAAGTAATAGTGTTTACATTTCATAGAAATGCATATGTATAACAACTAGTGTTTACATAATAGGTATATATATATACATACTTAGTATATATTGTAATCGGTTATGCAATGAGTAAGAATCTAAGTACTTGACCCATTAACTAGATACATTGAATGTAGTTGGGTAAAAACCAAAGTCCATGACCCATACCCATGGAGCATGATCCATAACCCATGACCCATTTCATGACATCATGCATGAAGTCATGTTGGGTATTATCCATGGTTCATGACCCATACCCATGACCTATTGACTAGAAGCATTGCATCTTCTAGATACATTGTATCTATTTGGATACCCATGATCCAAAGTCCATGACCCATGACCCATGATCCAAAGTCCATGACCCATGATCAATGACCCATAACCCAATTAGGAGGAGCGTCTGGCGGATCCCCCAGTTTACACTGGACGGATCCCTCATGTAAGGGATCCGTGGGATCCAGGGAATAGTAGTTGATTTTTGTCTATAAATAGTGAGCCATTTTCTCATTGTAACTCACCCCTTTCACACACATTCTCTCTTAGTGTTGTAAACTCTCTAACCTCAGATCCAAAGGATCTTTCTATGTAGTTTTGTGTTTGTGTGATTCTCTAGTTTCCTCTTAAAGGCGAGATCACCACCTCTTGAAGTCAAGCAAGCTCAAGTCCATGAGTTGCCAAGCTTCGTCATCATCAAGACTACTAAAGTTCTCTTGTTGATAGTTCTTTCTTCCTCCTTAGAAGTTTTGTGTTGAGGGCATAAGGTGAAAGATGCCTAAAGGGTAAAGTAGAAGGCATTAGTGAAAGGTGTCGAAATTCCGTGTCGAAGGCATTAGTGAAAGGTGCTGAAGGTCCGTGTATAAGGCATTAGTAAAAGGTACTGAAGGATCATGTCAAAGGCATTAGTGAAAGGTTCTAAGGGTGTACATTCGATATGGTGCATCGATGTACTAGATAGATTAGTTTGGGTAAAGGATACCGATATCCTTGATGATGTTGTAATAGGGAGTGTATCTCCTTTGGAATAGGTGTTGTGTAGTGTTGGGTAATAGTTCCTCCTTTGTAATGGAACTCGGTATCTAGCCTTGTACCGGATAAAGTGTAGGCGACGTTGTGATAGGTTTGGTTCTACCTCGTGGAAGAACCCGGTATCTAGCCTTGTACCGGATAAATAGTAGGCGACATTGTGAAGGCTTCTCCGCCACAAGGAGCTTGTGTTGTGTAGTGATTACGAACTCTCGAGTAGGTGACTCGGGGAGTGGAGTAGGGCAAGGAAGGTGTCCTTGTAGCTGAACCACTATAAATACTCGTGTTGTTGTTTTGTGCTTCTTACTCTTTATCTTTGCTTTTTCTTATTTATATGCTTATCTATCAACATCCAACACACACATTTAATAGATTCATTGGAATGTGATGATGAACATGCACAAGAGTCAACTTAAGAGTTGTACTGATCTAGGAACTCATTTAAGATGAGATGGAGTGTTTAAGTTAACAAGATGAGCTTGAAATGATTGTTTTAGCTAGAGTTGACATAAATATGTCATACGGATCCCACGGTTCCCTCCTTTGAGGGATCCGTCTAGGCTAATCCTAGGGATCCGGCTCTCAGCAGCCAAGAAAAAAGGAAAAGATGTTTTGTGAGGTCTAGTACCTACACATCTTGAGGGTTTCAGTCTTCTTAAGTGTCTTAAATGAAAAGGGACTTAAATGATTAAGAGAAATGAGAGATGGTAGCTAATAATTGCTTTTCTTTATGGAAGACAATGGGACTTTATGAGTACCAATGAATGATCAAAGATGACACTAGAAAATTTGAGAGTGTCAAATAGAGCTAAATGGTCCTAGAGACCAGATAGTAACTTAAGATAATGTTTTGGAGGATATCCTAAAAGCTTAAGATGGAAAAGCTAGAATTTGACCCATTTCGACCTATTTTGAGGTAAGGATGACTACGATCAATTTGATAAAATTGAGATATTTCTAAAGCTAGATGTATTAACATGTGAGGGATCATGTGTGAGTATAAGAGCAGAAGAGTAATGAGTATTGATGAAACAATAGATCTACAAGCGCCTTGAAAATGATCCTAAGTTATATATGAGCGAGTTTGAGACCTATTGAGCTTGAGGAAGACATAAATGATCCTAAGGTATCATGTTTAGATAGTATGAGAAGGTCTGGAAGGTTGGATTGATGCAAGGAAGCAAGAAATGCACTTCTGTCTAACCGGATCCCACGGATCCTTCACTTGAGGGATCCGGCTAGTTATAGCCCAGGGATCTGGCATCTGAGACAGATTCCTTAATAGTCAGATTGCAACATTTTGTTCTAAGTTTTGAAATTAGAAACTAATGATATCTATAGTAAGTATACATGTATACAAGTAAAACATACTAAGTATAGCATGTAGAAATGACACATAAGCAAACAAGTGAGATCGAGCTCACAAATAACACACAGATTTATCAACTTTAGCAAGCGCTATTCAAGAAGCTTAACACGGATTTATGATCTAGATTAGTTCGTTTGTATTAACAATGGCGTGCAAGGTATGTGTCAATAAAGGAAAGAGTACATGATGGTGTTCAAGACAATAGAGTTGTGAGGTGCTAGATCGGGACAATCCTAGACTCCATTTAGATCTAGATGGTGTTCAAGTATGGTTTTGTGAGTTGGTTTAAGCTAAGAGATGTTTACCTATGTGTTGGTTATTTTGAAGAGTAAGAAAACACATGTTTATGCGTCCTTAAGAAAGTGAATTGTTTAGAAGGTTGTGTTGGTTTAGTGAAGGTAATGAACTAAGTATAGTTATTACGGATGGTGATTAGCGTACAATGAACTTCATCCTTGAAGTATTGTAGCTCTTCTCGATAAAAGTAAGATAATCACTTGATGAGGCAAGTGGTTGTGATTAACTAAAAGAAAATTTAATTTTACAACTTGTTTGATTAGTAATCCTAAGACAACGCAAAGTATTTCCATTGTAAACTTCCTTTAGGAAAACATAGGAGTATAAATTTCTCAAGTGAGAGAATGAATATGAGACTATTACTAGCGGTGCTCAATTACGGCTAAACAAGCCCATTTTTATTTGCGATTCCACATACCCAACTTCTATCAAGGAAGCAATTCAACCGTTAGGTTAAATTGAGTTTCTAGTGCAATAAGTTTTCCAGTATTCATTCTCAAGTTAGGAAAATTAATATTCCTACAATGTCCTATCGAAGAGTAACAATGATGATACTTTGCTTCGTTTTTATTAATATTATACTTGACACAACTAAGGTGACGAAGGTGTCATGTTAAAGAAAGAATTAAAAGTTGTCCATATGATGAACAAAAAATGGTTGGATGAGCTAGTTCAACATATGTTGTTGGAAAGCTTGAGTTTGGACTTTCGGATATGAACAATTATATTTGCGTTGCAAAATAATTTACTTGAGTATATCGGATGAAATAATCAAGTTGTCAATCCTACTATGAAGCTTAGAGAGCGATCCTGAAAAGGAAAACGGAAGAGTACATCATCAACACAAGTGTAGGTTATGATCCGATGTACATTCTTGTTGTTTTTAGAAAACGATACAAGAAAATATGAAATCAAGAAATCATATAAGCACACAAAACATTTATGTTGCACACATGACAAACTCAATAAGAAGCCATTTAGTATATTACATGTTTTAAACATTTTTATATGACTTATCTAAGTATTTAAACTAACATTTTCGACACACCTAGATGTCAAAGCACATTGATTAGAAAAATATTACTAACTCGACAAAGAAGAGAATGAATAGCAAGGTGAGGAAACCACATATGTTATTCAAACAAACAAGCATAAAAACTATTTGAGATAAGCAAATAATCAAGTAATGCAAGGCAAGACAATTAATCATTTAGCATAGCAAACAAAACTTCTTTTCATCGCTTTGTGTTAAATATAGACATGTATACCAAGCTTGATTAGTTTCTTTTATAAATATGATCAAAACCTTAATTTCAAAAGAGGACACATTGTTATTCAAAGATGAAAACATCCGTCTCTAATTAGATCAAAAGTTTGTGCAAAAGTTATGACCAGAAAAATGACTTTCTATTATAAATCAATGATTCTGTAAATTTTTGTTTTGAATCAGTTTATGAAATCATTTTTAAATGAAAGTAGACTCAAATACCTTTAAAACGATAGGTGGCACGACTTCAAACGACTTACGGTTAATTAGTTATGAATTTTTGAAATTCAGACAAAAACTGTCTTCTGTACCACGGATCCATTGCTTGAGGGATCCGTCCAGTGTAACCTGAGGGATCCGCGGATCTGACACAAATTCACAATAATCCATATTTTGACCCGACAAAAAGGTTTAACCTTTGTAGACTTTTTAGTGAGATTATATTACCCATTCCAATCTTTATTTAAGCTTGAATGAACATATATCAAACACAAAACTTCAAAGAAAAAATAACTAAAACACTTTTCATATTATGCTTATTAGAGGCATATATCACCATTTTATCCACAAGCAATTTAGCACGTCTTTGACCAATAATTGTAACTAAGAGAACATACCTTTGCCATATTCCCTTTTTATGGTTTTAGAAACCATAGACGCGAAATACTTCATGATCTTCTAAGATGCCCAAATCCTTTACTACATAGATTTCTCAAAAGAAGATGTTAGAATGATCTGTCACTATCCAACATTTAAAAGTGGTGATTTCTAAAAACATGACTTTTTGTTTTAAGAAATTCCCTTCTTTGTAGTTTTCAAACATACACAGATCATATCAAGTTTTTGAAGTACAACATACTCTAAGAAACTTGGTAACGAAGCTCTAATGCCAATTGTGGAAAACTAGAAGGGGGGGTTGAATAGTTTTACCGATTAAAACATGGTTTTAAACTATTTAGATCAACTTATGTCAATCTATTGAATGTGTATGTTGGATGTTGATAGATAAGTACGTAAGTAAATAATGCAAAGATAAAGAGTAAGAAGCACATCACCACGACACAAGTATTTATAGTGGTTCGGCTACAAGGACACCTTCCTTGCCCTACTTCACTCCTCGAGTCACCTACTCGAGAGTTCGTAAACACTACACCAATCTCCTTATGGCGGAGAAGCCTTCACAACGTCGCTTACACCTTTTTCCGGTACAAAGCTAAATACCGAGTTCTTTCACACCAAGGCGAACCACACCTAACACAACGTCGCCTACCCTTTATACGGTGCTAGGCTAACCACCGAGTTCTTTCACTCCAAGGAGAACTAATCCTATCACAACGTCGCCTACCCTTTATTAGGTACTAGGCTAAGCACCTAGTTCTATTACTATGGAGGAACTACTACCCATCACAACATAACACCTAATCTCAAGGAGATCCACTCCTTATTACATCACCATCAAGGATATCACCATCCTTGGAAATAAAATAATACTTATATGTATAACGATGCACCTCATAGATTATACGACATTGGTACCTTTCACTAATGTCTTCGTCTTGACACCTTTAGCATTCTTCACTAATGCTTTTGACATGGACGTTTAGCACATTTCACTAATGCTTTTGTCTTGACTCTTTCGGCATCCTTCACTAATGCCTTCAACACAACATCTACGGAGGAAGAAAGAACTATCAACAAGAGAACCTCAGTTGTCTTGATGATGACGAAGCATGGCAACTCATGGACTTGAGCTTGCTCGACTTCAAGAAGTGGTGATCTCGCCTTTAAGAGGAACCTAGAGAATCACACAAAAACAAAACTACAAACATAGATCTCTTGGATCTGAGGTTAGAGAGTTTTTAACTCAAAGGGAAAGTGTGTTGGAAAGGGGTGAGAAACAATGAAGAAATGGCTCACTATTTATAGAATAAAAAATCTACTGTTCCCCAGATCCCACGGATCCCTCCCACAAGGGATCCGTCTAGCGTAAAGCTAGGGATCCGTGGGACGCTCCTCTTTACCCATGGGTATTTTGGTTATGGGTCATGGGTTGATCCATGGGTATTTTACTAGATACAATGTATCTCTTGAGTGCAATGCACCTAGTCACATGGGTATGGGTCAATACCATGGGTTATGGATATTATCCATATATGATATAAGCATGATGTCATGCAATGGGTTTTGGGTCAAGCTCCATGGGTCATGGACTTTGGGTTGTACCCAACAACATTCAATGTATTTCGTCAATGGGTTGTGATACTTAAGTTTCTACCCATTTATATTACCCAATATACTACATACTGGTTATGTGTATATTTTACCCAAATATGTAAACACTAGTTGTTGTACATATGTAATACTAAATCATAAAATCACTTATACTTATTTTAGTGCTTTATTTGAACTCGTAAGTGTGTTAGAAACTATTAGCTCAAACTAATTACGTATTTTTTTTGTTTCGTTAAAATGATTTTGCGTTTGTTATCGACAAAACATTAGAAGATCGTAAAATATAAATAAACGTTTTACAGCTTATTTATATTAACAATCTCCCCCTTTTTGTTGATGAACAAAACATAAAATTATTTTAAGAAAAAGCTAAAATTCGTAGAAGTTTGAATTTGTAGTTTTTACTTTCTTCTCCCCCTTTTTGTCGAAACAAAAAGAGCTTCGAAAGGAAACTAACACATTGTTTTAGGAAAAACATGTGAAAGAAAAAATTAGAGAGCAAGTAACGGGAAAGGATCTCGTCTTTACTCTCCCTTGACGCGTCCATCCCTATGTAAGGGTTTCAAGAAAATAATACTAAGCTAGTTCGTTTGCAACTAAGTTTGCAAAAAATTTCGTCTATGTGACGAATGTGCTCCCCCTTGTTGATTGCCAGTTTTGCAACGGGATGTCATGAAATGTAATCCTAATATTGCAATTAATTTGCAATGTATTGCTTTGAGACAAAGCTCCCCCTAGTTTTAGGGTGTCAAAGTCTTCATGTGTAAATTGAATAACTACAAAACAAAGGTTAGAAACCAAGTATAATGCACAATTTCCTGCAAATTTGATCCAAGTTAGTAGAAAAATAGTTTTCTGTATCACGGATCCCACGGTTCCCTCCTTGTAGGGATCCGTCTAGGCAAATATGAGGGATCCGTCTGGCTAATGATCAATGTCAGCAATGGTGATGTAACACATTATGTTAATATAACAGTGAGATATGTATTATACAACATAATAATATACTCAGAAATATAGCAGGTAGCATGTATTTTCATTTAATAAAACTAGAGATATGATGACTCTAAAAACTAAGAAAATGATCGATACATGACTTGGAATTACTAGACTTAACTAAGTAACGCTTGAAGCTAGGACACCACTAAAATCCTCTAGCTTAAGTTTGTTTAGGTTTAATCTCGTCGAAACGTTCGAGGAGGTGATAGAACATGAAACGTTGGTCTTCTCGTACTTCATGTATCAAACTTTCAATATGTTGACAATGATAACAATCTTTGTCATGGCTAGGTAGTGGTGGTGGAAGGAATGAAATTGCTTGATGCGAAGGATCAAGTGAAGCGGCTTGTGGAGCCTCAAATGACGGTGGGATTGGTGGAGGCGCATTTGAAAATGGCTAGACCAAGAATGATGGTGGTGGTAGAGAAGTGTCAACTTCCATATGGTCGAGTGGTTGACTTTGATGATTTCTCATAATCCAAATAGGATTATATGATGGTAACGGCGAAAAGGAAGCCGGAGCTAATGTTGACTCAACATCTTGATTATGTACCATTATTCCTCCTAATGAGGAGAATGTTGATGGTGGAGGAGGATGAGACGGCCTAGGAGGCAAATCCTCTAAATTGTAGAGGTGTGGTGATGATAGTGGAATTGTAAACGAGATAGCTCTAGGAACCAATGGTGATGGTTTAGTGGAGATGATATTGTTTGGCCTAGGAGGTATGGTGGTGTTTGGCATAGGTAGTTTTGTGGGTACTATCCTTTTAGGAATTGGTTTGATTGGTTGAGAGGCAATCCTTGCATTTGTGGACTTGACCGGAGATGATTCGGTTGAAGAGATTTCGTGTACAACACGAGCAATTTTCTTGGGTGGTTCTTTGGTGGATAAGTTGCTACTTGAGGTTTTCCTCATGATAGAATGATTTCAAGTGGTTTGTAAAGATTTCTAAGTGCTGAAAATGAGAGTGAAGATGGTTGATAAGGTTTTAATATGTACCTTTTTGAGGGGTCGTTTAAGCCCTTATTTGATCACTTTTGTATCCGTTATTACTTAATATCGTTCCTTTTCACTTTTTAGGTATCTTGAAGGCAAAATGCTGGAATGACACTTATTCGGACGAAAAGGCGCGAAGATACGAAGAAAATGGCCAAAGTCAAGAATCGAGACACTTAGGCTGCTAAAACTGAAGGGGACGGCGTCAGGTGTTATCTGCGACGCCGTCGCATCACTTTTGTGACGCCTCAGTAGCCAAATTGCTTATTTACAAGTAACGGTGTCAGGTTTTAAAAGAGTAGGTCGTCGCAACTCAGACGGCCTAGATTTGATCCAGACGACGTCAAAGACTGAAGGGGACGGCGTCACAAGCATAAGGTGACGCCGTCGCAAGACTAACGTGGCCAAGACGAAACCCTAATAACGGTGACCCGACCGCGTTGCAAATCAAAGGGTGACGCCGTCGCATATGTAATCTTATATATAGAATCCGAATTTTTTAGTTTTCAGAGTGTAGTCTTTTGGAGTAAAAACCTAAACCGAACCAAGGCTGTCTTGTACAGTATTTTAGGGTTCCAAACCCTATCTTACATCAAGATAAGTGTTTTACTTCATTAATTTAATTATGTCTTCAATTACTTGTGTGTATGCTTGCATGTTCCCCATGTCCGGCTAATTTACTTGTGTGTTTGCTTAGGGAATATGAAACTTAATTATTGAATATTGATTGGTTGTCTCTTATCTTAATTGTTAATGATCTAGTAATGCGATAGGTCATCCGTTGTGTAGTTAATGCTTGATTAATCTTTGTGAACCTTAGTTTATAATACCTAGAGTTGTTGTAGGCTAAACCATCCGAAGAGTACCTTAGAGTTAAAGTTTATAAATCCTAGAGATTTTGTAGGCGACACCCTTTGGTAGTTTCAAAGAGTTAGGGATAAACGCATACCCTACGACCTTAGACACACAACGCGATTAAGAGTAAGGACGTGACAATTCAACCATCAATAGGAGATAATTAAGGAGTAATAAAACCTAAGTAAACACATCTTTGAATCATCATACGAGCACACAATAATTAGACATAGACTACATACACCACTAGATTAGACAATTAGATAAGTAGAGTAATCGATAGAAATACCAACCCCCAAATCCAAACCCCGAGATTCGTACCTTTCCATTTCCTAAAAAACATAAAAAGATAAAAAATAATCTTCCTCAACCCTAACCTTAGCGTAGTAATTTCTCACTAGCATTCCTATTCCCCTAGAGAACGATATCAATTCCCGTGGCTTACCCTAATACTACACTACAACGATTAGGTTCACTGCCTAGGGTGTTGAAAAACTTGCTCGACGAAAAGGAAGTTCCTTTGACCCCGAACGACGCGTGTAGCATTATCAAGTTTTTTGCGCCGCTGCCGGGGAATAGAATAGCTTGTTTGGAGTCCACCTCGTTTAGGTTTCCTTGCTTGATTCCTATCAAGTAAGCTTTTTTTCCCAATTTTTAACTTCCTCGTAGTCTATCCCCCTTCTTCGTGACCTTTGTTAGTAACCCCATCATGGAAGGTGATAACCAACCACCATTCATCAAACTACCACCAAATGACCCGCCAAGAGGCCGTACTCTTGGTGAATACTCGAGACCAAGCCACCTAGGCTATAGGAACACCATTGAGCTTCCCGACCAAGCCCAAACTACGGCCCTGCGATCTGACACCATCCGGTTGGTGCAAAACGGATGTGCATTCCATGGACTTCGTTCCGAAGATCCTAATCAGCATCTTAAGGATTTCCTTAAAATTGTCGATTCCATCAACCTCGATGCTACTACTCGGGAGACCACACGTCTGCGTCTCTTCCAATTCTCTCTACGGGACCAAGCTAGTAATTGGCTTGAGCGACTTCCCGCCGGCTCCATCTCAAGTTGGGATGATCTCACCTCTCGCTTCCTTGCTCAATTTTTCCCACCGGGGAGAACCACAAAGCTTAGGAATGATATCTTGATGTTCCAACAACGTCAAGGTGAGTCTCTCTACGAAGCATGGACTCGATTCAAGGACTTACTTCATAAAGTCCCTCATCACGGCATTGATCTTTGGCTCCAAGTCCAACTCTTCTATGATCATGTCAACTTCCCCACCAAGCGATCCATTGACCAAGCGGCTGGTGGAAAACTTAGTGATCTCATCGCGGAAGAATCATGGGGTATAATAGAGGACCTTTCTCTCTATGACAACGAAAGTTGTAATGACCCCCGTGAGCTGCCCAAAACCGTTAAGGCAATCTCCTTGCCTCCCATTGACTCACAACCTTCCGACCGTAGGATGCTCGAACTTGAAGATCATGTTAAATTCCTAATGAGCTCCTAAGAAAATCCTAAGTCTGCACGCCATGTGAACAAAGTTTCTTCCTTGTGTGAGCCGTGTAGTACTCCTCATAACACGCGCACTTGCACCCAATTCCCCGAACAAGCTTCCGTTGACTACACATCCTCGCGTATTAATGGAACGGGAGGAAGATTCCCTACAACACCCGGACCTAGGACTTTTAATGATGCCCGAGAAGCATGGAAGGGCAAGCCCGACTTCTATTGGGGACAAACCAAAGAATTCACTTCCAATGATTTCTCATGGCCACCATCTCACGGCCCTAACCAACAAAACATTGAAGGGATGTTGCAACACCTAGTCGCATCCCAAGAAGCTCAAATAGCTAAGCTCTCGGACAGTTTTAACCAACAACAAGCCGAGATGGATAGGAAGATAGATAACCTCTTGAAAGCCATGACCAATAGTGATAGGAAGGTTAATGCTATCTCAACTCCCAAACCTTCTGGTGTAGAGATTAAGGACCCAAGTAAGTTAGCTAAGCACGTTCAATTCGTCAATACCATCGCCTTAGTGGAACCTAATAGAACAAATGACGAAGCGAACCATGACATGATACTTGAGGTTAGTGAAACACCGATGAATGAAACAACCGAGGAAGTAGATGAAGTAGACAATGACTATTTCAATAAGTTTCCTACGAAAGAGGAACTATCTCGCCACCCTCACTTAATACGTGACCTCCGTCACATGTATGTTAGGAAGAGCCCTAGGATCAAGTTTGGGAACCCTTGGAATTTTAACATACCATGTTGCATAGGACACCTTTTCGTGGCAAAGGCCTACATTGACCGCAAGCCTCCAATAAACATCATGACTAGCACCTACTATAATTGGGTAATGAAGAAGCCTATCCCATCTAGGCAAGATCCCGATAATCCTAGGGTTAGTTGCAATTTTCTTGGTAGAGTTAAGGGATTGCCCATCTATGTAGGTAGTTTCACATTTCCTATGGATTTCATAATTCTTGATGATATTAGTACGGCCATAGATCCTAGCTTGTCCCACGTTATTCTAGGAAAACCTTTCATAGAAAACACTGGGATGACTTATGATCCCTCATTAGGAATAGTGCGATTCAAGGATGAGACCGATGATGTAGCCTACCAAATGTCGTTTAAGATTGAGAAGTTTTCATCACTCTCCAATGATGAAAAGGAACTTAAACTATCGGTCTATTATAGGAATGAGGAGGATAAGGAGAAAGGAGTAGATTATGTTATGGCCAAGATTTTCGGATTCTATAAGGATTGCTTGAACTTAGGACCGGAATATAGAACCGATTGGGGAGAGGACGACCTCTTAGAAAGGTGCATCATAGGGCACTTTTACAACATGGAATCCCCGAATAGAGACCGTCATGAGGAAGAAGGTGACAGTAATAAAGTCACGTAGGGGCACGACTACGAGTCTAGCTACAAGACTCATAAATAAAGAAAAGCGCTTCGTGGGAGGCAAACCATGCTTAATTGTTTGCTTATTTGTGTCATATATCGTTTATTGATTGTTTATTCTCATGTTTAAATTTGTAAAAAAAAATCCTTTATTTTGTCTTTAACCTCGTCTTAATTACATATAAAGGTATTTTACATAAGGGATAAGTGTAGGGAGGATTACACACGTTTTCAAAAGAAACGTAAACATGAGAATTTAAATTAATTAAAAGATATACATGTGTGTTTGTTCGAGTCAAATGCTTGTATCGAGTCATAATGGATGTTTTACAGGAAATTTTTCCAGATTCTAAAGATGTAAATTTTCCAGAATTTTTTTCCAGAAAATCACAGACCAGTTTTTTTCAGGATAACCTGATGGCGTCAGAATCGCAACCTGACGGCGTCAGGAAGGAGCAAAAACAACTGATTACTTTTTCTCGTTTTCTGAGCTACTTATAATTTTTTGGAATTTTCCAGGTCTTAATTTTCCAGAAATTCTGTAAACCTCCATTCCACAAGCATTATATCCTAGTTTAGTAGAGTCCTATATATATTATTACCGCCGATTTTACGCAAAGGTTTCGTTTGTTTTCTTCAAGTGTGCAGGTTTAATTTATCAAGAAGAAGATACATAAGATGAGAAGGAGCTTTTCACGCAAACGTTCTTCTTGAAGAATGTAACCACCACTTTACACGGATCCTACCGAGCTAATCAGGGGAGTACTAGTTTCTTTTACCTTTTATTACCTTCCATTATCATAACTTTGATACTTTCGGGGAACATTAGGGACAATGTTCAGTTTAAGTGTAGGGAGGGAAAATAAAACGGGAACTTTGAAACTATGCTTATCCTTGAATGTTTGCTTTGTCCAATTGCATTTGTGTAATAAACCATGAGAAAATGTCGGTTAGGGTAATTTTGGCACCAAATTTAAAATTTTTCATGACATATAGGAGTGGGCCATTAGTCTTAATAAAGCGTCTAATGGATAGGAAGTTATATGACTAGCACAAAAACCTTTTACCACTTAAATTCCACCCAAAATGTGAGGATCGCCCTTAGATTAGTAGGAATTAAAGCATTCATCTTTAATGCTTAGTGTGTGAACCGGTAGTATAATAGATTCTAGAACTTGTTTTGTGATGCATCCCGAGATCGCTAGTAAGACTACACTTGTGTAGTTAGGAATAACTAAATGATAAGAGGCATTAGGATAACCCTTGTTATATACCCGTAATATAATTACTTCTTCCACATCGGTTGAGTAATTCCCCCACACCTTTGCGTTGTACTCATCTTTAGTACACGATACCCCTAGTTAACCCCTCAGAGCCTATCCTTTTCGCGGTTCTCGTGATGTTTCAGTTTTCCGGAATATCAATGAAGAGCATTGTTTACACCCCACCCCCAAATGTACACCCAAATCGCCTTAGCCTACCTTGTATGCACTCACTTTTAGTGCATTATTGTTATCATACTAAACCCTTAGTTCAATTATCTAGTTGCTTGTATAAGTTGCTAAGTCGAGTCATATCCTTTGTACACAGTTTTGGGACGATTGGGACTCATGGGAAAAGTTAAAGTTTATGAAATGACGGGAAGGGAAAGTTAAATTCAAATTCCCTTTATTTGCATAATAATGTACTCCAAGTGTTTTGATCTTTTCAATTCGGGTCAAATTAGTGTTAGAATAATAAAATTCCCTTTATTCGGAATGTGATGATGAACATGCACAAGATTCAACTTAAGAGTTGTACTGATCTAGGAACTCATTTAAGATGAGATGGAGTGTTTAAGTTAACAAGATGAGCTTGAAATGATTGTTTTAGCTAGAGTTGACATAAATCTGTCATACGGATCCCACGGTTCCCTCCTTTGAGGGATCCGTCTAGGCTAATCCTAGGGATCCGGCTCTCAGCAGCCAAGAAAAAAGGAAAAGATGTTTTGTGAGGTCTAGTACCTACACATCTTGAGGGTTTCAGTCTTCTTAAGTGTCTTAAATGAAAGGGGACTTAAATGATCAAGAGAAATGAGTGATGATAGCTAATGATTGCTTTTTTTATGGAAGACAATGGGACTTTATGAGTACCAATGAATGATCAAAGATGACACTAGGAAATTTGAGAGTGTCAAATGGAGCTAAATGGTCCTAGAGACCAGATAG
Organism: Chrysanthemum seticuspe; assembly: GCA_019973895.1. Lineage (NCBI taxonomy): Eukaryota > Viridiplantae > Streptophyta > Magnoliopsida > Asterales > Asteraceae > Chrysanthemum > Chrysanthemum seticuspe. The sequence goes on from BPTQ01000008.1 coordinate 40,463,226, forward strand.
TAACTTAAGATAATGTTTTGGAGGATATCCTAAAAGCTTAAGATGGAAAAGCTAGAATTTGACCCATTTCGACCTATTTTGAGGTAAGGATGACTACGATCAATTTGCTAAAATTGAGATATTTCTAAAGCTAGATGTATTAACATGTGAGGGATCATGTGTGAGTATAAGAGCGGAAGAGTAATGAGTTTTGATGAAACAATAGATCTACAAGCGCCTTGAAAATGATCCTAAGTTATCTATGAGTGAGTTTGAGACCTACTGAGCTTGAGGAAGACATAAATGATCCTAAGGTATCATGTTTAGCTAGTATGAGAAGGTCTGGAAGGTTGGATTGATGCAAGGAAGCAAGAAATGCACTTCTGTCCAACCGGATCCCACGGATCCTTCACTTGAGGGATCCGGCTAGTTATAGCCCAGGGATCCAGCATCTGAGACAGATTCCTTAACAGTCAGATTGCAACATTTTGTTCTAAGTTTTGAAATTAGAAACTAATGATCTCTACAATAAGTATACATGTATACAAGTAAAACATACTAAGTATAGCATGTAGAAATGACACATAAGCAAACAAGTGAGATCGAGCTCACAAATAACACACAGGTTTATCAACTTTAGCAAGCGCTATTCAAGAACCTTAAAACGGATTTATGATCTAGATTGGTTCGTTTGTATTAACAATGGCGTGCAAGGTATGTGTCAATAAAGGAAAGAGTACATGATGGTGTTCAAGACAATAGAGTTGTGAGGTGCTAGATCGGGACAATCCTAGACTCCATTTAGATCTAGATGGTGTTCAAGTATGGTTTGTGAGTTGGTTTAAGCCAAGAGATGTTTACCTATGTGTTGGTTATTTTGAAGAGTAAGAAAACACATGTTTATGCGTCCTTAAGAAAGTGAATTGTTTAGAAGGTTGTGTTGGTTTAGTGAAGGTAGTGAACTAAGTATAGTTATTACGGATGGTGATTAGCGTACAATGAACTTCATCCTTGAAGTATTGTAGCTCTTCTCGATCAAAGCAAGATAATCACTTGATGAGGCAAGTGGTTGTGATTAACTAAAAGAAAACTTAATTTTACAACTTGTTTGATTAGTAATCCTAAGACAACGCAAAGTATTTCCATTGTAAACTTGCTTTAGGAAAACATATGAGTATAAATTTCTCAAGTGAGAGAATGAATATGAGACTATTACTAGCGGTGCTCAATTATGGCCAAACAAGCCCATTTTTATGGGCGATTCCACATACCCAACTTCTATCAAGGAAGCAATTCAACCGTTAGGTTAAATTGAGTTTCTAGTGCAATAAGTTTTCCAGTATTCATTCTCAAGTTAGGAAAATTTATATTCCTACAATGTCCTATCGAAGAGTGATGAGTGTCTAAATACTCATCATTTTTGTACAATATAAACTGCAAAATCATCTGAAAACACTCAAAAATGCATCAAAATGATGAAAATATCACAAATCAGTGTTTTATGTGTTTTAAATGTAAAAAGATCAAAATCAGATGAAAAACGTATCAAGTTTGCAAATTTGGCAGTTTTAGTCCCCCAAGTTTTAAAAGTTGTCAAAAACAGTCCCTGGTATATCAAAATAAAGAAAAATGTCATTTAAGGTCCATGGGATTCAAAAGTTGTCAAAACAAACCCTTGAAATATAAAATTTGCAAAATTACAACTTTGGTCCCTCAAGTTTGAAAATTGTCAAAAATGGTCCTTGGAATTTGGAAATTGTCAATTTTGGTCCTTGCATTATTGAAACTTGTCACTTTTAGTCCTTGGAGTAACTTTGCATAAATGGCAGCATAGGTCCCTCAAATTTCAGATTTGGCACTTTAAGTCCTTGTATTTAAAACCCTTTACACCCATTTTGGACTTGTCAATTCCCCTTGGACCCTGCCAACCTTTGGGCCCCCTGTCAATTAGCCAATTTGACCCCCCTTGATTACTAATATCTGGTCAGCCCTGGTCAAACACCCACTTGGCGCCCTTTTAGTCTTCCTTCTCAACTGCTTCCCCTGCTCACTCAAGCACAACCTCACCTCCACCTCAATATATCACTCCCCTTGTCCCCTCCACCTCAACACAACTCCAAGAAACATTTAATGATCCTTCCCTCATATCACTCAATCCCTCCACCTGTCAAAATGTTATTTCCCGCCAAAATGAGATCAATGGCCAAAATTTCCCCAACTGATCCAATGGCTTAGATAACTGGTGGGATGTGATCAGAAACAAGTGGGAAGAAGCTTGGAGCTATAAAAGAGGAGGAAAGAAGCTATGAAGAGTAGTAGAATTTAGTTTAAGTTTTTCCTAATGTCGTTTTTCTAAATTAATGTTTTAGTTTAAGTAAAATGTTGTAATTTCACTTTCCTTGTATTACATTTAAGTCATTTCATCTTTGTAATCAGTTTTTAAGAATCAATCCTCAAGTTTAACTAAAATTTATGTATTGTGTTAACTGTTGAAAATTTCAGTTTCTATTTTCTACATACAAGCTTCAAATAATCTATCTCCATGTTCAAATAAACTTGTTTAAGCTTATTATAGCTTTTCACAAGCTCACATTTCAGTTTCAAGCATTTTTGGTTCTTGGTCAACAAAAAGTCAAACTGGGTCAAAACTGAAGTGGAAATGGATAGGGGTGATGCAGTGATATATTTGGGTTGTTTTCAAGTTCAATGAATTGATTTAAATAGGCTAGTGGTTCTTTGGTGACTGTTTTCAAGCCATAGTGGTTTGGACCTCTTGTAAGTAATTTTCAATAGATATTGCATAATCAGTGTTTATGGTTTAAGTTGGTTTTTAATCTGTTTATTAGTTGTATTAAGGTTGATTAAACTCATTTTGATCAATAACATAAGCTAGTTCAGCAGATTGTGTAGTGTAAATTACATATCTGTCATTAAAATGGTGTTTGGATTAGTAAGTTAAACTGTTTTAGAGGCTTGATCAGTAGTTTAGAATTGTTGCTCTATGCTTGTTTAGTCCATCTAAGCTCATTTCTGTCTTTATTTTGTGCCTGCAACCACTCAAGTCAAACTTTTTCAAAATCTGTCTCAGTTGCTTATCTGTTAAGATTTTCAAAAGTTAAAAACTTGTTTTGTGTCTTAAATTCATAGAACTAGCTTTCCTTAAGTTTATTTCATCTTAATATATCATTTCCAGTCTTTAAATCTGGATCAAAACTCAAATTAGTCAAACTTTTAGTTTTGTATAAAAGTCAAAAGTGCCCATAAGCAGTCTTTTCTCAGCTTCTTGCAGATCCTGTTCAGGGGTCAAAATAGATTACTAGGGTCTGAAAATTGGTTTATAAGATCTTTGCTAGGTCAACTTGAGACTGCAATATCTGGTTTTAGCTTTAGCTCCTTGAATAAGCTTATAGATAAGCTCAAAGTAGGTACCTATTTATCTGTGTTGCTGCATCAGTTAAGCTTCAGTTATGCAGCCATTTTGTTTGCTCTTTAACTTATTCACCTTAAGTCCTTATGATCTGAAAATTTGGGTAAGTACACTCTGCTAGGTGGGCTTGAGTCCCATACTTTTGGTTTTCATGTTGGCTTATTGGATAAGCAGTTTCATCTGCTTAAAGTAGGTGGTCATGACCTGTTTTGCTGTTACAATCAATTGCTATAATCCTTGGTAAGCTGATCATTAGGTGTTAGGAGTAGATGTAATTAGTTGTAATAAGTTTATTTTAGCATAATATAGCTTTAGTTACTGTTTGGTTGTTTATTTCAAAGTATTAGCTTATTTCATAGTGCTTATTCCTTATCAGTTTACATAGCAGCCCTCAATTCTCCCACATAAGCCCATGTTTTCTTATTTTTCATAGATCCAAAATAAGATTTTAGTATTTTCCTGAAGTTTTCATAATTTTTGGTTTCTATTTAGTATTTTTCATTATTAAAATCAGTTTTTAATCATTTTTAATTAGCTTTAAATACAAATAATTAAGAAAAGCTTCAAAAAAATAATTTTTCAATTTTCTTAAGTTTAGATAAATATAAAAAACCAAAAAAATATTTTTCCATAATTTTCTTAGTTTAAAAAGTATTTTCTAGCAATTTAAATTAGTTTTAAATAGTTTTAAATTAATAATAAATATATAAAAAGTCTAAAAAATATATTTTCAGTTTTAAAATTAGTTTTATAGTATTTTAGATTTTTCTGAATCATAAGTTTATTTTTCTAGCCTTATTTTGTATTTTCTTCTATTTTAGAGTATTTATAAATAGTTTAAATTAGTTTTTAATTAATAATAATTAAATAAATAGTTGTAAAAATAATTTTCCTTTTCTAATAATTTTCTAGTATAATTAGGATTGTAAAAATGTATTTTATATATCCGTAGGTATTTTCCTTCTTTATTTTCACGTTTTATTTTGTACGTTAACGTAGTTTTTAATTTAAACGTAAGTTTTAGGTTTTAAACGTTCATCACTTTAAATATAGTGATAGCGTTTATTTAATATATTTTATCTTTTAAATTTTCTTAATTTGTATTTAAGTCGCTGTTATTTATTAACTTTTTCAGTATTGTAATTATCCAATCCAAATCCTTTACTGATCACTATCATTAGTGATCATTCTATCGTCTGATCAAGCGTTTGCTCACCATTGAGTCTCCGTGGGACTAAACGACCCGGGAATTCATTTTATTCTCCAGGACTTCATTGTATTTGTGTCTGAGCAGTTTTAAGCTTCTTACGGTCAGTCATTCACAAGTGGCTGGCTTGTGTGAGGTAGCTTGACTGTAATTCAGCACATATCAAATTTTGGCGCCGCTGCCGGGGAGGCTTTAGCGTGTGTTTAGCCTTTTTCAGATCCATTCTTGCACATACCCCATCTTTTGTAAAAAGTTTTCTGTAAAGTTTTCAAAAAATCCAAAAAGTTCATTAACACTTTTCCTAAAGTGTTAACAAACCCCAAAAATATTTTCCTTCTTTGTTTTTATAGCATGTTTTTCAAAAATACCAAAAATATTCCTCTTTACCTTCTTACCCTTTTGATTCTTCATTTCTTTTACCCTCTATCCATTTGATTCTTTCTATGTCTCATCCTCACCAATTTGGTTGTGAATGGTGTGGGGGACCTCAAAATGGTGGAAATTGCCCCGGTTGTGGCATTGTAAATCCGGGAAACGGGTTTGTCTATGACCAAAATCCCTACAATGAAACAACTAATTTCCTCAACCAACCCCCGCACTATGAGATGGAGACGTATTCTTGTGAATTTTGTGGGGGTCCTCATTATGATTACCAATGTCAATCATGGAATCAAATTTTCTATGAATCTGATCCTTGTTATAACACTCCTTGTTTTGACAATTTCCAACCCCCACAATTTTCCGTCATTGAACAATTTCCCGTCATTGATCAACATCCTCGTGAGAAAAGTATGCTAGAAGAACTTGCCGAAGACCAAACGTCTCGCAACGAAAAATCTATGCTAGAATTACTTGAAGAAGAGGAACGAGCCGCTAAGATTCAAAGATGTCTTGAAGAAATACGAATCGAGGAACGAGCACTTGCAAGACGTGCCCGATGGCTCGCGACTTACATTGACGATGATGATGATAGTGACGATGATGATGAAAGTTTGTCAGCTGAAACCACACACGAAGAGCCCGTTAACTCTCTAACCATGGGGGATAAGCATCTCAGCACTATTCCGGAAACGGAATCGTCTAATGTTGAAAACCTTATCCCGATCCCAAGTGAGTCTGAGGGAATTCTTGACCATGAGTGTGATGTGTCTTCTCCTCTTACAAATGATCTTGTTGAGACTTTCTCAGATTTTGACAGTGATTATAGTGATGCCGATTCTTTATATTCTAAAGACATAGAATTTATTGATGCATTACTTCCACATTCCGAGATCGTCAACTTAGAAGAGGATGTTGACCATGTTGTTTCCACAACAGTTAATACGACTATCACTAATCCCTTATTCGAATTCGGTTCTGAATTTACTCTAAATTCAGTTAATCCAATCTTTGATAGTGATGAGTCTGACACGGAGACTATAATGGACGAGGTGCATATTTATAGCCCACGAAGTACCGCACATGTCCCACCTCCGTATACTCTTCATGAGGAGTTCTCCAGTGAACTCACTCATATCATATCTCCGCTGGAGTATGATTGCTCGGATGGCAAAAATCATGATCGGGGGGAGAGAATCTCAATTTGCATAGTTATGACAAATCTTCCCACCCTCCCTCCCGAGATGCCTTCCAACCCTAAGAGCTCAACCAATAAAATCCAAATAAGTGCAACTGCACTTAATCCCGAGGAAGAAGATCTAGTCATGATTGTTATCATGATTTTCTTTCTTTTCTTCACCTACTCGGTGACTTCCTCTCTTCTTCACTCCTTCGGGAGTGAGGACACTATCTTTGTGTTGGATCATTAAATTTATTGTGTTTGATGATTCGGGAGGTCTTGGGAGATCAAAATACATGTTTTCCATTTTAGAGAGAGAAAGTAGAGAGAGAGGGTGTTCTTGCTAGAGGTTTACACAAATTGTAGAGTATTAGATTATGAGAAGCACCACCCCTTCCATGGATGGAAGGGGTATTTATAGTTACATGAGAAACGACCTCCTATCGGCCTGTGGATCAGGCATACAGTGGGTAAAGACCCGACCTTCCTCCACGGTGTTGCACTACACTATTCTACGCTACAAATTAACTAATTAACTACTAAATAACGTAAATAACGACAAGTCTACGAGCTAACTTAAGCTAGATAACATTTGGGGTGACCGACTCTTCACTAAGAAATTTTCCAATTCCTAACAATCTCCCCCTAAGGGAGGTCACCCCATGTTTTACATTTCGAATCCTAGCATTCTATTCTTGGCATTGTTCTTGAGCTCGTAGACTTGAATTCTTCATTTCCGCAATCTTTGTGCTTTTGTAGTGCAACTTCAAAGTCCGCATTGATCTGTACTTTCAGTGGAGGTCTTTGAACTGATCCACATCTTGATGATCTTCGAGCTTTCTTTGAGATCATCAGCCACAGTAAATCTCTGGATCACCCTTTATTGTGTTGCCATCATGTGAAGTTGTGACTTTTGGACCGACATGCTCACACTTTTGAATCATGACATCTTTCCATCAGAGTAGCGGAAGCCTTACTGGTTCATGATATTTGCAGCAGCGTAGCAGAAGCATAGTATAAATATATCAGAACCAGGTTATGTAGATATGCACCAGTCATGATTTCTTCAGATTAAGTGTGGATGCTGTGAGCATGCGGCTTTGGATTGACGCCTCAATTCTGATCAGCTGCAACCGTCCAAATGTACCTGCAAACAACAGTTAGCAATAAAACACACGAAAGTGTCTTTGACCACTTTCGTTGAATTGAGGTACACGGCCCACGGTTCCCCGTTGATCAGTACAAGTACTGCCTGTGATCAGGTAGGATTCCTAAGAATCTCCTTGACAGGGTTTCGCAGCTGTTCTAGCTGTTCTCAAACCGGAACGTCTCAAAGAAGACAACACGGAGTGAGTGAACCAGCGAATTGAGATTCACTGATTGATGAAAAATTGATTTGAAAACAATCGCGTATTGCTTAGAATAAAGTGTTTTGCAATACGACGAAGGTTTTATGAGAAAGATCAATTTTCAATCAAAACACTTTTTGTATTTGAAAATAGTACACAATCGACGTGCTAGTGAAAAGAAGAGATTCGCACATCGACCGGTTTTTCTAAAAGTATTTTTCAATCAGAGATACTTTTTGAATTTTGAAAACATAAGTACACATTCGACGTGCTAGAGAAAAGAAGATTTGCACATCGAACGGTTTTTCCAAAAGTATTCGTCAATTCCATTCCTGGACCAAGGTTGATTCAAGAATGAATCTCCCCATCGTTTCTATCCAGTTGTCACAAGCTTGATCTTTTGCAAGATTTCACATGTCACCCACCAAGAGCTTGTTAGATGCTGGCTCTAGAAGGATTTCCATCTTCATTGTGAATACTTTTACATATCACTCAGATGTTCTGGCAATACCACAAGGATAATGCGTAGGACTCTTAATATATTCTTACTTTCCACATTGAGTGAAACAGTAAGTCTTCAAGAATTTAGTGTCCTAACGAGATATTGTGGATGATCTCTTGGCTCTAGACTCAATAGTGCATTTTTGGTTCCTTTGCCGGAGACTAGGCAGAGGGTCTCCTTCTTCAATATCAACAATCTCTAAGAGAAAGTCGATAGATTATGTCGGTTCCCCGTGAGAATGAAACAAGTCCTTTTAAGAGGAACTTGAGTGGTTTGGGAAGTTTAGTGCAGTGCATCACTGGGTCCATGATGTCTTGTCTTCAATACCGGCGTTACCTTGGCAAACACCAGTAGCATATGTATTGAACCCGGTTACTGCCCTAAGGTTGAATTGATGGAGGGCTATTTCTTTTCACCCTTTTTCACATTCAGTTCTTTTTCATTCTTCAACCCCTTCAGTGCTTACCGAGACTTCATTACTAGAACCTTGTTGGGTTAATTCCAGTACTAGCTCTGTCTCAGTCCGCACTCTTCCCATATCTCACTTTTCTCCTTTTTTCATCATACCTAAAGACTCTACACTATCTAGTGGATTGTCCCTGGGTAGATCCCTCCGGTTCTGGCGGATCGTGGGAACTAATACCTAACCTAACCATCCTTATAACACCATGCATAAAGTAAATTGGTCGGTCTTTTGGTACAGTTCATTCTTACTTAAAACCAATTGAAAAATCATTTGGAAAAACAATCAAGGTACTTGTGATACGAGATCAAAGCATTTTGTACCTTAATAGTTTTGATCATTTAGAAAACCTCCCCCTCAACATGTGCGTGTGATTTAGAAATTGTTTGCCACATGGAGGCAAGAGGACTTTGAAATATTTTCTTTGATCACAATTTTCATACGAAAAAGCCATTTGATTTTCTTGGTAAAATTCTCCCCCTCAATATGTGCATAGGATATTTTAAAACATTTTATCACATAGAGGCAAGAGTTCTTTTGAAGCACATCCACAATCACAAAATCCATTAAGAAAACCATTTGAAAACACAATCAAGGTACTTTATAATCTCTTTTAAAAAACTTTTGTACCTCGATGGTTTTGCTCCCCCTCAATATGTGCTTCGAGATTCGAAAGCGTTTAGCACATATGAGAGAGCAGCCTGCACAACTGAATCAAAACGATCAACTTTTATCAAATTTCATTATTAAATCACAAATTCTCCCCCGATCAAAAATATCAAATCCTTTGAGATTTTGGATCCCAAGTGATTTAATAAGGTTTAGAAAACATGGGAGAAAATGTGGCCTTGTTTAAATACTCATCTGGTTTTTGGATAAATCCTCCTCCTCAACATGTGCATTATGTATATTGAAATCGTTTGGCACATGGAGGCAGGAGTGCCTTTAAAGGACTAAAACCAATTCCATTTAAAACAGATTTGAGATTTAAAACACGATCTCTACCCCGATCAGAAATATCAAACCATTTGAGATTTGTGATCCCAACTGATTTAAATCATTTATAAAATTTTGGGGAAAGACGTGGCAAGATTCAATTTTGAAAGATGACAGATATGGACCATTTTAAGACATTAAAGATTGTTAGTGTCAGGTATGATAGTTTTTAAGAGATCTTTAAGTAAAATAAAACAATTTCACAATCAAACAAGAACAGAAAAAATTTCATTTTGACAGATCTTTGAGTTTTAAAGAAAACCATACCATGACATAACATTAAATCTTTAGATCACCACATTTTAGCGTACAAACGGACTCTTTTGAAGATATATTGTTTGAAAATATTTTATTCAAAATCACTCTCCCCCTCAAACCATGACAGAAGTCAATAATTGAGTGACTTAGGTTTTGATAACATGAAGTCCGGTGATTTTAAAAAAATTAGTCCAATATATTTTCAAAACAATATTTTCCATTTTCAAAACAATTTAATCACATTATTCAAAATTGTTTAAAAATGGTATCCTGCACAAAGAAACATTAGGTGGTTGAGAAGCTTCCATTGTTGCTGTAGGGCTTGGAAGAAAACCGTCTGCAGATGCAGTGAGACTTCTTCTTACGTTGCATTTGAATGCCAACTGAGGTCCAATTAAGCTCCGTTTCTTCACTTGCTGAAGAAAACCATCTGCTGATGCAGTAAGACCTCTTACGTTGCATTTCATGCCAACTCTCCATTGAAGTCCAGTTAAGCTCCGTTTCTTCATTTGTCAACCCAAGATATAGTTACCCTTTCCTTTCGGCATCCAATCATCTTCAATTGTGGGATCCGGATCGGGAACATTCTTATAACCAATATACCTGCATACGTTAGTGAACACACATACAAATATATGGTGGTCGACAACACCCAAACAACAATTGACTAATAAAAGTCAATCCAACATATCAATCAGATCATGTAAGGTATGGGAATAATGTGTTTCTCAAACTCTAATCATCTAAACCTAACAATCATATCCTAGAAACCTAGTCCTTCAACATAGGCAATTGTATTTTTTCAGATAAGCACGTAGGATAATTAAGAAAGTCCGTTAGATGATATAAATTTGAAAACATTCTCCCCCTCAATCAATGACTTATTTTCTGAAAAGATTAAAAGCGCTGAAGTCATTGATTGAGTTTTCAATTTTCACAAAAACTCTGAATCTGATAGATTTACAAGCAACTCATTTACCACCATTTTAGAAAACAACAAATATTTTTCTGAAGAATTTATAGACGGAAAAATATTTGAGTAGGAACAGCAGTCCTTCGACATACTTTCCTCATATGTTTTTAGGATAAGTGCACGAAATATTTGAAAAATTGTTTAGCGCAACACTTTCCTTTCTTGAAAAAACGGGTTGCTATCAGAAATAATAGCAAGCCATAGTTAAAGCACGGGTTGCAGTCTGAAGTAACTGCAAGCCATTTTTGAAGCGCGGGTTACAGTCTGAAATAACTGTAAGCCATAATTTGAGACATGTTTGGAAAAGAATATTTACACCTCCTGCTCGAACTTCATCTATGGTCCCGTGCCATTATTGAATGACATTTCTAAGACCGTAGATGTTATCGATACCAGAAGACATGTCATGTGAAAACATATTTTTGGTATTTTTGAAATTTTTTGATTTTTTATGGGTTTTTTTTTTTGAAGGTTTTATATTTTTCTATTTTCTTTTTGTGGGTTTTAAATTTTTGTATTTTGTTTTGCTGGTTTTATATTTTTGTATTTTGTTTTGCTGGTTTTATATTTTTGTATTTGGTTTTTAATAAATATATACAAAGATAGAGTAGATGATATAGTAAAAGAAGATGATGATACGAGTACCGAGATAAGGATATCGAGCAGCACGTCGTAGAAGATAGAAGTCATCAACTCTTAAACATTCACCACCAAAGCTTCCAGGGCTCTTGAATCGAAGAAAGAAATTGAACCATCTGAAAGTGAGACTTTGGCAGCTTTCCCCCAAACTGAAAATCCTTTAGCTGAGCAGATTCGAAGCTCTATTTCAAGCTTGCCTTAGCCAGGTGCACAGAGAAGCACACCATTATCATAAATCCCGCTGCTCCTTTCAAGAATAATCACCTTGATTCTTCGTTCGAGGTTATATCATCAACAAGAACAGCAACGTATCATCCCACGTATAAATAATCTTCTCAAATTTCTTTTTCACTGAAGTCTGAAGCAATCCATTCCAAAAGGTGTCAAGAGAACAATTCCCCCTAGTAGTTGAATTGATGCAGTCAGTCTCTTTGTATAATGCTCAAGAACTCTCCCGAATACACATCATGAGGGTAATGAAGAACAACTCCCCAATTTTCACATCTTTCGTCCCTGATGAATGTGTATGAAGCTCAAGAACCCGAAGTACACCAATATCCAAGAACTCTCCCGAATACACATCATGCCCGGAAGGAAAACACCTCCCCAATGTTTGTGGTAAACAATGGCTTTCTTCCCTGATGATCGTGTATGAAGCTCAAGGACCCGAAGTACACACATTCCCCAAAGAGAGAACAACCGATAACATTGAAGAAGCAGGCCGAATCACTGATTATCTCTGCGGATGACAATCTCTGCGGATGTCAACTCTGGAATAAGTGATTATATCTCTGAATCACTGATTAAGCCCTCAAGTGAGACAGCTGAGCGCCCCCAATGTACATAATTCTCTCTCCCCTGATGATTGCGATAACATCGAGATCATCACACACTAGTGTACCTCTTTTATCTTCAGAAACTTTCATTTACATCACTTCCCCCACGACGTTGGAATAAGAACACTAAACGCTTTGATGAGTAAAACATTGAGTTTCTCTGCGGTAATAACATTTGTCTTCCCGGGATATCTTCAATTACTTAGAAGTATTAAGCTCATCAAGTTTACTCGCGTTTAGATGCTTGTCTCCTTCCCCCTTGCTGGTTTTGATACTTCAGAATCAGCAACATATTTTAAGCCCATGTACTAGAAATCTTTTGAGAAGAATACTTGAAGACTTTGTGAGAATCAACTTGCTGAAGAATGTGAGCAAGTCTAATTGGGGCTTAAATTCGACATATCACTCTCCCCCAATTAGTGCTCTCCCCTAAACTGACAATCTGTATGATGAATGACCAGATTAAGAAGAAGTCTTTTGATAATCAACTGCAACTCGTCTTTTAGTCTTCTAACATGTAGCAGAAAATGTAGAATAGACTGTAGACTCGACCTTCTTCAAGATTGTCCAGTTGGGGAATAGATAGCTAACATCTTCAACTCACCAAAAACAAGAACATCACCAAAAAGCATCCCAATCAACTTACATCTTGCAAATCCCCTTAACTAAAATCCCTCCCAATCAAACAAGAATAGAAAGATGTTCATCAAGGAAATCAGCAATAAGGCCGCAACGAACACACAAGATGGTAACGCCAAACTACCAGTCACATCAAACAAGAATAGAAAGATTGTTCGGAATCATCATGTTGATGTATACGTGAGGCATTAACCGGAAGCACTTTGTCGATAAACTCATCAATCCGAGTGAAGATGTCAACCAACGGCTCTTAGAAGAGAGAAACTCCATGTGAAGATTACCCGATAATAAGAAGCTCGGTTCTTACATGAGTTTCGAGCCGTATGACCATTTAAATTCTCAAATATCAATCAGCAATGCAAAAAATTCACACTTCTTCTCCCCCTCAAGAATTGCATACAGAGATGCCATTCTTGACTAAATAAGTGAAAATCATCCGAATGTTCTATTCACACTTCTCTCCCGCAAAATCAGCACATGATGTCGCCATCTTCATTATAATCGAGCAAGTGGAATGAGAAAATAATCAGTGATAGCCCGGTTCACTTGATGACTGAAGCGCATGGAAAAAGTATGAAGCATGTTGATGAGAATGGTCATAATAAGAAGATTTCTCTTCTTCATAAGATAAAGCGCACTGAAGCGTACACTTTTCTTTTCATTAGAGAATGAGGCCTGAACTGAAGTGAACAGACGTCATAAGAAGATTTCTCTTCTTTTGGAAGATAAAGTGCACTGAAACGTACACTTTTCTTTTCTTTAGAGTACGAGGCATGAACTGATGTGTTCATACGTCATAATCTCTCTCTTTTTAATCTCTTTTGGCAAAAACATGTGATCAACCCCATTATCATTCAGTAGGCTCTTTGTTGTGACAGCTGATGGAGAAAACCCAATATGATGAATTTGACCCTGAAGTAAACTACCCCGAACTCGTGACTTAAACTTGCACATATGTAACAAAGAGCGGTGCCGAGACTTCATGCCCATTTGAATCTCTAAGTACTCTATACTCTTCAACCAACCAACCATCGAGTATAAGACGTATATCACCTCTTGAAAAACCACAATTGAATGTGACACTGAGCACTACAACGTAACTCCTTTAAGTGATAGTTATTTAGTGGTGATAAGAGCCCAATTCCCCCAAGTGGTAAAAGAAAAGGTAAAAGTCACCCATCAATAACTAGATTTCCAAGTCTTCGTTTTTTGATAATAAGCTTGAACAAGGATCTCGAAGAATCTTCATCCAACCATCCCCGATACCTTCAGATACTAAGTGCACTCGCCCATGATATTTCACTTCAACCTCAAATAAATAATACTGAATTAACACCGTTGTCACATCTTCTGAACTGCTCAAATCTAGCCTTCTTTGACATTTAAATGAACTTTGATAATGGTTTCATCCCGACCATGGTCAAAAGCACATAACCCCGTAAAACCATGTAATAACCAAACTGCCATGACGAATATCCAAACACACATCCAATTTATGGAGTACACCCTTTTATCCCTTCTTCGAAACAGAACCCGTAACACCAGCATCAGGAGACCCCGAGATACGCTTTCCTTTCTCCAAGATGGTTCCATCATCACGGGATTTTACAATTCAATGGTTTAAACCGAGAAATAGTTTCTTTCGCGGGATTTTACAAAACCAAGAATAAACCGTAAGATAGATCCGGAAATGCACTTTACTATTACCAGGATGTTTCCATTGTCACGGGATTTTACAAGTCTATGATTCAAACCGAGAAATAGGTTCTTTCGCGGGATTTTACAAAATCAAGACAAAACCGTAAACAATGTCGTCTTGAATGTGTTATGACAATTTGGGTTTCGGTGAATATCTGTTTTAGGGGAACATGCAGCGGTTCATCAACGGTCCATTATCCAACATCATCAACATCATCAACCATCCAATCTACACTTTCAAAAACACATCAATCACGCAATCTGTCGGTTATTGTAATGACCACATGGAGAAGTAAACCCGATATACCAAACTTGATCATGAAGAAGAATTTCCCAGATTTGTTACTTAACCTTGTACTAATCCTTGTGAAGAAGAAACGGTGTACCCAATGTACAAAACCTCTTGACATTCTCAAAAGAGTGAGACACCGAAGTGATAGCAACGTTGTTAAGCGAGAGAGAATCACCAACGTAACTAAATAGCCAAGTCTTTATCACGCTCTATAAAAGCCCAAACAAGTCATCTTCGCGGAAGGGTAGAAATAAAGAAGACGAAAATAAGTAAACGCGTCCGGAAAAACCTCTCTTCAAATCCAAGTAAGAAATACCTTCCAAACAACCCCGTAGTCAACGTTTTCTAATAAACTCTTGAAGCCGTGATATAATAATCTCCGTGAAAATGTATACACCAAATTGCCAATTCTCATGACGAATCTTCAAATCATGTCACCAAGTCACATTATCATCAAATCTCTTGAGAAAGCACGTTCCAAGAAGGTCGATCCTAATATATATCCAAGTCACATCCCACGATAATCCAAACTCAAACTTTTCACATTAAAATCCATGCCCGGTCCAAGTAACAATACAACCCGTAATACAAAGTTACTTAAGGCCACAATTATCCATATCAAATGACAAATGATTACCTCATAAATAACAGCCGCGAGACATTGGTATTTCATCATAAAGATACTTTTGAAACCGATTCTCAAGTAACACCCAATCAAATACACTATCTGATCATAATCTCACAGCCAAAAAAAAAACTTCTCAACATATTAAAATACACATCACACTCAATCCCTTCAAGTGATAATTTAAAATGTGAGTGAATTGTTTCATGTAAAGACCCACGATACATTGGAAGCATATATGGCCCAAGAATGAAATAACAATTCGTGAAGCCCAACCAGTTGAGATGATATCCAATCCATAATCACCATTCCAAGCCCATCGATAGAACCTGTGAGAAATATCACACCCTAGAATACGGTGGTATAAAGGGCCACTAACTCACATAATGCCCTAAGCCTTAGCAACCCTAAACACATACTCCGCCTCTTCTTTTAAAAGCTGCCTCAAACCCTAAAATCATCCCTCATCAATAAAATCGCCATCTCTTCCAACACTGAAACCCTAATTTATCACTAAGAAAAATATTCCGCCTCTTTCACTCTTCATATGCACAACGTGATAAGAATGGTCTCACCACAGAGATGGTTCGAGCCACTGCCACAGAGATGGTATGGGAGACGATAGCGAATCATGTATGCCATCAAGATGGTAACGTGATTAACTAATGGCTTCAAATTAGGTATTACTTTTACCCATTTGTTTGAGTTTCTGAATAAGTTTCACTATGAACGAACCAATGAAAAAGATGTGACATAATTGTTAAAATCTTTTTCACGAATCGTATATATTTTAAACCAAATGATCAGTGATGATGAGGTTTTGTGAGATAGACCTTTGATGGTTTTGTTTTGACCTTGAAAAATCACAAAACCGTTCTGAGATTATTGTAGACTTTTTGTTGTTATCCAATAAATCCGACCAAGAATTTAAAGATGAAATCTTTTATGGTTTTACTCTTGATTCAACGAGGTTCGGATATTTGACAAACGAATACGATATTTGATGATTTATTATGGGTTGGTTGGATCTTGTTACATCTATATGAATCTGAGATCATGTATCTCTTTTGAGTTCATGATCTATGATGATAAACTCTTTTGTGTGATAGATCTTGAATGGTCTATGTGTTTTGAGAACCGTACACAAAAAGAAACAAAACTGAGATCCAAAAAAATGTTTACCCATTGATCTATGATGAGTAGGATTAATTCGTGTATGATGACCGTAGATGGTTGGGTATAAATTCACAAAAACACGAAGAATAACTTGAGATCATTTAATTTACTTGTTTATGGACCAGTGATGACATGGTTGTGTAAAGTAGTCGCTTGAAGGTCTTGAAAAGACTTAAAATAAGCACAAACCACTTCTGAGATTCATTTCTTCTTTTCAATATGTTTTGAGTCTTGAAACATGATTGAAGTTGGTAGTATAGAATGAAGATTGATGTTGGAGTTGTATTTGTTATTGGTTTTCACGTGTCGTGGTATTGTTATGGTCGAGGTCTAGTTTCAGTAGATGCATACATGCTTACTTCTTCTTCATCTCTTTCAGTTGCAAGTCGCTAGCCAAGTCGCTACGACCTTTTCCAAACCAAGTCGCTATGACCTTTTCCAAACCAAGTCGCTACGACCTTTTCCAAACCAAGTCGTTATGCCTTTTTCAAAACCAAGTCGCTACGACTTGTTAAATAACAAGTCGCTAGGTCAAATATTATTCCAAGTCGCTATAACAGGTTCATTATTAACACAACTCGCCACGATTTGTAAATACAAATCGCTAGGCATATTTCTCTTACAACTCGCCACACCAACTCGCTACATATAAAGTACAATGTATTTGGACACTTTTTGAAAAGGCACAAGTCGCTATTTAGAACATGGTAACTCGCTAGGAAGAAGCATAATAACCTTTTCGTACTTAAACCCAAAAAAATGACCAAGACATCATTTTAGACCCATGAATATAACAAGTTGTTTGACCTCAAAAGTATTACAGCATTTGGTACGAAAAGGATGTCAAGACAAAGTGATATAACAATGAAGGAACCAAGACATATTTTGACCATAAAAATATTGACACAAACCAAGAGTTAACAATGATGGTTTAACTTGTAACAAATCTGTTTGGACATGTTTGACACAAAACAAGAGTTAACACTGATAAGACCATATGACATTATTGTTGAACACCAAACAAGACAAACAGTTTACCCAAAACATTCTATCCGACCAACAAAAGTGATATAAAATCAGTTGAAACAAGGTTCGAACCACATACAAATCATCAAAACACAACAACCTTGGCTCTTGATACCAATTGTTGGATCATTAAATTTATTGTGTTTGATGATTCGGGAGGTCTTGGGAGATCAAAATACATGTTTTCCATTTTAGAGAGAGAAAGTAGAGAGAGAGGGTGTTCTTGCTAGAGGTTTACACAAATTGTAGAGTATTAGATTATGAGAAGCACCACCCCTTCCATGGATGGAAGGGGTATTTATAGTTACATGAGAAACGACCTCCTATCGGCCTGTGGATCAGGCATACAGTGGGTAAAGACCCGACCTTCCTCCACGGTGTTGCACTACACTATTCTACGCTACAAATTAACTAATTAACTACTAAATAACGTAAATAACGACAAGTCTACGAGCTAACTTAAGCTAGATAACATTTGGGGTGACCGACTCTTCACTAAGAAATTTTCCAATTCCTAACACTTTGACCCCGGCATTTTTATTTACCATTTGTGAGCCGGGTCTTTCTCTGTATATCTCATCGGTGTGGAACTTTCACGTACTTCAATGTTTATCCAAACATCTTGAATGAAAGTCCGATGGAGATTGTTTCTTCCACTTTGCTTCCCCATGAACCAATTAATTCGGGGTCGAGTCAAGCTAGCGACTCGGTAACCAAAAACAGTAGCACTCGCCATATGGGTTTTCACCCATATTTCTGACTTCTTACCCCTTTCTACCACCTAAGTGTGGGGGTGATGCCCCACATGTTATATATATATATAAATTTCAAAAAAAAAAAAAAAAAAAAAAAAAACTTTCAAATAATGGCCGTAATATTTCCCTTTTACGTTCTATGTTTCGGCATAACCGCCGGTACTTTGAATATTGAGGGCAATATTCATTTCTAAGTGTGGGGGGGAATTCTCACGAATTTCATATATTATCTACCCAATTCCCCCGTTTTTGGCCAAAAATTTTTTTTGGAGTAAGTGTTTTTCACTTACTCAGCTTGGTTATCAGTCCGCCATGTCTAATAGACAAAAGGATTGGCTAATCCAGGAGCAAACGGCTCTTGGTAAAGATATATCAAATCCGTTTACGGCTTGCAATTTGCCCAAAATTGTATGGTTCTCAACTCACCATATCCTAAAAAGTGAAGAGTTGGCTAGCCCGCAAGGTTATGGCTTGTGGTAAAGGCAGTGGAAAAACCATAATTGGTAATCAGCTCACCAAAGATAATTCTGATAATTTATCTAAGAGTTGGCTAGTCCAGAAGGGTACGGCTTCTGGTAAAGACAAAATCAAATCCGTTTACAGCTTATGATTTGCTCAAAATTATTTGGTTATCAGTGTACCAAGGTTCTTACTTGAACTGAAACATTTGGCTACTCCAGAAGTGATGGCTTTTGGTAAAGAGTTTTTCAAATCCATTAAGTTTTCTCAAATAATTGCTAGGGACTAGCAATATCTCAGTGTGGGGGATTGATGAGTGTCTAAATACTCATCAAAGAGTAACAATGATGATACTTTGCTTCGTTTTTATTAATATTATACTTGAAACAACTAAGGTGACGAAGGTGTCATGTTAAAGAAAGAATTAAAAGTTGTCCATATGATGAACAAAAAATGGTTGGATGAGCTAGTTCAACATATGTTGTTGGAAAGCTTGAGTTTGGACTTTCGGATATGAACAATTATATTTGCCTTGCAAAATAATTTACTTGAGTATATCGGATGAAATAATCAAGTTGTCAATCCTACTATGAAGCTTGGAGAGCGATCATGAAAAGGAAAACGGAAGAGTACATCATCAACACAAGTGTAGGTTATGATTCGATGTACATTCTTGTTGTTTTTAGAAAACGATACAAGAAAATATGAAATCAAGAAATCATATAAGCACACAAAACATTTATGTTGCACACATGACAAACTCAATAAGAAGCCATTTAGTATATTACATGTTTTAAACATTTTTATATGACTTATCTAAGTATTTAAACTAACATTTTCGACACACCTAGATGTCAAAGCATATTGATTAGAAAAATATTACTAACTCGACAAACAAGAGAATGAATAGCAAGGTGAGGAAACCACATATGTTATTCAAACAAACAAGCACAAAAACTATTTGAGATAAGCAAATAATCAAGTAATGCAAGGCAAGACAATTAATCATTTAGCATAGCAAACGAAAGTTCTTTTCATCGCTTTGTGTTAAATATAGACATGTATACCAAGCTTGATTAGTTTCTTTTATAAATATGATCAAAACCTTAATTTCAAAAGAGGACACATTGTTATTCAAAGATGAAAACATCCGTCTCTAATTAGATCAAAAGTTTTTGCAAAAGTTATGACAAAAAAATGGCTTTCTATTATAAATCAATGATTCTGTAAATTTTTGTTTTGAATCAGTTTATGAAATCATTTTTAAATGAAAGTAGACTCAAATACCTTTAAAACGATAGGTAGCACGACTTCAAACAACTTACGGTTAATTAGTTATGAATTTTTGAAATTCAGACAAAAACTGTCTTCTGTACCACGGATCCCACGGATCCCTTGCTTGAGGGATCCGTCCAGTGTAACCTGAGGGATCCGCGGATCTGACACAAATTCACAAAAATACATATTTTGACCCGACGAAAAGGTTTAACCTTTGTAGACTTTTTAGTGAGATTATATTACCCATTCCAATCTTTATTCAAGCTTGAATGAACATATATCAAACACAAAACTTCAAAGAAAAAATAACTAAAACACTTTTCATATTATGCTTATTAGAGGCATATATCACCATTTTATCCACAAGCAATTTAGCACGTCTTTGATCAATAATTGTAACTAAGAGAACATACCTTTGCCATATTCCCTTTTTATGGTTTTAGAAACCATAGACGCGAAATACTTCATGATCTTCTAAGATGCCCAAATCCTTTGCTACATAGATTTCTCAAAAGAAGATGTTAGAATGATCTGTCACTATCCAACATTTAAAAGTGGTGATTTCTAAAAACATGACTTTTTGTTTTAAGAAATTCCCTTCTTTGTAGTTTTCAAACATACACGGATCGTATCAAGTTTTTGAAGTACAACATACTCTAAGAAACTTGGTAACGAAGCTCTAATGCCAATTGTGGAAAACTAGAAGGGGGGTTGAATAGTTTTACCGATTAAAACATGGTTTTAAACTATTTAGATCAACTTATGTCAATCTATTGAATGTGTATGTTGGATGTTGATAGATAAGTACGTAAGCAAATAATGCAAAGATAAAGAGTAAGAAGCACATCACCACGACACAAGTATTTATAGTGATTCGGCTACAAGGACACCTTCCTTGCCCTACTCCACTCCTCGAGTCACCTACTCGAGAGTTCGTAAACACTACACCAATCTCCTTATGGCGGAGAAGCCTTCACAACGTTGCTTACACCTTTTTCCGGTACAAAGCTAAATACCGAGTTCTTTCACACCAAGGCGAACCACACCTAACACAACGTCGCCTACCCTTTATACGGTGCTAGGCTAACCAACGAGTTCTTTCACTCCAAGGAGAACTAATCCTATCACAACGTCGCCTACCCTTTATTAGGTACTAGGCTAAGCACCTAGTTCCATTACTATGGAGGAACTACTACCCATCACAACACAACACCTAATCTCAAGGAGATCCACTCCTTATTACAACACCATCAAGGATATCACCATCCTTGGAAATAAAATAATACTTATATGTATAACGATGCACCTCATCGATTATACGACATTGGCACCTTTCACTAATGCCTTCGTCTTGACACCTTTAGCATTCTTCACTAATGCTTTTGACATGGACGTTTAGCACCTTTCACTAATGCTTTTGTCTTGACTCTTTCGGCATCCTTCACTAATGCCTTCAACACAACATCTACGGAGGAAGAAAGAACTATCAACAAAAGAACCTCAGTTGTCTTGATGATGACGAAGCATGGCAACTTATGGACTTGAGCTTGCTCGACTTCAAGAAGTGGTGATCTCGCCTTTAAGAGGAACCTAGAGAATCACACAAAAACAAAACTACAAACATAGATCTCTTGGATCTGAGGTTAGAGAGTTTTTAACTCAAACGGAAAGTGTTTTGGAAAGGGGTGAGAAACAATGAAGAAATGGCTCACTATTTATAGAAGAAAAAATCTACTGTTCCCCGGATCCCACGGATCCCTCCAACAAGGGATCCGTCTAGCGTAAAGCTAGGGATCCGTGGGACGCTCCTCTTTACCCATGGGTATTTTGGTTATGGGTCATGGGTTGTTCCATGGGTCTTTTACTAGATACAATGTATCTCTTGAGTGCAATGCACCTAGTCACATGGGTATGGGTCAATACCATGGGTTATGGATATTATCCATATATGATATAAGCATGATGTCATGCAATGGGTTATGGGTCAAGCTCCATGGGTCATGGACTTTGGGTTGTACCCAACTAAATTTCAATGTATTTGGTCAATGGGTTGTGATACTTAAGTTTCTACCCATTTATATTACCCAATATACTACATACTAGTTATGTGTATATTTTACCCAAATATGTAAACACTAGCTGTTGTACATATGTAATACTAAATCATAAAATCACTTATACTTGTTTTAGTGTTTTATGTGAACTCGTAAGTGTGTTAGAAACTATTAGCTCAAACTAATTACGTATTTTGTTTGTTTCGTTAAAATGATTTTGTGTTTGTTATCGACAAAACATTAGAAGATCGTAAAATGTAAATAAACGTTTTATGGCTTATTTGTATTAACAGAATGGTCATTGGCCGATCTTCATGACATGGTGGATCATCACGAGGTATACTTCACACCCCTCCCGGAACCGGCTACGGTAAGAGATACCGTCTTCATGGAAAGAGCCTCTCCGTCAAGAGTCATTATGAAGTCCAAGGTCATCTATAGAGATCCCTTTCAAATGGAGCTTTCAGAGATGTTCCCATTATACAAGAATTGGGAACTAGTGCTAAGGGAGAACGTCCTTGGTTTGGTGGGAAATAAGGATCATCCCAACGCTTGCCTAAGCTACATGATCAATTGCCTTGTTACCAGGACTCATTTCAATATTGCCTATTACATGGTTAAACGGATGGCAAGTGTGAAAAGGACGGACAAGATGGTCTCCCCTATGCCATGCTCTTGACTCGCCTAGCCAATTTCGTCTTTGTTCTAGATCCATCTCCCTAATCCGATGACCACACCTTTTGCAAAAAGGTCATGGTGCCCTTGTCAGATGAGAAGACTACAAGGATTATGGTTGAAGGCAAGAGACCTCACCCACCAATGGACTCATCAGATGAAAGAGAGGGAGAAGGAAGCAACCCCATTTTCAACGTTCAACTTGACCCCCAACATATATTGACCAACTGCCAAACATCCCGAGCCCAACACAAGAATTTCAACAAACAAAAGGGATGTTCAAATGTTTTGATAACTTTCTCATGAAGAATAAGAAGTATGGGTGAAGGGTTGAAGAGTGAATAGTAGAGGCGATGGAGTAGGAGTTTGAATAGGAGGGAAGGTAAGGTCGTGGACCTTGAAATTTGAACAAATGGTCTGTAAAACAACTTAAAAAATATTTTGTAGCTTAGGACTTAGCTCTAAGTAGATGGCATGACATGAACTATAAACATTCTAACCTAGGGAACCCAAAAATGAGAATTTTACGAAGGCTTGATTACAATCAAGAAGTCGGTCCCGCTCATTTTGCTTACCTTCTAGTCGCCCTTACTTACTATGCGTAATATTTATTGCTTGCATATTTGATTATTGAATGTAGAAATGATTTTGATGAGTTTTTTCTAAAGAGTGCAAATTCTACACATTTTTTGAGAAGCTACTAGTCAGCAGTAGCCGGATCCCTGAGCTATAACTACCCAGATCCCTCAAATGAGGGAACCGTGGGATCCGGGTAAACAAACATAGGATTTATACATTATCACTTCTATCCAATCCTCTAGACCTTATCATACTAGCTAAGTATGATACTTTATGATCTCTTTAGTCTTCCTCAAGATCAGTAGGTTACATACTCACTCATAGCAAACATAGGATCACATTCAAGGTATTTTTGATTTATCACTTCACCAAAACTCACCATATTTCCGCTCCAATACTCACACATTATTCCTCACATCTCAAAACACTTAGTTTGCTATTTCTCTTAATTTTGACAAATTGATTTTAGTCATCTTTACCTCAAAATAGGCTAAAACTAGTTTTTAATTTCTTTTTATTTTTTAAGAATTTTCCAAATTTTTCTTAAGCCACCATCTGATCTCTAGGATCAATTGTCTTCATTTTTCATCCTCAAATCATTAGTATCATCCTTAAATACTTATTTGCACTCTCAAAAAGTTCACTTTCTTACCAAAAACCATCATTAGGTATCCCCACTCCTTATGGTTGGACATTTAAGTCCCATACCATTTAAGACATCTTAGGGAACCCAAATACTCAAGATTTATAGGTAAAAGAACATAATCACTCCACCATTTTGTTGTCTGATAGACGGATCCCTAGTTTATAACTAGACGAATCCCTAAAGATAGGGAACCGTGGGATCTGCGTCTCCAGAACAGCTTATGATCAGCTTTTTCTTCTAATTCAAACTCTCTTTGATAGACTAATTCACCAACCTTCTCGTTAAATAGGGAACCACCTTCACCATCAAATAGTCCATCTTTGGAGACAAGAAATCACCAAAGACCCAACCATATAGAGGACTTCCCATCTCCACCACTAACTCGTGCATCATCACCCTCATTTCTAGTGGAACCACTACCTACGTCGCTCAACTCACCTTCACAAATTCCACCATCCTTTGTGGAGCCTCCTCTGTTTCCTAGTAATTACAATAACTGCTCTAATTGTCAACTCACCCAAGGACTTGTTCAAGAAGTATGAAATGAGTTGCATTTCATGTTTAATCATCTCCTTGAACGATTCGACCAAATCAACAAGTCTACTCGTCCTTAGATTTCAAGCACATTGATGCTCTTTAAGTATCCGTCACTTCTTAGAAATATTAGAAAATGTATTACATGTTTTAGACATTCTCTTAGTTTTAGATATATAGATCATTTCTCATGTTTTTGTTGAATGAAATTACATGTTATATGCCATATGGTCTTGAGAATATGTTTGGTGCCTTAATACATAACTCTTGTTGGTGTTAACACCACTTTTTTACATCCATATTGTTGTCTTAAGTATACAGGAAGACGAATCCCTACCTTTGGCCTAGACGGATCCCTCCCAGGGAGGAACCGTGGGATTCGTGCAACAAAAACAATTTTTCTTACTAATTTGAGTCTTATTTGCAGGAAATTATGCATCATATACTTGTTTTCTAACCTCTGTTTTGTAGATTTTCAATATACACATGAAGACTTTGACACCCTTAGGTAGGGGAGTTTCTTGTCAAAGCAAAAACAATTGCAAAATCATTTGCAATACTTTCACATAGGTTTACATTACTACTTGACATCCTCCTCACAAAGGAGCACTTGTCAAGGGGGAGCATGTTCGTCAAAAAGACGAAACCATTTGCAAAACACTCACTTAGTCTTCCTAATTACTTGACGCCTTCAACATAGGGAAGCACCCGTCAAGGGGGAGCAAAGACGAGAATCCTTCTCTTCCCTTACTCTCTATTTTTCATATTTTTACTTTTCACGTGTTTTTCTTCAAACAATGTGTTAGTTTCTTTTCGACGCTCGTTTTGTTTCGACAAAAAAGGGGAAAAGCGAGTAAAAACTCCAATTCAAACTTATACGAATTTTAGTTTTTTCCTAAAATAATTTTATGTTATGTCATCAACAAAAAGGGGGAGATTGTTAATACAAATAAGCCGTAAAAACGTTTATTTATATTTTACGATCTTCTAATGTTTTGTCGATAACAAACGTAAAATCATTTTAACGAAACAAATAAACTACGTAAATGGTTTGAGCCAATAGTTTACTAACACACTTATATTTTCATATAAAACACTAAACAAGTAATAATGTTTACATTTTATAGAAATGCATATGTATAACAACTAGTGTTTACATAATGGGTATATATATATACATACTTAGTATATATTGAAATGGGTAAGGTAATAAGTAAGAATCTAAGTACTTGACCCATTAACTAGATACATTGAATGTAGTTGGGTAAAACCCAATGTCCATGACCCCTACCCATGGAGCATGATTCATAACCAATGACCCATTGCATGACATCATGCATGAAGTCATGTTGGGTATTATCCATGGTCCATGACCCATACCCATGACCCATTGACTAGACGCATTGCATCTTCTAGATACATTGTATCTATTTGGATACCCATGATCCAAAGTCCATGACCCATGATCCATGACCCATAACCCAATTAGGAGGAGCGTCTGGCGGATCCCCCAGTTTACACTGGACGGATCCCTCATGTAAGGGATCCGTAGGATCCGGGGAACAGTAGTTGATTTTTGTCTATAAATAGTGTGCCATTTCCTCATTGTAACTCACCCCTTTCACACATATTCTCTCTTAGTGTTGTAAACTCTCTAACCTCAGATCTAAAGGATCTTTCTATGTAGTTTTGTGTTTGTGTGATTCTCAAGGTTCCTCTTAAAGGCGAGATCACCACCTCTTGAAGTCAAGCAAGCTCAAGTCCATGAGTTGTCAAGCTTCCTCATCATCAAGACTACTGAAGTTCTCTTGTTGATAGTTCTTTCTTCCTCCTTAGAAGTGTTGTGTTGAAGGCATAAGGTGAAAGATGCCAAAAGGGTCAAGTAGAAGGCATTAGTGAAAGGTGTCGAAAGTCCGAGTCAAAGGCATTAGTGAAAGGTGTTGAAGGCATTAATGAAATATCAGTTGAAACAGTTTCACCTAAAAATGAATTCGAAACCATCACCTTCGTAGCACCTTTTCCAGGAAGAATCCCACAAAGTGTTCCTTGGAAACCATCTGTTGAGTTCATCTGGAGCGATATTGATGCAATTGGTGAAGAATTCATGTATATCCCCGAACTTTTCAAAATGTTCAAGGCTACTACTGTGGCCAAGTAAATTCGGGAAGATTCGAGTCAGGCTGATGACTCGTTAATAAAACAAGCGCTTCTCGGGAGGCAACCCGTGTGTTTCAGATTTGATTTTCTGTGGTCACGCCCCAAAGTTTAAACCTTTGGTTGGACTTAAGTGTGGGGGGGGGGCCACATCTTAATAAAACTCTTTTTGTTTGTATATAAGATTTTGTGCAGGTAATGATTACTCCAGTAGACGCTTGGATATAGAAAAATAAGCTGACAAACTCATTGGAATATCTGGTTTTATCTCTATTTTCCCTATTTCTATACTTTGAAGTTCGTTATTTACATTGAGGACAATGTATAACTTAAGTGTGGGGGGGGGGGGTGAATAGGAAAACTAGAGTTTTAAGCTTAAATTTAAAATTTTGTTTGCCCTTGTGATCTAGTTATTTTCACGCTTTTAGGATAATATATTAGAATGACTGGATCAAACCACTGGTAAAACCTGGTAATATTTGAAACTTTGAGATGTGTTCCGATTAATATTGCAATCCGTTCCGATTAATTTTCACGCTTTTAGGATAATATATTAGAATGACTGGATCAAACCACTGGTAAAACCTGGTAATATTTGAAACTTTGAGATGTGTTCCGATTAATATTGCAATCCGTTCTGGGATCGATAACATTTGCTAGCACAAATTATAGCCCTTACCACTAAAATTATGAGGATTTGAGCCTATTCTATATAAAGCATACATCTTTTATGCTTGAATCTTTTGCTATGAGTGTGTCGGTGATTTTATTTATTCTAGAACTTGTGCTTGTAAATCATTACCAGACCGCAGTGAGATCGCATTCGTGCGATATAAGTAAATTCATGTGATAAAGAGGCACCTTAGGATTTAACCCAAATTGCTTTCCATTTTTCATATTATGCTATATTAGCTAGCCACATCGGTTAGTTAACCACCTACATGGACCCATTTGTAGCGCTCATCTTTAGCGCTAGATACCCCTAGTTACACCCTCTGAGCCATCATTTTTGTTTTTGATAAATCCAGAAAATACAAAAAGATTTTACACTTTAAACCTTAGCCTAACCCTTGTCAATGTCTAAAATGGTTGGTTGCTAGTCACCTGGAATGATAAGATTGTTCAACTGATGATGAGTAGCCGCACCTTGTTAGTTGTGTGAGCCATTTCAAGTTATGAGTTAAAAAAAATTGATGAAAATATGAATGTATTAGCCAATGTGCTATGTTCGAAGAAACGTTGTCATGGCAAATAAAAGCGAAGAGTTTTGGAAATCCGAAGAAAATAAAATGAAGCTATAATCATCTATTGGTTTGTGGATTGTTTGGTAGCTAGCAACACGGGTATTAGACTTTATTTCTATTTTTATTTTAACACCAATTTCATTAACATTCCCATGCCTTATCCATACCCTTAGCCCTAAGCCTTAACATTATAACCCGAATAAAAGTCCTCTTTAGATGTTTTTTCTTGGTGCTTATGCCACGTCGTTGGAGTTTTGTTTCTTGTACAAGCTTATGGTAATAATCTAATCATGACCGAGCAATGAGTGTGATTTCTCTTGTTACTCCACTAAAAATTGAGTGATTGAGTGAATTATATTTCGTTCATTTTTCATGAGGTATTTTGAAATGTTAATCATGTAAGAAAGTCATTGGATATTGTCAAACATCTTGAAAGTTTCACCCTTAAAAGCTTAGTTGATGAATCTTCTCTCGTACTCGTACTTGGTGGATTTGCATCATATTTTTCATAATCATAATTTTGTACCAGTGGATGTTTTTCCTAGATTTTCTTGAGGGCAAGCAAAGTTTAAGTGTGGGGGAATTTGATAATGCTCAGATTGTACATGTTTTCAGTAGCGTTATGTGTGCTTTTGTATATGTTATTTGGTTATATTTGTATGATTTCAGTGCTTAATCGCATCAAAAGATGTTTGTCTAGTGTTTATAACCAAGTGCAGGGAAACGGAAGGAAAAGTACAAGAATATTCAACAAATAGAAGATTCTTGTTTCAGTTAAGCATGTCAAGCACAAATCAGTATTTCAAGTACCATAGAAGATCAAGATGATTGAAGAACCAAGCTCTACAAGTCAGAATAAAGTAAAGGTCGATTTTTCGTCACTCAGGAAGACCAACCGAATCGGTTGCAACCGCAACCGTATTGGTTGGAGGAAGGTCAAAAGATGCCCGTAAAGCTGGACCAACCGATCGGTTGCCACCCGCAACTGATGCGGTTGGGGCACTAGTAGAAGACCAACCGGGTCGGTTGGTCATGCGACCGATCCGGTTGGAAGACCTGTTTCTGCCAAATCTTCATCACTGAGTTTCCCTTTCGTATCCAAACGATTCTAGGTCCTTCCCTTGGTGTATTCTAGTCCCTTCCTAACTCCTTGGAGGCCAAGTTCAGCAATTAATACCCTAGGCCTTGGAACTAGTATAAATAGAGACCTCTTGTGAGCATATGAGACACACACTTCAATACAACTCTCTCTACTCATCAAACAAATCTTTTAAGCTCTCAAATTCGTCCTTAGAAGTCAAGGAAAGTTTAAAGTTCCAGAAGTACCACATTTGGAGGCCAAAACCCCAAGGAGTCTACCCCAATACTTTGGGAATCATTACTTCACCATTTGTAATCTTATTCCAAGCATTGTAAGACTCTTAATCATATTTTCTAATGTTCAAGTTCTGAGTTTATGTTTATGTTTGCTATGAGTGGCTAGTTTCTTTATACACTTGCTTAAATGATGTTGATTGTCATATGATTAGTTTGTGATTGTGTTAACATGTTTTAATTTAATTTCAAGTTGATTCTAAGATCCAATTGTGCTAAAGTTTCATAGTGACATTTGTTAATCAAGTTTGACTAGTTGATTGTAATCGTAGAGGTCGAAAGAACTTATTGTTATTCAACTAGTTATAATTATTTTGTCTATGGATGATTGTTTTTACCCATTATTCTTTATTAAACAAAGGAACTAAGGTGTGGTTGTAATAAGAACGCTTTTTGATTATCAAGTTGGATTGATTGGAAACATCTAAAAGGTCGTAAGATTAGTTGTTGACAATCAATTGTAACCTTTTGTCTATAATCGGTTACCTTTTGTATTGACCATTTCTTAAGCAAATTTGATAAATCAAATGGATGTTTTTGTGTTTAAGTTTGTGAAAATAAACTTATGAAACTTGAATTGATCTTGAATTGATTGGTTAAACTTAATGCTTGTTTTTATGAACTAAAATCTTGACGAAGGTTTAACTTGTAAGAACAATAGATTAGTACACCAACTAATTATCATAACCAACATGTTAAGAAGAGATTAACACAATCATACTAATCCATAACTAGTTTAAGCAAGTGTAGTTTTTAATCATCTGAATTTCATTATATCTATTTTCGTTGTTATATGCTGTAACATATTGGATTTCATAAACATATCACATACCAATATATGGTTCGAATATGAGTAGGTTTTAGAGAGAGAAAGTGGAAGGTGGGAGCCTTTCTAGAGAGAAAAAGTGAAAGAAAACATAGAAGGTTAGATTAGAGTGAAAGGTCCAACCCTCTACCTTGGGAGGTAGAGGGTATTTATAGTTACAAACAATACGTCCTCCTAACGGACTGTGGATCAGGCATACAGAGGGTAAAGACCCGTCCTTCCTCCACGGTGTTGCACTAAACTAAACTAGGCTAATAACTAACTAATAAAACAGTAAATAACGATATGTCTACAAGCTAACATATGCTAGACTATAGATGGGGTGACCGACACTTCACTATGGAATTTCCAATTCCTAACAATCTCCCCCTAAGGGAGGTCACCCCATGTTTTACATTTCGAATCCTAGCATTCTAATTTGTCTTCTGTTCTGAGCTCGTAGACTTCAATTCTTCAATGTCCACATTCTTTGTGCTTTTGTAGTGAGTCTTCATTGTCCGATTATTTTGTACTTTCAGTGGAGGTCTTTGAACTGATCCACATCTTGATGATCTTCAAGCTTTCTTTGAGATCATCAGCCACAGTAAATCTCTGGATCACCCTTTGTTGTGTTGCCATCATGTGATGTTGTGACTTTTGGACCGACATGCTCACACTTTCTGGATCATGACATCTTTCATCAGAGTAGCGGAAGCTTTTACTGGTTCAAGATATTTGCAGCAGCGTAGCAGAAGCATAGTATAAAAATATCTGAGCCAGGTTATGAAGATAGGCATAAGTCATGATTTCTTCAATTAAGTGTGGATGCTGCGAGCATGCGGCTTTGGATTGACTCCTCAATTCTGATCAGCTGCAACCGTCCAAATGTACCCGCAAACAACAGTTAGCTATAAAACACACGAAAGTGTCTTTGATCACTTTCGTTGAATTGAGGTACACGGCCCACGGTTCCCCGTTGATCAGTACAAGTATTGCCTGTGATCAGGTAGAATTCCGAAGAATCTCCTTGACAGGGTTTCGCAGCTGTTCTAGCTGTTCTCAAACCGGAACGTCTCAAAGAAAACAACACGGAGTGAGTGAACCAGCGAATTGAGATTCACTGATTGATGAAAATTTGATTTGAAAACAATCGCGTATTGCTTAGAAGAAAGAGTTTTGCAATACGACGAAGGTTTTATAAGAAAGATCAATTTTCAATCATAAATACTTTTTGTATTTGAAAAGAGTACACATTCAATGTGCTAGAGAAAAGAAGAGATTCGCACATCGAACGGTTTTTCCAAAAGCATTTTTTCAATCAGAGATACTTTTTGAATTTGAAAATGAATACACATTCGATGTGCTAGAGAAAAGAAGATTTGCACATCGAACGGTTTTTCCAAAAGTATTAGTCAATTCATTTCCTGGACCAAGGTTGATTCACGAGTGAATCGCCCCATCGTTTCTATCCAGTTGTCACAAGTTTGATCTTTTAGAAAGATCTCACATGTCACCCACCAAGAGCTTGTTTGATGTTGGCTCTAGAAGGATTTTCATCTTCATCGTGAATACTTACATATCACTCGGATGTTCTGGCAATACCACAAAGATAATGCGTAGGACTCTTAATATATTCTTACTTTCCACATTGTGTGAAACAGCAAGTCTTCATTAATTTAGTGTCCTAATGAGATATTGTGGATGATCTCTTGGCTCTAGACTCAATAGTGCACCTTTGGTGCCTATGTCGGAGACTAGGGAGAGGGTCTCCTTCTTCAATATCAACAATCTCTAAGAGAAAGTCGATAGATTATGTAGGTTCCCCGTGAGAATGAAACAAGCCCTTTTAAGAGGAACTTGAGTAGCTTGGGAAGTTTAGTGCAATGCGTCACTGGGTCCATGACGTCTTGTCTTCAATACCAGTGTTACCTTAGTAACCACCAGTAGCATATGTATTGAACCCGGTTACTGCCCTAAGGTTGAATTATTGGAGGGCTATTTCTTTTCACCCTTTTTCACATTCAATTCTTTTTCATTCTTCAACCCCTTTCGTGCTTACCGAGACTTCATAACTAGAACCTTCTTGGGTTTATTCCAGTACTAGCTCTGTCTCAGTCCGCACTCTTCCCATATTCTCATTTTTCTCCTTTTTTTCAACATTCCTAAGGACTCTACACTATCTAGTGGATTGTCCCTGGGAAGATCCCTCCGGTTCTGGCGGATCGTGGGAACTAATACCTAACCTCACCATCCTTATAACTCCATGCATAAAGTAAAATGGTCGGTCTTTTGGTACAGTTCATTCTTTCGTGAAACCAATTGAAAAATCATTTGAAAATCAATCAAGGTACTTGTGATATAATATCAAAGCATTTTTTACCTTAATTGTTTTGATCATTTAGAAATACTCCCCCTCAACATGTGCATATGATTTTTAAATTGTTTAGCACATGGAAGCAAGAGTTCTTTTTGAAATAATTTCTTTGATCACAATTTCCTTAGAAAAAGCCTTTTGATTTTCTTGGTAAATTCTCCCCCTCAATATGTGCATAGGATATTTTAAATCATTTTATCACATAGAGGAAAAAGTTCATTTTTAAGTACATCCACGATTACAAAAGCCATTAAGAAACCATTTTCTCCCCCTCAATATGTGCGTCTACGAAAGAGTTTAGCACATATTAGAGAGAACTAGCACTTTTGAATCAAATCGATCATTCTTTATCAAATTTCATTATTAAATCACAGATTCTCTTCCGATCAAAAATATCAAACCCATTGAGATTTTGGATCCCAAGTGATTTAATAAGGTTTAGAAAACATGGGAGAATATGTGCCTTTGTTTAAATACTCTTTTGGTTTTTGGTTAAATGCTCCTCCACAATCATGTGCATTATGTATTACAAAATCGTTTGGCACATGAAGGAAGGAGTGCTTTAGAAATAATTACCCTTTTTAAAACCGATATGAGATTTAAATCACGATCTCTCCCCCGATCAAAAATTTCAAACCAATTGAGATTTTGGATCCCGATTGATTTAAATCATTTGGAAAATTTTAGGGGAAAGACGTGGCAAGATTTAATTTTGAAAGATGACTGATATAGACCTATTAAAGACATTAAAGATTGTTAGTGTCAGGTAGGATAGTTTTTAAGAGATCTTTTAAGTAAAATAAAACAATTTCACAATCAAACAAGAACAGAAAAAAATTCATTTTGAAAGACCTTGATTTTTAAAGAAAATCATACCATGACATAACATTAAATCTTTAGATCACCACATAATAACGTACAAACGGACTTTTTGATGAAATATCGTTTGAAAAATATTTAATTTGAAATCACTGAAGATTTGACAAAATAAAGTCCGGTTGATTTCAAAACTTTGAATCCGATTTATTTTCAAAAACAATATTTTTCCATTTTCAAAACAATATTTTTCAAAATTGTTTAAAAATGGTATCCTGCACAAAGATACGTTAGGTGGTTGAGAAGCTTATGTTGTTGTTGTAGGGCTTGGAAGAAAAACTGTATGCTGATGCAGTGAAACTTCATACGTTGCATTTTAATGCCAACTGAGGTCAAATTAAGCTCCGTTTCTTCATTTGCTGATGAAGAAAACCATCTGCTGATGCAGTGAGACCTCTTACGTTGCATTTTTCCATGCCAACTCTCCATAGAAGTCCAATTAAGCCCCGTTTCTTTATTTGTCAACCCAAGATATAGTTTCCCTTTCCTTTCGGCATCCAATCATCATATTATGTGGGATCCGGATCGGGAACATTCTTATATACCAATATACCTGCATACGTTAGTGGACACACATACAGATATATGGTGGTCGACATCACCCAAACAACAATCGACTAATAAAAGTCTAACCAACATATCAATCAGATCATATAAGGTATGGGAATAATGTGTTTATCAAACTCTAATCATCTAATCCTAAAAATCATATCCTAGGCACCTAGTCCTTCAACGTAGGTTAACATGTTTAACATTTAAGTATTTAGGATAATTAGATAATCTCGTTAGAAGATACAGATTTGAAAACATTCTCCCCCTCAATCAATGACTTATTTTACTGAAAAGTTTAAAAGCGCTGAAGTCATTGATTGAGTTTTCAATTTTTCCGAAAACTCTGAAACTGATTGATTTTCAAGCAACTCATTTACCACCATTTTGTTAAAACAAATATTTTTCTGAAGAATTTTAGAAAGAAAAATATTTGAGTAGGAACAGCAGTCCTTCGACATACTTTCCTCATTTATTTTAGGATAAGTTCACGAATTTTTAGAAAATTGGTTTAGCGCAACACTTTCCTTCTTTGAAAAACGGGTTGCTATCTCAAATAATACCAAACCATGGTTTAAGCACGGGTTACAGTCAGAAGTAACTGCAAGCCATATTTTGAGACATGTTTAGAAAGAAATTGTTGGATCTTAATATTATGTGTTTGATGATTCGGGTGGTCTTGGGAGATCAAAATACATGTTTGCCATTAGAGAGAGAAAGTTAGAGAGTTGGGTGTTTTCTTGGTAGAGAGTTACTTCAAAAAATGTAGAATATTAGATTGAAAAGCACCACCCCTTCCATGGATGGAAGGGGTATTTATACTTACAGACACAACGACCTCCTATCGGCCTGTGGATCAGGGATACAGTGGGTAAAGACCCGTCCTTCCTCTACGGTGTTGCACTAAACTATACTACGCTACAAACTAATAAATAAACTACTAAATAACGTAACTAATGACAAGTCTACGAGCTAACATATTCTAGACTATACTTGGGGTGACCGACACTTTAACATGGAATTTTCTAATTCCTAACAATCTCCCCCTAAGGGAGGTCACCCCATGAAATACATTTTGCTTCCTAGAATTCTATCTTTGATTTCGTTCTTGAGCTCGTATACTTGAATTCTTCACTTCCACAATCTTTGTGCATTTGTAGCGATTCTTTAAAGTCCGCATTGTTTTGTACTTTGAGTGGAGGCCTTTAACTGATCCACATCTTTGATGATCTTCGAGCATATTTTGAGATCATCAGCCACAGCAAATCTCTCTGGATCATCCATAGTTGTGTTGCCTTCATGTGATGTTGTGACTTTCGGACCGACATGCTCACACTTTTGAATCATGACATCTTTCCATCAGAGTAGCGGAAGCCTTACTGGTTCATGATATTTGCAGCAGCGAAGCATAAGCATAGTTTGAAATATCAGAGCCAGGTTATGTAGATATGCACCAGTCATGATTTCTTCAAATTAAGTGTGGATGCTGTGAGCATGCGGCTTTGGATTGACTCCTCAATTCTGAACAGCTGCAACCGTCCAAATGTACCTGCAAACAACAGTTAGCAATAAAACACACGAAAGTGTCTTTGATCACTTTCGCTGAATTGAGGTACACGGCCCACGGTTCCCCGTTGATCAGTATAAATACTGCCTGTGATCAGGTAGGATTCCTAAGAATCTCCTTGACAGGGTTTCGCAGCTGTTCTAGCTGTTCTCAAACCGGAACGTCTCAAAGAAGACAACACGGAGTGAGTGAACCAGCGAATTGAGATTCACTGATTAATGAAAAATGATTTGAAAACAATCGCGTATTGCTTGAAGAAAGAGTTTTGCAATACAACGAAGGTTTTATGAGAAAGATCAATTTTCAAACAAAATACTTTTTGTATTAGAGAATGAGTACACATTCGACGTGCTAGCGAAAAGAAGAGATTCGCACATCGAACGGTTTTTCTAAAAGTATTTTTCAATCAGAGATACTTTTTGAATTTGAAATGAATACACATTCGACGTGCAAGAGAAAAGAAGGTTTGCACATTGAACGGTTTTTCCAAAAGTATTCGTCAATTCCATTCCTGGACCAAGGTTGATTCAAGAATGAATCTCCCCATCGTTTCTATCCAGTTGTCACAAGCTTGATCTTACGAGAAGATCTCACATGTCACCCACCAAGAGCTTGTTTGATGTTGGCTCTAGAAGGATTTCCATCTTCATCGTGAATACTTTTACATACCACTCAGATGTTCTGGCAATACCACAAGGATAATGCGTAGGACTCTTAATATATACTTACTTTCCACATTGTGTGAAACAGCAAGTCTTCATGAATTTAGTGTCCTAACGAGATATTGTGGATGATCTCTTGGCTCTAGACTCAATAGTGCATTTTTGGTTCCTTTGCCGGAGACTAGGGAGAGGGTCTCCTACTTCAATATCAACCATCTCTAAGAGAAAGTCGATAGATTATGTCGGTTCCCCGTGAGAATGAAACAAGTCCTTTTAAGAGGAACTTGAGTAGCTTGGGAAGTTTAGTGCAGTGCGTCACTGGGTCCATGACGTCTTGTCTTCAATACCAGTGTTACCTTAGTAACCACCAGTAGCATATGAATTGAACCCGGTTTCTGCCCTAAGGTTGAATTGATGGAGGGCTATTTCTTTTCACCCTTTTATCATTCATTTCTTTTTCATTCTTCAACCCCTTCAGTGCTTACCGAGACTTCATAACTAAAACCTTGTTGGGTTTATTCCAGTTCTAGCTCTATCTCAGTCGGCACTCTTCCCATATCTCACTTTTTCTCCTTTTTTCAATATACCTACGGACTCTACACTAACTAGTGGATTGTCCCTGGGTAGATCCCTCCGGTTCTGGCTGGATCGTGGGAACAAATACCTAACCTAACCATCCTTATAACACCATGCGTAAAGTAAATTTGGTCGGTCTTTTGGTATTGTTCATTCCTTCTCGAAACCAATTGAAAAATCATTTGGAAAACCAATCAAGGTACTTGTGGTACGAGATCAAAGCATTTTGTACCTTAATAGTTTTGATCATTTAGAAAACCTCCCCCTCAACATGTGCGTATGATTTAGAAATTGTTTAGCACAAGGAGGCAAGAGGACTTTGAAATATTTTCTTTGATCACAATTTTCATATGAAAAAGCCATTTGATTTTCATGGTAAAATTCTCCCCCTCAATATGTGCATAGGATAAGTGAAATCATTTTATCACATAGAGGAAAGAGTTCCTTTGAAGCACATCCACGATTACAAAAGCCATTAAGAAAACCATTTGAACACTCAATCAAGGTACTTTATGTTAAAACATAAAAGCTTTTGTACCTCGATAGTTTATTTTCCTTTAAAATGCTCCCCCTCAATATATGCTTCGAGATACGAAAGCGTTTAGCACATATGAGAGAGCAGCCTGCACAACTGAATCAAAACGATCAACTTTTATCAAATTTCATTATTAAATCACAAATTCTCCCCCGATCAAAAATATCAAACCCTTTGAGATTTTGGATCCCAAGAGATTTAATAAGGTTTAGAAAACATGGGAGAAAATGTGGCCTTGTTTAAACACTCATCTGGTTTTTGGAAAAATCCTCCTCCTCAACATGTGCATTGTATATTTGAAATTGTTTGGCACATGGAGGCAAGAGTGCCTATAAAGGACTAAAACCGATTCCATTAAAACAGATTTGAGATTTAAATCACGATCTCTCCCTTGATCAAAAATTTCAAACCAGTTAGGGTTTTGGATCCCGATTGATTTAAATCATTTAGAAAGTTTTAGGGAAAGACGTGGCAAGATTTAATTTTGAAAAATGACAGATAAGGACCAGATTTAGACATTAAAGATTGTTAGTGTCAGGTATGATAGTTTTTAAGAGATCTTTAAGTAAAATAAAACAATTTCACAATCAAACAAGAACAGAAAAGATTTCATTTTGACAGATCTTTGAGTTTTAAATAAAATCATACCATGACATAACATTAAATCTTTAGATCACCACATTTGAATGTACACACGGACTTTTATGAAGAAATATCGTTTGAAAATATATTATTTTAAATCACTCTCCCCCTCAATCCATGACCGTAGTCGATAAATGAGTGACTCAAGTTTTGATAAAATGAAGTCCGGTGATTTTCAAAATTTAGTCCAATATATTTTCAAAAACAACATTTTTCCATTTTCAAAACAATTTAATTCAATTTACTCAAAAATTGTTTAAAAATGGTATACTGCACAAAGATTCGTTAGGTGGTTGAGCCGCTTTTGTTGTTGTTGCTGTAGGGTTTGGAAGAAAAACCATCTGCTGATGCAGTCAGACTTCTTCTTACGTTGCATTTTGAATGCCAACTGAGGTCAAATTAAGCTCCGTTTCTTCAATCACTTAGAAGAAAACCATCTGCTGATGCAGTGAGACCTCTTACGTTGCATTTATGCCAACTCTCCATAGAAGTCCAATTAAGCTCCGTTTCTTCATTTGTCAACCCAAGAAATAGTTACTCTTTCCTTTCGGCATCCAATCATCTTCAATTGTGGGATCCGGATCGGGAACATTCTTTTATACCAATATACCTGCATACGTTAGTGAACACACATACAAATATATATGGTGGTCGACATCACCCAAACAATAATCGACTAATAAAAGTCAATGCAACATATCAATCAGATCATATAGATGTATGGGGAAAATGTGTTCATCAAACTCTAATTATCTAAACCTAGCAATCATATCTTTGGCACCTAGTCCTTCAACATAGGTTAACATCATTTTTAATTAAGCATATTAGGATAATTAAGAAAGCTCGTTAGAAGATATAGATTAGAAAACATTCTCCCCCTCAACCAATAACTCATTTTATAAAAGATTTTAAAAGTGCTGAAGTCATTGATTGAGTTTCCAAATTTTATAAAAACTCTGAATCTGATTGATTTAAAAGCAACTCATTTACCACCATTTTTGAAAACACCAAATATTTTTCTGAAGAATTTTAGACGGAAAAACATTTGTGTAGGAACAGCAGTCCTTCGACATACTTTCCTTGTTTTGTTTTTAGGATAAGTGCACGAAATATTTTGAAAATAGGTTTAGCGCAGCACTTTCCTTCCTTTAAAAGAACGGGTTGCTATCTGAAATAATAGCAAGCCATAGTTTTAGCGCGGGTTACAGTCTGAAATAACTGCAAGCCATAATTTTAGACATGTTTAGAAAAAAAGAATATTTACACCTCCTGCTCGAACTTCATCTAAAGTCCCGTGCCATTATTGAATGACATTTCTAAGACCGTAGATGTTATCGATACCAGAAGACATGTCTTGAGAAAACATATTTTTGGTATTTTTCAAATTTTTCAGATTTTTATGGGTTTTTGAAGGTTTTATATTTTTCTATTTTCTTTTTGTTGGTTTTATATTTTTGTATTTTGCTTTTTGAATAAATATATACAAGGATAGAATAGATGATATAGTTAAGAGGATGATGATACGAGTACCAAGATAAGAATATCGAGCAGCCTCGTTGTAGAAGATAGAAGTCATCATCTCTTAAGCATTCACCACCAAAGCTTCCGAGGCTCTTGCATTGAAGAAAGAAATTGAACCATCTGAAAGAGAGACTTTGGTAGCTTCCCCTCAAACCGTAAATCTTCTTATTGAGCAGATTCTAAGCTTTCTTTCAAGCTTGCCTTAGCCCAGATGCACAAGAACGCACACCATATCATCGATCTTGCCGCTCCATATAAGAAGGATCATTGTAAGTCTCCGTTCGGGGTTATATCATCAACAAGAACAGCAACGTATCATCCCACTCTTTAAAATTCTTCTCAAATTTCATAACCACTGAAGTCTGACGCAATCCATTCCAAAAGGTGTCAAGAGACCACTTCCCCCGAGTAGTTGAATTGATGCAGTCAGTCTCTTAGACTAGAGCTCACGAACCCAAATACACATACCCGAAGACAAAGAAACTTATACCATCGAAGTAGCAGATTAAGTCCAATAGCCAAAGAATAACCCCGATGTATACTTTTCTCTCCTCCTGAAGAAAGTGTATGAAGCTCAAGAACCCGAAGTATCTGAATGCCCAAAGAGAAAATAACCGATAACATTGAAGAAGCAGGCCGAATCACTGATTATCTCTGCGGAGGACTATCTCTGCGGATTTCAACTCCGGAATAAGTGATTATATCTCTGAATCACTGATTAAGCACTCAAGTGAAACAGCTGAGCGCCCTCAATGTACACAATTCTCTCTCCCCTGATGATTGCGATAACATCGAAATCATCACACACTTGTGTACCTCTTTCATCATCAGAAACTAACTCTTACATCTCTTCCCCCACGTAGTTGGAATAAGAACACTAAACGCCTTGATGAGTAAAACCTTGAGTTTCTCTGCGGTCATGACATTTGTTTTCCCGGGATATCTTCAATCACTTTGAAGAGTTAAGTTCATCAAGTTTACTCGCCATGAGTCAAACCTTGAGTTTCTCTGCGGTAATAACATTTGTCTTCCCGGGATATCTTCAATTACTTAGAAGTATTAAGTTCATCAAGTTTACTCGCGTTTAGATGCTTGTCTCCTTCCCCCTTGCTGGTTTTGATACTTCAGAATCAGCAACTCATTGTAAGCCCGTGTACTAGAAATCATTTGAGAAGAACATCATTAGCTCATATGTATCTGTGAGAATCAACTT
The DNA here is from genome assembly GCA_019973895.1 of Chrysanthemum seticuspe. Classification (NCBI taxonomy): domain Eukaryota; kingdom Viridiplantae; phylum Streptophyta; class Magnoliopsida; order Asterales; family Asteraceae; genus Chrysanthemum; species Chrysanthemum seticuspe. The sequence continues at coordinate 40,503,941 of BPTQ01000008.1, forward strand.
GCTGCAGAATGTGAGCAAGTCTAATTGGGGATTAAATTCGACATATCACTCTCCCCCAATTAGTGCTCTCCCCTAAACCGACAATCTGTTTGATAAATGCCATGAATTAAGAAGAAGTCTTTAGATCATTAAATGCAACACGTCTTTAGTCTTCTAACATGTAGCACAATATGTAGAACCGACTGTAGACTCGACCTTCTTCAAGATTGTCCAGTTGGGGAATAGAAAGTTAACATCTTCAACTCACCAAAAACAAGAACATCACCAAAAAGCATCCCAATCAACTTACATCTTGCAAATCCCCTTAACTAAAATCCCCCCCAATCAAACAAGAACAGAAAGATGTTCATCAAGGAAATCAGCAATCAGGCCGCAACGAACACACGAAATGGTAACACCAAGCAAACAATCACATCAAACAAGAACAGAAGGTTGTTCGGAATCATCACGTTGATGTGCACGTGAAGCATTAACCGGAAGCACTTTGTCAATAAACTCATATTAGCTTGTGAAGATGTCAACTAACGGCTCTTAAGAAGAAACTCCATGTGAAGATTACCCGATAAGAAGAAGCTCGGTTCTTACATGAGTTTAGAGCCGTATGACCTTTTAAATTCTCAAATAATAATCAACCATGCATTAATTTCACACTTCTTCTCCCCCTCAAGAATTGCATACGGAGTTGCCATTCTTGATTAAATAAGTGAAAATCATCCGAATGTTCTATTCACACTTCTCTCCCGCAAAATCAGCGCATGATGTCGCCATCTTCATTATAATCGAGCAAGTGGAATGAGAAAACAATCAGTGGAAGCCCGGTTCACTTGATGACTGAAGCGCATGGAAAAAGTATGAAGCATGTTGATGAGAATGGTCATAATAAGAAGATTTCTCTTCTTCAGAAGATAAAGCGCACTGACACGTACACTTTTCTTTTCTTTGGAGAACGAGGCATGAACTGATGTGTTCATACGTCATAATCTCTCTCTTTTCATCATCTCTTGGCAAAACATGTAATCAACCCATTATCATTCAGTAGGCTTTTTGTAGTGACAGCTGATGGAGAAAACCCAATATGATGAATTTGACCCTGAAGTAAACTAACCAGAACTCGTGACTTAAACTTGCACATATGTAACAAAGAGCGGTGTCGAGAATTCATGCCCCTTTGAATCTCTAAGTACTCTATACTCTTCAACCAACCAACCATCAAGTAAAAGACGTACATTACCTCTTGAAAATCCACAATTGAATGTGACACTGAGCACTACAATGTAACTCCTTTAAGTGATAGTTATTTTGAGGTGATAAGAGCCCAATTCCCCCAAGTGGTAAAAGAAGAGATAAAAGTCACCCAACAATAACTAGATTTCCAAGCCTTCGTTTTTGATAATAAGCTCGAACAAGGATCATGAAGAATCTTCATCCATCCATCCCCGATACCTTCAGATACTAAGTACACTCGCCCGTGATAATTCACTTCAACCTTAAATAAATAATACTGAATTAACGCCGATGTCACATCTTCTGAACTGCTTAAATCTAGCCTTCTTTGACATTTAAATGAACTTTGATAATGGTTTCATCCCGACCATGGTTAAAAGCACGTAACCCCGTAAAACCATATAATAACCAAACTGCCATGAAGACAACCCAAACACACACCCAATTCATGAAGTACACCCTTTTATCCCTTCTTCGAAACAGAAATTGTAGCACCAGCATCAGATAAGATCTCGAAATACACTTTCCTTTTCTCCAGGATGGTTCCATCATTACGGGATTTTACAACTCTATGGTTTAAACCGAAAAATAGATTCTTTCGCGGGATTTTACAAAACCAAGAATAAACCGTAAGATAGATCCGGAAATGCACCTTACTATTATCAGGATGTTTCCATTGTTACGGGATTTTACAAGTCAATGATTTAAACCGAGAAATAGGTTCTTTCGCGGGATTTTACAAAATCAAGACAAAACCGTAAACAATTTCAGCTTGAATGTATTATAGCCATTTTGGTTTCGGTGAATATCTGTTTTTAGGGGAACACGCAGCGGTTCATCAACGGACATAATCCAACATCATCAACCATCCAATTAACACTTTGGTAAACACATCATTCACGCATTCTGTCGGCTATTACTGTGACCACATGGAGAAGTAAACCCGATATACCAAACTTGATCATGAAGTAGAATTCCCCGGATTTGTTACTTAAACTTGTACTAATCCTTGTGAAGAAGAAACGGTGTACCCAATGTACAAAACCTCTTGACATTCTCAACTGAGTGAGACACCGAAGTGATAATTATGTTGTGGGTTAAGTGAGAAAGAATCACAACCGTAATTAAATGCCCAAGTCTTTATCACACTCTATAAATGCCCAGACAAGTCATCTTCGCGGAATGGTAGAACGAAAGAAGACGAAATAAGTAAACGCGCCCCGGACAACCTCACTTCAAATTCAAATAAGAAATACCGTCCAAACAACCCTGTTGTCAATATTTTCTAATAAACTCTTGAAGCCGTGACATAATATTCTCCGTGAAAATGCATAAACCAAAGTACCAAACAACTCACATCATTAAGTCTCATTATCACAAAAAAAAAAAAAAAAAAAAATCAATAAATCTCATTAAATCCAAGTCTTATAAATCCGATCTCATATTAAGAAGCACATATGACCGTCATCTGAATCCAAGCTTTATGACCCAATGTTCAAAAGAACATATGTATTAATCACTTAAACTCCCGTTATGGTAAATTTGAAATTGTATAACAATCTCCGAATTATATAACAACCTCTAAACGAGAAGTGTGATTATTCATTCAAGCTCTAAAGCCAAGTGAGGTCACCTACTTAAAAAAACATCCTTATCTCAAATATTAAGCGCAAGCCGTGAATTTGTATCCTCCGTGAAGATTTATACCATGTGCTAAAATACCACTCTTAACATTATGGCAACAATTTGTACCCAAAGATTATTATACCACAAAATATTTGGATGACAAACTTGTTAAATCAAATTTACCACCAGCTCAATATTACCACTCTTAACTTAATGATGTTTCAACGCCCAATGAAATACAACCATCAGCCCATCAAAATGGACACATACTCGGTCAAACTACAAAACCATTAGCACTAGCACCACAATTCACGGCCCATACTCAAATCCTTACCTGATCCACTCCAAGCCCATGAGTTAAGACAAACTCATCCACTCCCTACCCTAATGTCACGAGATATATAATACACAACAAACCACTCACCAACCCTAATCTTTCTCACAGTAATCCGCCCCCTTATCAATTATTCAGTGAAAAAAAAAACTCTCATATCCGAAAAAAAAACAGTATGCATCTCTTCTTCTCACATCAATTTAATCCTCCCCATCTAGTTTCCAATCCATCTCATCCTAAGTTCGCCACAGGGTTGGCTTGAACTAGATAATAACGCCACAGGGATGGCTTTCAGCATATGATGAGGCTCAAGACAAGGTAGGTATTTTTTCTTGTATCCGTTTGTTTACGTTTCCTTGTAAATAAATCGAACAAAAGAATAGTTTTGAAACACATTTGTTTCACAAACTTTTCTTGATGGGATTCGAACAGTGAGCATGTAAGATATAAACAAAACAATATTGGTTCAATGATGGTATACGTGAATCACTCATAAGATCCTTATAGATCCATATATGAGACTCACGGGTCTGAGAACATGAATTGTGGTGAGTTGATAATTTGTTTGGAACCTGTGGTTATAGCCTCGTTTAATTAAATCTTCCATATTCGAACATATTTATGGACTGATGAAGGTTTGATACTGAGGTTAAGTCGAGATGTTGGTTTATGGTATTGGTATTTGGTTTTTGATGTCAAGTCTACTCATTCTTCATCCTTTCTGTCAAGTTGCTAGCATAAGTCGCTAGCTAAGTCGCTACCCAAAACTGATAAGTCGCTAGGTCTTCAAAACATGAGTTAAGTTGCTAGCCAATTTTTTTCACACAAGTCGCTACTTGTTAAATAACAAGTAGCCAAGTCGCTAACCTTTTAGTCACAAGTCGCTAGCAAAGCATTAAACCAATTCGTTACTTCTTTCAAAACACAAGTCGCTAGGGTCATGAGTCAATTCGCTAACTTATCAATATAAGTCGCTAGGTAAGTCGCTACAATTTTAGAACACAACTCGCTACTTGTTAAAAAACAAGTAGCTACATGAGTCAAGTCGCTATGATGAACATGAGGACCATTTTTTCCGAATAAGTTGCACAACCCAGAAAACTTGCATAAAACTGCTTCCTTGACCCAAGTTTTGACCACAAAAAAATGACCAGATATTCATTTGACCATAAAAACAGTGATTGGAACAAGACAGATGCCATTTTGACCATAAAAACAGTGAGTTGAGATAACAGACTTGGACAGAAAAACATGAAACAGGACAGATGAGGACTTTGAATGGACCAAGATACATTTTGACCAAACAGATACATAGCAAAACATTTTCGAATCAGTTTACCAAAATATAACAACACAGTGAAAACCACAATACATCAATAACACATTAAGCATGGTACGAAACCACCATAAATCAACACAACACAAAAACCTTGGCTCTGGTACCAATTGTTGGATCTTAATATTATGTGTTTGATGATTCGGGTGGTCTTGGGAGATCAAAATACATGTTTGCCATTAGAGAGAGAAAGTTAGAGAGTTGGGTGTTTTCTTGGTAGAGAGTTACTTCACAAAATGTAGAATATTAGATTGAAAAGCACCACCCCTTCCATGGATGGAAGGGGTATTTATACTTACAGACACAACGACCTCCTATCGGCCTGTGGATCAGGGATACAGTGGGTAAAGACCCGTCCTTCCTCCACGGTGTTGCACTAAACTATACTACGCTACAAACTAATAAATAAACTACTAAATAAAGTAACTAATGACAAGTCTACGAGCTAACATATGCTAGACTATACTTGGGGTGACCGACACTTTAACATGGAATTTTCTAATTCCTAACAGAAATATTTACACCTCCTGCTAGAACTTCATCTAAAGTCCCGTGCCATTATAGAATGACATTTCTAAGACCGTAGATGTTATCGATACCAGAAGACATGTCTTGAGAAAACATATTTTTGGTATTTTTCAATTTTCTTATTTTTATGGGCTTTTGTTGATTTTATATTTTTCTATTTTGTTTTAGAAGGTTTTATATTTTTGTATTTTGCTTTTTGAAAAATATATACAACTATAGAGAAATAGTTTAAGAAGATGATGATACGAGTACCGAGATAAGGAAATCGTTCAGCACTTTGTAGAAGATAGAAGTCATCATCTCTTAAACTTTCACCACCAAAGCATTCGAGGCTCTTGAATCGTCACAAGAACTTGAGCCTTTAAAAAGTGAATCTTTGGTAGCTTCCCCCCAAACCGACAATCTTCGTAAAAAGACCATTGATGAGTGTGTAAATACTCATCATTTTTGTACAAAATAAACTGCAAATTCATCTGAAAACACTCAGAAACACATCAAAATGATCAAAATATCACAAATCAGTGTTTTATGTGTTTTAAATACAAAAATATCAAAATCAGATGAAAAACATATCAAATTTGCAAAAATTGCAGTTTTAGTCCCCCAAGTTTCAAAAATTGTCAAAAACAGTCCCTGAGCACATAATTTCAAAAGTAAAGTCACCAAAGGTCCTTTTAAAATCAAAAGTTGTCAAATTTAGTCCTTTGGTGAAAAATATGAAAATTTTGAGAAAATTACAACTTTGGTCCCTCAACTTTCAAAATTGGCAGAAATGGCCCCTGGAAAATTGCAAAATGGCAACATTGGTCCTTATACTTTCTGAGAGTGTCACTTTTGGTCCCTTGAAACAAGTTTGAGATGTTGGCAGCATAGGTCCCTACATTTTCAGGATTTACACCTTTAGTCCCTATAGTTTTAAACCATTTAACTCATCTTTGGACCCTTGCTCATTTTGGACCCCCTGTCAACTGAATTGTGAACCCCCTATTATTAAATACTAGCCTGGTCAAATCTCTGGTCAATCTTCTCACCCGCCAAAGTCCTCCACTTACCTGCTTTGCCTGCAAATAGCCTACACCCCATCCCCCCTCCTCCATTTCCACTCCACCATGTTCCCCACTCCACAACTACCTTCCAAGCCTCATTAAATGCCCCCCCTACCCCCTCACTCAACCTCAAAAGGCAGAAAAGAAAATTGGCGCCAAAAAACCATTTTGAATGGTTGAGATCAATTCTAGGCCATCCAATGGCTGTGATTGTTGGGAAAGAATTAGAAGTGAGAGAAAGTAAGTTTGGATTATAAAAAGGAAGCAATGGGAGCAAGTTGAAGAGCCTAGTTTTTTTTTATTTTATTTCTTATGTCGTTTTTTATGTTAAGTCTTTCAATTCAGTATTAAGCTTGTAATGTTTTGTTAAATTGTATCAACTTTAAGTATTTAAAGGTATTGAAACTCATTCCAAGTAAAAAATTCAGTTTATGTTTACATGTGATCTTATTTGTCTACTGTTGAAATTATCAAAGTCAAAATATCATTCAAAAGCTTTATCATGCTCATTTCTCAGTTTAAATAAGCTTAAATGAGCTTATGAAATCCTTGTACAAGCTCACATTTAAGTCTACACTCATTTAGATCCTTGGTCAACAAAAGTCAAACATGGGTCAATATGGCAATGGAAAGGTGCAGTGGGTGAAGCAGTGATGGATATGGGTTAAAATAGTGATCATTGGGTTGAATAAGTAGATTAGAGGTTCATTGGGTGTGTTTGCATGCCATTGCAGCTTTGGACTCTTGTAAGTCATTTTCAAGTTTTTTTTATGCACACTCAGTAATTGTAGTTAAAACTGGTTCATTTCTGTTTTAAAAGAAGTAATTAGGTCACATTAGTCTAGATTGATCACTGGATTATGTTTGTTCAGTATTAGATAAGTTTAATTTGCAAAACAGTTTACAAAGGGGTGTTTGGATTAGGCTTTAAGCCTGTGCCACAGATTTGCTTGGTGGTTAAAATCAGTTGTCTTAGACTCCTTTACCCCTCCTTAGTCAATATCTGTGAAAAGATTTGTGCCTGCTGGTTAAAAAAGTCAAAATCATTCCTTAATCTATATAACTGTTTAACTGTTGAGAATTTGGAATTGTAAAACTTTGTTTTGTGTTTAGAAATCCTAAAGCTAGCTTGTTTCATTCATATTTCATTCAAATACATCAATATCAGTCATCAAAGTGGATTCAAATTTCATTTTAGTCAAACTGTGTGTCCATTTTCAAAAGTCAAAAATATCAAATTCTGGTTTTCTACAAAACTTGCAGAAGTTGCATAGGTTTCTGTAGAGATTTTTAGGGTCTCATTTTTGGGATATAAGCAGTTGGCCAGGTGGTATTTAGGTCCTCATATCTGTTTTTAACTTGAGATCTCTGGGTGAGCTTGTGCATAAGCCCAAACTGAGGACTGGTTGCCCTGCTCACTGTCTCAGATCACACTGAGCATTTTTCTCAGTGTGTGCAGCTTGTGCACAGGGCTCAATAGAGCTAGCCATTGTCTGATTTTTGGTCTAGATACTCTCACCCAGGTCCTTTCCAAGATCCAATTCTTATTTTTCATTTTGAGCTTAATATGAAGCTTGTGCTTGTATCAAAAGAGGACACCTAAATCTGTCATTAGCTTATTAGTTCATCTCATCAAAACTGTTGTATCCTGTGAATCCGTGGTTATCACTTGTTGTTTTTAGTTGAATTAGGGTACATTTTGCATATTTGAGCTTCTGTAATAGATTGGTGCTTGTTGTGTCACTGTTGGCTTATTTTAGTGCTTATTAATAAGCACTTGATTAAGCAGTTCTTAAATTCTCCAAACAAGTGCCTGTTTTTCTAATTTTCTCATATTCCTAGCATCATTTTAGACTTTTCCTGAAATTTTCAGATTTTTCCAAGTTGTTTAGCTATTTTTCTTAATTTAAATTAGTTTTTAATCATTTTTAATTAGCCTTTAATATAAAAAATTCAGAAAAGGTTCAAAAATTTTTTTTTTCAATTTTCTTAAGTTTAGATAAATATAAAAAGACAAAAAAATATTTTTCTAGATTTTTCTTAGTTAAATTTGTATTTTCTAGCATTTTAATTAGTTTTAAATAGTTTTAAATTAATAATAAATATATAAAAAGTCTAAAAAATATATTTTCAGTTTTAAAATTAGTTTTATCATATTTTAGATTTTTCTAAGTTTTAATTTTATTTTTCTAGTCTTATTTCATATTTTCTTTTATTTTAGAGTATTATTTAATATTTAAAAATAGTTTTTAATTAATAATAATTAGATAATTAGTTATAAAAATAATTTTCTTTTTCCAAATATTTTCTTATATCATTAGGTTTGTAAAAATGTATTTTACCTATTTTTAGGACTTTTATTTTTTAGATTTCATTTTTTTTTTGTACGTTACGTAGTTTTTAATTTAAACGTACGTTTTAGGTTTTAAACGTTCATCACTTTAAATATAGTGATAGCGTTTATTTAATAGGTTTTATCTTTTTAAGTTTCTTTAATTTGCATTTAAGGCGTTTTTAATTTGTTGGCTTTTCTCGTAGTTATAATATCATTCAGATCCCTTTTTCGTTCAAACTTCTCGATCACTAGACGTTGATTGATCCATTGCATAGCTCGCTGGGACATAACGACCCGGGGAGACTCTATACTCCTCTGATCCTCATTGATTTCGTGCTTAAGCTGTTTTAAGTTTTCTTACGCTTGCGTGAGAGAACTTGACGGTTTTGCGCGCATCAACCATTTCCCCCACGAAGAAGAAGTGAAGCAAACAGTCTAATTGTATGAAGCTCAAGAACCCGAAGAAGACGATAACAACGAAGTAACAAGTTAACATGGATCATTTCTGCGGTTATCAAACCCGAAATAAATGATTAAGCCCGATCACATGATCCTGTTGTGCGTCCTCGATGTACACATTACTCTTCGAGTTTGAGCAGATGTCTATTCGGGAGAACAATATATCAACATCTTTATTTTACCAGGTGCATTCCGGTTATCTTCCATATAACCAATCAACCCATAATGTACACAAGTACCCAACCAGAGTAGAGACAATGACATCACAGTAACTGGTTGAATCACTGATCTTCTCTGCGGATATCAACTCTGGAATAATAGATTAAGCTCGATCATGTGAACATGTTGTGCGTCCCTGATGTACACATATCTCTCCCCTGATGGTTGCGATCTCATCGGAATCATCATTACATTGTGTACATGAAGCAATAACCGGAAGCACTACCATAAACCATATAGAAGATGTCGATAAGCAATATCATCTCACGCTACAAATATTCCTCTCATATTTCTTCCTACTGAAAGTTGAGTTAACACATGCCAAAAGTATCCACAGACCACTTCCCCCCAAATGATTGGAATAATATATCCTTCCCTCAAATAGTTGGAATAATACAACCTTCCCCCAAATAGTTGGAATAACACACCTTAGGCTACGAGTTAAACACTGAGTTTCTCTGCGGTTATGACATTTGTCTTTCCCGGGATTACTTCAATAGAGAAGAAGTATTAAGTTCATCACGTGTACTCGTTGTGTGTTTAGATGTGTATCTCCTTCCCCCTTGCTGGTTTTGATACCTCAGAATCAGCAACACATTATACATGCCAAATACTCATGAAATAGAGACGAACAAACAATTAGCTCAACTGAATCCTGTGAGAATCAACTACTACAGAAACTCTCTCTGACTATCTTCATCAACCCATATGTAGACAATTTGAAGTGACCATTGATGAAGAAAATCCGATATACTAAACTTGAAACTGAAGTCGAATTCCCCACATTTGTGACTTATGCTTGCACTAATGTTGGAAGAACAGCGTAGAGAATTTATGCTTCAATCAAATCTCTAAGTACTCACTACTCAAACAAAGTATGAGACATTAACACCTCTTGCGATTATCCACACCGTCATCTGCGTGTGACACTGAGTAAAACAACGTAACTCCTAATAGTGATAGTTAACCAGGTCTTCAACCATCCACCCCGACTGCTGGTAGCTAGATAAACCAAGACTTCAACTCAAATTCTTAAGCCCGAGCAAGTTATCAAATAAGAGCACGCCTTTGTGAAAGTCAACTTCAATCTCAAATTAGTGATAAATGATTAACTCCAAAGTAATCAATTTGTGTCAAATGCCCAACACGTGAATAAACATACAATCGGATGTACATTGACCCACTGAATGAACCGGAACAAATGATTCCTCAACATCAATGCATTCTTCCTAAAAGTATACATGTAGAGACTGATCTGGAAGAATCACCAATAACTTCGAGCGGATGAGGTAGTCATTTTTCTTGAAGTTCATGTGGTTGATTTATAGTGTGCACGTTGAGAGGAACAATAATCCGTGAAGATTTGGCAAAGGAATACCAAAGAGCGGATCATTATTCATGAGTGCAACTGCAATATAATGATAGTTATTATCAACGCCTTGAGGAATAACTAGAGATTGGGCTTCTTGAGTAGTCTGAGTTGTACTTCTTAGATGATCAACATTCGCTAGCGGTTGGAAATACTCATCAAACATATCTTGAAACAATGAATCCCAAACAATAACTCCCATTTATCCTTAGAAGTGAAGCATTAGGCGTTGGAGGAGAGTCGTATGACCATAATTCAAGCATCCATCAACATGTAGTATATGCACTCTTCTCCCTCTCAAAAATTGCAAATGAAGTTTGCCGTTTTTGATTGAGCAAGTGAATAAGAATATACACCAATGAACGTAGATCCACTTGAAGGTTGAAAGAGCGTGGGAAAAACATGAAGCTTGTTGATGAAGAATGTTGATGAGAATGGTCATATACTTGAAGATTTCTCTTCTTCTGAAGATAAAGCGCACTGAAGCGTACACCTTTCTTTTCTTTGAGGAACGGGGCCTGAAGAGTTATCTGCAGACGCCATAATGATGAAGTACGAGGCCTGAACTGATGTGAACAGACGTCATAATCGAATGAATATCAAGATTGAGTTACTTGAACCCGTGAGTTATGAGATATCAATCCATTTGTAATCCATACTTTAAGCCAGTCCATGTAGTGAAGGATCGAAGTATCTGCAACTGAGTAAGGACTACCTGCACTAATATTACAAACTTGATTGCATATATTTTGGTTAGTGACATTAGTATCCAAACCCTTTGGGGTTTCACAATCAACCTTGATTTTGTCATCGTTAAACAGCTTTCCGGTAGGTATCCACCTAAGTCCAGCATCCTTAAACATTTTACCAGACGGTATCCACTTATGGCAAGGTCTAGGATTGTTATGCTTCTTATGCATAGTGAAAGACTTATCCTTATTCCTAGTTTCCACAGATTTAGCAGTTGGTATCCATCTAGGCAAAGATTTTGGTTTGTTTTGCTTCATATGCACAGTAGATGACTTAATGAAAATACTAGACTTAACAGGTTGAACCTTTGTATGAGCATTTACCTTCTTTAGGGATTTCAAAAAACAATTATCATGATTTGCCTTAAAGATGCATTTCAGACAATTTGAGCAAACAGCTTGTTTGGATTTAGAAAATGATCTAGAGTTCTTAGAGTGATCTGCTATGGGAATAGATTTATTCGAAACGCAACTACTCTTAGATACAAGCCAATCCCTAGTCTTTAGTTTATTGTTCCTAGGTAATGGTTTAGAACTACTAGCAGTGCCTTGAAATTTCGAAGAATTCATCACCCTAGGTCTTGCACCTAAAATTCCATCTTTTTGAATATGTGCCTTCTTTCTAGCCATTTCTAGATAAGAGTTCTTATACAAGTCATTCATAGCATTTTTACTAGGCAAGTAAGGTGAAGTGACTGGTTTTGTCAAAACTTGTTTCGCATCAACTTGGGAGGCAAACCGCATTTTTGAAAATTTTGGTCGTTCGGATCTAAACGCATTCGGTTGTCTAATAACTGGTTTCCCCAAGATTGATGGTTTTGCAAACTTAGTATTCACACTATTCCCTATTGTTTTTCTGAGCTCATTATTTAAGGAAACTATTGTGAAACTCTTATCCTGAAGTTGAGCTTTGAGTTCATCAGTATTGGCAATCAAAGAGTTTGTTTGTTCCAATGACTTAATTCTAGCTTCTTTGACAGAGTCACTTAGTTCTATGTGATGCATACTCAATGACTCATTTTTCTTTAGTAATTTGGCCACACAAACCGCTAATTCATCATTTCTCATTTGAATATCATCAATAGCATTAACATCAGAGTTACTTGTAACCAAATTACTTTTCACATTTATATTGGAAATATGTTTCTTCAAATTTTTGATAGTTGACTCTTTGTCTTGAAGCTGAGCTTTCAAAGTGTTAATTTCAAAAAGTTCACGGAATTCAGGAAGTTCTGGATTTTTACATGGTTTGTTAAGTTGAAAACTTTCTTCTTTACTCTGTATCGCAATTTCAAGTGAAATGCAATGTTTTTCAAGTTTTGAGAATTTGTTTGAAAGTTCATCAAAAGCCTTTTTATCAACCACATCATTTGTTTTGAAATTATTAGACTCAGCCTCAACCAAGGAACATTTATCAGAAACATGTTCAGCATTAAGATCAGTATGTTTAGGTACATTAGCAGATGCACTATGTTGAACAGTTAAGGGTACCTCATTACATGACACCTGTTTAATTGTCGGTCTGATATCTGCATCCACATCATGTGTAACAAGAGTCACTGAACTACTGGTTGTTTCAAGCTTATCTATCTCTGAACCTCTGTGTTCAGCTCCAACTGATCCATCATGTGATGCTTTACCCGACTCAACACTACAATCTTGTGTGATAGGAGTTACTGAACCGTTGGTTACATCATTCTTTGTTGTCTCTGTTATTCTACATTCAGCAACATCCGATCTTTCAACTGAAACATTACCCGACTCATCACAACAATCTGTCAACTGAACCAGACTCTCATCTATTTTTTCTTCTTTCTGAGTAACTTCCTCAATATACTTATCCACATTATCCATGAGATGGATAAGTGTCTCTATGAACACGCTAATTTCCATTCCAGTGTGTCTCTTGAAAGACATTTCAGTCATGTCTTGATCATAATCTGATGTAAATTCCCCACTGATGAATGACTGAAATTGGTTGTGGATCACTTGAAGTGCAGCACTGGAACTATCCTTTTGAACCTTTTCTTTATCAAGTTGTTGTTCCAATTGTTCTAAGTTCAACAGTAATGTACCCGTTAATGTGGATAAATCTTGATGGAAAAGGGCAATACATGTTCGTTCCGTTGTTGTGGGTAGAAGTAACATGAGGTGAGAGTGAAGTTGTTGATAGGGTATAATGCAGCATTCCTTTTGCATGGCATTCTGTAGCATTAGCAGGTGCAATTCATTCTCATTGTACTCAGAACATGAAGATCTCACATCCTCATTGATTAATTCAAACATCTTTAACCGTTCAGTGTAGCATACATTATCATTGTTGTCCACAGCATCATACAATTTAAGTACTTCCGAAATCACTGGGTCAGTAGTGTAAGACATGATGTTGCAGTATATGCACGGGATTTTACAAGTCTATGATTTAAACCGAGAAATAGAATCTTTCGCGGGATTTTACTAAAATCAAGACCAAACCATTAAGCAATGACCAATGGAATGTGTTAAGATGACTGATGGATCGACACAATGAAAGACAATTGTGTGTTAGGACATATGATTGTATGAAGGATTAGCAGAGATGTTGTTTGGTTGAGATTTGGATTGGTTTATGCCTGTTTTTAAGGAGAAATTTAGGTCAAAAAACATAAAAACCTCAATAAATTCTGTTCGGAGCGGATTTAGGCCTCGAAGGTTGACCCAAGTTCATTCGGCGTGCCATTCTCCTCGTTCTCACGGTTGTTTTGATGGGTAGAACGCTGAAAACGGAGTTACGGTTCAAAAGTTATGGCCGTTTGAAGTTTTGTCGGGAAAAGTCAACAAGTCGCTAGGAATTATGAAGACAAGTCGCTAAGCACCAAGTCGCTAAGAATTATGAAATTAAGTCGCTAAGCACCAAGTCGCTAGACATAAATCGCTATAATGCCAAGTCGCTAAGACACAGTCAAGTTGCTAAAGAACAACTCGCTAAGATCCAAGTCGCTAACACCCAAGTCGCTGGACACAAGTCGCTAAAGCACCAAGTCACTACACAGTCAAGTCGCTAAAGAGCAACTCGCTAAGGTCCAAGTCGCTAACACCAAGTCGCTAAGAATACTAAGTACAAGTCGCTAACAAAATTGAAAGCAAGTCGCTAACTTCACCAAGTCGCTAGCCGTAGTGGAGAATCCACTAAGTGGTACTGTTTGTCGGCTTGTCTCAATAGACAAGTCGCTAGGACCAAATCGCTAACAATTAACACTACAACTTGCTACCTTTTACTGAAGCAAGTCGCTACGATGAAAAACACTACGAGAACCAAGTCGCTAGCAAGAAAAACTTCAAAAACACACTTTTCAATCCAAAACAAGCCCAACCACGGTGATTCAAGCTTTCCAAATCAAAACTCAAGCACTTACAATGATTCTAAACACAAAAGTACACCCAAAATTCAAACTTTAACACAAGAAATGATCCAAATGATGCAAAAACCACTAAACTTTTTCAAACTCAAAAACCATCTAAAACCACTAGAAATCCAAGGATATGTGAGAGAGATGATCAAACCATGGCTCTTGATACCATTTGTAACATATTGGATTTCATAAACACATCACATAACAATATATGGTTCGAATATGAGTAGGTTTTAGAGAGAGAAAGTGGAAGGTGGGAGCCTTTCTAGAGAGAGAAAGTGAAAGAAAACATAGAAGGTTATATTAGAGTGAAAGGTCTAACCCTCTACCTTGGGAGGTAGAGGGTATTTATAGTTACAAACAATACGTCCTCCTAACGGACTGTGGATCAGGCATACTGTTAGGAATCATCCTAACATGAAAATGTGACAACATATTCGGTATTACAATAGTTATATTGTAAGGCACAAACACATGGACTGAAACCGTCATTTATGTAAAGTCATGTGTTTGGTGCACTATATAAGACCTCCTAGACTTCACTAGGAGGGTGATGCTTAGTGTGTAATCTTATCATTTTCATTATTCAATAATTCACCTAGTTATCCCTTCTCTCTCTACTTTCTCTCTCTAACCATGGATGTCATTTACTATCATCATCCCCGACCTCCCGAATCACATAATCAACTAATTTAAATGTTCCAACAATTGGTATCAGAGCTAGGTTATTATCATTGGTTGATTTGTGATCCAGTCTTGTCAAAAACGTCATGTCTAAAACTGTTTTAACATTGGGTTTTCTGATTTTACATAATCTTTAGTTGTTAACAGTTTTATGGACGGATCTGGTATGAGTGGTAGAACTTTGGTCTCGTTTTTTTTTTCTGGGTCTTTCTGGGTTTCTTTGATGATTTGCGAGTTAGCATATTTTCATTGAAGATTTGCGAGTTTGTAGCATTTTATTATGAAAACTTGCGAGTTTGCAATTTTTTTATGAAGACTTGCGAGTTTGCAATTTTTTTATGAAGACTTGCGAGTTTGCAATTTTTTTATGAAGACTTGCGAGTTTGCAATTTTTTATGAAGACTTGCGAGTTTGCAATTGTTTTTATGAAGATTTGCGAGTTAGACTCCATGTTTCCGAGTTAGGAACGTTTAACTCTATCTCCAACTCATAAACTTGCAAGTAAAAGACAGCAAAATGTTTCTCAAATCCTCACGTTGACCTCAGATCTGATGTATCTTCATTGGTCAAGATACTAAAACCAAAAAGAAACGAGAAGGAAGAGGAGACCATAAACAACAGTTACCAATAACCAACAATTAACAACCCACATCCTCAACTACAACTAATCCAAGATTTTCATAGCCTCAATTCAAGTTTGACCTCAGATTTAACATCAACAATCATATCAGTCAACAAGACAACAAGAAGATAACACAAATCCATTTTCTATCCTATCCCATCAAAAACAACACCCGAGAGAAAAAAAAAAAAAAAAAAAAAAAAAAAAAAAAACGATTTCAGTTCTTTTTCTTAATATACTCACTGATTTGAGTAACGAAAACAACATCATTGATCTGAAATTTTTTATATCCGAAATCAATTAAGAAAGAACAAGAACAAGATTTGTTTCATTCTTTCTTTGCGTCGGTCAAGATTAAAAGGAAAAATCAAAACATAAACAAAATTTACAACCTACCCGAGACCTTGAATATCAAGATCTTGAAGCAAACTTCATTATACGGATCGAAAAGCATATGAGGTTTATAAAACCATGCCATATGAAGCTGTTGTGTATCTGAAGTAGTGTTGTAACTTGTGGTTCGTTTTGAAAGCTGCAAAAGGATAAAATATTTTGATCTTTGGTTGTGTGGTGCCCGGTTAAGAACAGGAGATGGAGATGAATTTGAAGCTGTTTTTTTGTGTTTGGTAACTGAGAGAATATTAGATGTTGGAGGCGTGTATTTTGGATAATATGAGATTAGGGTTAGAGAGTGTCTAGGTTATTCTGCTTTTATAAGTCAAAGTGACTAGGGGGAATTGTTGTTGGGTTATCTGTTTGGCCCATCCGAAAATTTCAGCAATTGGGCTAAATTCTTAATAATCATTTTTGTTGGATGTACACTCAATTTTGATGGTGGTCCAAATTTTGGTATTATTAGGCTGAATTTTTTTGGAAATATGTGATTAATGGTTACATTTGGGGTTCCGTAATGGCAACGTGATTAATTTTTGCGGTTATGTTTTTGACAAGATCGGGAAAGTCCATTATCAAATTTCACTTAAACAGTCAAAAGGCTAGATTTTGGGTATTAAACCGCAAGAGATGACTACGGAGTTTATTCACTATTACTTATTTGAGGTTGAAGTGGAATTTCACGGGTACGTGTACTTAGTATCTTAAAGATATCGGGGTTGGTTGGATGCATGATTCTTTGAGATCCTTGTTCGAGCTTTTAACCATTACGAATGACAAAGACTTGAGTTGTCTAGTTATACCTGATGTAAGGAGTTACGTTGTTGTGCTCACAGCGTATAGTTATCACTTTAAAGGAGTTACGTTGTAGTGCTCAAGTGTCACAACAAGTTGTGGATAATTCGAGAGACGTTCATATACAATTAAGGATGGATGGATGGGTATATGATTCTACCTTTATTGAAATTTTCAGTATTGGTTCTTCGTCAGACATTAGTGCAAGCTTAAGTCACAAGTTCGGGTTATTTTACTTCAGTCTCAAGTTCGTCATATTGGGTTTTCTCCATCAGTAGTCACTACAAAGAGCCGTCAGAATGATAATGGGGTCGGTAAAGAGTTAGTTGAGAGGAGTATAAAGGAGTAGAGGAGTTTTATCAGCAATTGATTCTCACGGGATATTTCATGCTTCACAGAGATTTATGGTACTTCACACTTATTCGATTACTTGGACATACGATGTTACGCTGCCTCCGTTTCCATCGTAAACATAGTGTGTATGCTTCCGATTCCGCGAAGACATCGTGGGGGAAGAGAGTGGATGTGCTTTGTATTTTTTCGGCTTCTTTGCGACAACACTCTTTTTCCATAAGTATTTGCAATCAGGGGGAAGAAATGTGCACATTGGAGACGCATAACAGGTTCTCGTGATCGAGCTTTAAATGTTATGACTGCCGGAGATACGTCCGCAGAGATGATCAGTAGTATTGTTTTGTGACTTTGGTGTTATTGTTTCAACTTTCCCGGGTTGTTTTGTGTGAAGTAGCCTACTTATGTGAGAAAATATTGCTGGTTTCTTGCATGTTACCCCCGAACGGAGTTTCCGAATTGAGCACAATTGTAATTAAGTGACTAGTCAGATTTGCTTGGTGTGGTTTACGGTGTTATCTACAAATTCCGCTGCGTACTTAAAACTTCAAAAGTTAGAAGACAAGTTAACTACATCAAAGTTTTGAATCTGCTGAAGACGGTTGTCAGTTTGGGGGGAAGCTGATTCAGAAACTTCGCCAAAAAGAAGTGTATGGAGAAGCTGCTAAAGACATGCAGTATGAATTGGGGGGAAGTTAATCCAATTCATACATATTACATCATTTTCCTATAAGTGAAGAATATGTTCTCAAGCCGAGGTACAAAATGAAGACAAAAAGCGTCAACTGCAAACATCCTTAGTATTCGAAGAGCATATGAAGACCTTTCTTTATTTGTATTTGTACTTGTAGGAAATGTTGTAAGTAATCCCATATGTTGCCACATTGGGGGAAGATTGTTAGGAATCATCCTAACATGAAAATGTGACAACATATTCGGTATTACAATAGTTATATTGTAAGGCACAAACACATGGACTGAAACCGTCATTTATGTAAAGTCATGTGTTTGGTGCACTATATAAGCCCTCCTAGACTTCACTAGGAGGGTGATGCTTAGTGTGTAATCTTATCATTTTCATTATTCAATAATTCACCTAGTTATCCCTTCTCTCTCTACTTTCTCTCTCTAACCATGGATGTCATTTAGTATCATCATCCCCGACCTCCCGAATCACATAATCAACTAATTTAAACGTTCCAACACATACAGTGGGTAAAGACCCGTCCTTCCTCCACGGTGTTGCACTAAACTAAACTAGGCTAATAACTAACTAATAAAACAGTAAATGACGATATGTCTACGAGTTAACATATGCTAGACTATAGATGGGGTGACCGACACTTCACTATGGAATTTCCAATTCCTAACATATGCTTTGGATTGCCTTAGTTGATTTAGACTTGTTAATCAGATTCACTCAAATCCCTGCGAACGATCCCGACTTACCTTCAAAATCTTGCTATAACGGACGAGTACACTTGCTCGTATGTGTTATTGGTAAAATTGATAAATCGTCTATTATAAATTTAAAACTTGTACACACGTAGCACATCACGCGGCCAAAAAAAACATAGCTAAAATCGTTACAAAAGTCGTCCTTGTGGTCTCGCAATGAAAATGGACCGTTTTGCCCCTCACGTGACCCGAGTTAACGGTCCAAAGTAACGCTCATCCAGTCAAAGAATGGGTCAACGCAAAATGGACAACCACGAGGACAATTGGTGTATTTATTGAGAGTTAAGGACGAAACATGTAACTCTGGCCTAACCATAAGGACGATTTATGTAATTAAGTCATAAAACTATATTACAACATGTAGCTAAAAGTACCAAATCCTATCTTATTCCTTTAATCATAAACTTAAAACACAGTTGACTCATTTAATGCTTAGAATCACAAGCGAAAAATCAATGATGGCGGCCTTACGTATTTTCCACTCGGATGAGGCGTGAAGAGATGTATTGGGGGTCATGTTGACTCCTTATTAGCATAGAAAAAAAGACTTTTTCTAAAAGATCTACGGTATTATCTTTTGCAATTTTGTTTTCATCTAACCACGGTGCACTATTTACATTAGTCAAAGAAAACCGAATAAATAAATGAATAATGACATATTTGAAAAAAACATAAATATAAAGTTCATACTTCGTGGAAATTTTCGTTCAACCATATGATTGTTTGTAAATTTACAATTTTTTTTTTTTTTTTTTTTTTAAAACGATCCTTTTCATTATAAACTTTTATAACGGATTACAATAAGATGGCAGACAAACGGGCAACAAGCTGTGCCGCAACACCCTTTTGAATGGCAAAACCAATTCTACTGAAAATGAAATTTTGTGACTTAGGGGTCGCAAAATTACTTTGCACAACCCGTTGAACCCTAGTCAAAAACTCCACAGCTGCCGAAGCTAGGAACCCAAAAGTATCAAAAGCAAAAGGGGTAAATACGTGTTGATTCTCTAAACAAGTTTTCTCGTGTTTAGCAACTTTGCTCGATTCCGCTTTCAAAATTACTTTGACCAACAAATGATAGGCCAGAGGGATGGGCTCATTCGACTAATCAGTGATCCCTGGGCCTACCTAACACAGATGTCCCTGAAATGGGGGATTGGTTGATCGGAAAGCTCAGGCAGGAGTAGGACATTCCATACAATTCTGATTCACTAGCCTCTCAATTCCCATTTTTTCATCGGGGTGAATTCTAAGGTTCCTTATTCCGGTTGTAAAGCGGAAGAAGAGGGAGAAGGGGCACAGCCCCACCAGCAGCCCACGTTTCCTACCCGAAAGGAATTGCAAATGAAAGAAGAATCTGTGTGCACTATCCATGGAGTGGAGTGACTATTCTGAATCTCCTCTTCTCCATCTCCCCCTTTTTTGCCTTCGGCTATTACCGGCTGGCAACGCTTGGCCCAACATTGGATTTGTTTGAAAACAATACAAGCAAGGTGGCAAAAGAAAAGGGGGAGCCAAAAGCGGGTCATGCATGTTGTTGGTAGAACTAGGCAATTGTCAATATGCTTCTGTCACTGTGTTAGACTAATACTCCGTACATGTAGTACTAATCAAACACAACTTTCATAACATCATAAGCGTATCTTGATAGCATGTACAATACTTTTCTGACCGAGTCTTATATGAAGCAACCATATCAATGAAATGAAATTGATAATCAAATCTTATTATATAATCTGGTATACAAAATCACAACTTTAACAAAATGAAAAACAAAACAAATTTCAAAAGAATGCACGTAATCACGTAATCACGTAATCAATAATGGAGAACATAGAGATTAAACTCGACAACAGCATCGCCATTTTGCATGTTAAAAGTATGAGTTCTTGCTTCAGCGTAACCACGAGCAAATCGAAATAGCCCACTTCCTCCAACGATAGGCAACTCTCTCACAGTCGACATCACTGCGTTTCGGCCCAAAATACTCAGAGAGCTACCATTATATTTCCCTTCAACAAACACATAGTTCATAGCCATCAACAAGCCCATTCCGTTAATGCTAGCAGAAGTATATATCCCTTGTGCTCTACCAACGAGCTTAGAAGTTCGTTCTGGGCCCATGGTCAATGGATTATCGATCATAGTGATGTCACCAAAACCAGTCGCTGCAGTGCGGTTGGTTCTGGTGGCTTCGACAATCCTAATAGCAGTAGCGTTAGGGCCAGCAACTATGTCATGGAAATAGATTCGAAAATGACTAAGTTTTTCTTTTCTTAGTCCTAAAGAGCGTTGCGACAACCTTCTTCCAAATTCTTGGGATTCGACACTAGCGAGAAACGATACAAGAAGAACACTCAATATAACAATAGCGGTTCTCGACATAACCATCTTGTGTATTAAGATACAATGGAAGATATGTGAAAGAATGAGAAGAGTTGATAATATATGCTTGGTGAGGCACTTGTTTATATAGAGTGTCAAATGCCAAAAGTTTCTAGATGGATATGTTTTTGGGTCCAAAATCAACGTTGGATAATATTGTATTCAAATGTTTCCGCGTTTAAGGGCCGAGTCCTTTTTTTTTTTTTTAATTTAATTAGCTTAGACTTAAGAAATTATTGCTGTTACAATAATGATAAAGTTAGTATACCTGAAATTAAATATGTAAAACTGATCCCTTTCGGTCTGATAGTTACAAGCATGCAATAAGTGGTGTCAACTTATTTATGCGATTTACCTGCGGTAACCCATTGGTCCAGGTGAAACCTACTCTTCTCACGCGGTATGTCTAACCTCGGGTTCTTACTCCTCGAGTCCAAAGGTCGACCACACACAATCCGACTTTTTATCTCATCTCATGTGTACTGACTATAGTGATACGGACCACCTACATAGCTAAAGAGCTACACTATGATGATCTATACAATAAACATTAAATGCTAAACAAGTAAACGAGTATACTATTTGAACGGTAAGCAAATAAATTATCCAAAACAATGCATCAAATCTAAAATAAACTAAATAACATAATCAAAGTAGTCATAACATGGCTAACAGTCTAACACCCAAGGGTGTTAGCCCATAATGTAGGTAGCAAATATAAAAGATGTTACAAACGATTCACAAATGATATACGTAATGTAATTGACATGCAAACCGATAGAACACTCTTAGTATGGTGATATGGAACCTTCTCCTCTTAATCTACTAGCTTGGTGGACTGAATTCTTGGTAGAAATTGGCTGGAACACGGCTGTGGTGGTGTGGAATTGTGTTTAGAACCCGTAAGTTAGGGTTCTATTTATATTGTTTAGTCCAGGGCACTGATACGGCGTATCGGGTAGTGATACGGCGTATCCATGATTTCTTGAGTAGGGAACAAGAAATATTATTCTCAACATATTTGTGCGTATCTTTAAATATGGCATATTGTTGAAGAGTGATACGCCGTATTCTTCTTAATATTGACAGCTTAAATTAGGGATAAGATCTTCAATACGGGGTATGGCCAGAGTTTTATACGCCGTATTCTTGCAACGGTTGACTTGGGCTTTAACTGCAGAGCTTCAGGTACGACGTATTGTCGGAGTTTAATATGTCATATGTCTTCTAATTCCCCAATACTTTGTGAAATCTTCCAGATGTTGATACGCCATATCTCCAGAAGTGGATACGCCATATGCACTTCACAGGTTGCATACAGATTCTTCATTTATGCTCAAGTTGTTTTCTGTGTCTTTACCGAAATTGCTCCATAAATACTGAAAATGATCAAAGTAATGATTTAAGAATCAATTCAGATATAAACATATAATAAATGAGCAATAATTTTGGGATAAATGATACGTAAATATAGCATACATTTAATGTTACCACTCATTTCCACACTTGCAAATCACCTCTTGCCAAAAACATCTGCATTCTTCTATTTCAAGTGATACAAGAACTAACCATTCTAGGTGCAAGAGAAGAACACAATAAATCGTCAAGATTCAAGTGTTGTAGTATTAGTTCATGCATTTGTAACTTTGTTACATCATTATAGTTTATCATCATACACCTTGTTCATAACCACATCATAGAGTTTCGGTTAGTATTTTAGTCCTGAAAATACGAGTATGAAAGGTTGGTTCTATCTCGACAAGAACTCGACATGTAGCTTAGTGTCGGAAAATATAGCAAACGACATTGTACGATTTTCTCCGCCTAAAAGGAGCTTGTTAACAAAGTGCAGTGAACTCTCAAGTTTTGTACTCGGGGAGTGGAGTAGGCAAAAGAGGACATTCATAACCGGACCACTATAAATCCCTATATTATGGTTTGATCTTTCCATCTCTTACTTATTCTCTTGCACTTTATTATTTCATATATTACTTATTGTCTTGTATTCACGTTTATTTTTATATATATCATGATTGGTTGATTTCACACATACTCGAATCTAAATTTATTGAAACTTAAATTTTAAACAATAAAAACTATTTAACCCCTTTTTAGTTGAGTTTTTTAGAAGACCATTGTAACTAAAAAACATATTTAACAAAATAAGCACTTGTAAATATATTTAGCATATGATGTTATTCTTATTAGCCTGTTACAAAGGGCAAATAACCAATTTAAGCATCATACTTGTCACAAATGTCATTTCGACGTAGCGAATAAAAAAAAATAGCTCTTCTAGACATTAAATTTGACATTGTTATCTTCAATTGAGTATTATGACCATTTTACCCTTCCAATTTACATAAATGGTCCCTGTGAGTTTGCGCAAATTGCATCCATCGTCCCTAAGCTAAATTACATAAATGGTCCCTGTAGTTTGGAAAAATTGCGTCCATCATCCCTTACAACATATTCTAATTATCTTAACATTTTATTCGGATTAAAATCATTCAAAGTCACAATAATCATGTCCAGTTGTCCACTTATATCATGTTACTACTCATATCATGTTCTATAAATTATTACCATATGGACTCTCTCTTCCAAATCTAAAACCACCACCAACCATTATCATTACCAATTCTATAGATTTTTCAGACTAACCCAACCATCCTTACCTCCAATCAAATCATCTTCTCCGTTTATAAATACAAATAAAAAACAACAAATTTTGGATCTTGAAATCACTACCATGAAACCCTTCACCACCTACACGAAACTGCACCATCACTAAAGAAGAACACGATGGTGGTTTTTGGTGGTTTTTTGTGGTGTCCGGCATCAGAGGTGTCTGAAGATGGTGGAGTTGAAACAGATCCGGTGATTGGTGATTTTTTGGATCACGAAATCACTACCAGATCCGGTGATTGGTGGTGGTTTTTGGTGATTTTTTGTGGTGTCCGGCATCAGAGGTGTCCGACGAGGGTGTGTTTACAGCAACGCTGGCAAATCCGACGAGGGTGTGTTTACATGAGCTTGCTTTTTACAACACAGTTCTTGAAACATTAAACTTTTACACATGACGGATCTTTCCCAAGTTAATTTTAGAGATCTTGAACTCATAGCCAGAAACTGCAAGGATTTAGTCTCGGTCAAAATAGGTGATTGTGAAATCTTGGATCTTGTTGTTTCTTTCAAGCTGTTGTGGCACTAGAAGAATTTGGTGGGGGGTGCTTTAATGAACAAGCTGAACAGTATGGGTCAGTCTCATATCCCCCAAGATTATGCCGATTAGGTTTTAACTACATGAGTTCGAATGAGATGCCCATTGTATATCCCTTTGATGTGTTGATACAGTTTCTGATAATAATGATACATGATAATAATTGTATTTTAATTCCTTTGTGTTTTTTATTTGTATATCCAATTCATGGTAGTGATTTCAAGATCCAAAATTTTAATTCCTACATGGTAGTGATTTCAAGATAAAATACAGTTTCTGATAATAATGATACATGATAAATTACATAAATGAATGGATGTAATAGAGGGATCATTTATGTAATTTACCCTTTGGACAAGGGATGCAATTTTTAAAAATTCAAGGGTAAAATAGTCATCACAATTCTGTATTTTATCTTTATTACTCACATTAAGACAACAATGTCAAGTTTAATGTCTAGAAGAGCTATTTTTTTTGTTCGCTACGTCGAACTGACATTTGTGACAAGTATGATGCTTGAATAGGTTATTTGCCCTGTTACAAAATCATGAAAAAAAAGTCCTTAAAAGAAAAGGATCATCGTCTTCGTCTTCGGCTTATCTGCTCACTCAATTCATTGTGGGCTCGCTCAATTTGTTTTGATAGCCTAAAACTTTTAATTCTTGTAACCAATTATATTTGCATATCCAATTATCAAAGGGGATAATTTCATAGAATTGTGTGTCAAATATTGTGACAACTAATGGAACTCGATTAATTACGATATGTGTAATCATCATATCAAATTGGCGTTCGGTGGCGAAAAAGTCTTAAATAAGTCACATTATTTTTCATCAGTAAAGTTCGATATGAGTCGTCCATATATGTTCGGCAAGCAAAAACAAAACGATTATTGTCGACCACGAACTCGTAACGTGGCCAACATTATGACGGCGAATATAATCAAAATCAGATGTCATGAGAAACCAAAGAACAAAATTGTACTTTGAAAATAACCTCATTAAATTTAATTTGTTGAAACGCATCATACAATTGATGAGTATCTAGCAGAAAATGAATGTTAGTTTGCATCGATTTCTTAGATTTGATGTCCATTTTATAAATTCTTATGTTTGGGATGGGTTGTCATCATCTAATGACTAGAAAACTGAAATTGGTTAATTTCAAATTAGATAAACTAAGTGAGCACAAGGCATGAGAACATGGCAATAGATTACTCGGTGGATGGATAATCAACGTCTCCATTACTTTCATGGAGATTTAATGATTTTGTAATATTAGAAAATACAATAACTACATTATCTTAAATATGTTTAAAAGTATATATTTTGTTAAATATGTTTTATAAATGCAATAGTGATTTAAAAAAACTCCTTTTTAGTTTCCACAAAGTTGTCCATATTACACCACCAACATTACCGCGGAGTTGTTCTTCTCTTTTGTTGAAAACTTGATGGTGCATTCCATCGAGTTGTGTAAAGGGAAAAGTTAGTGTTCTTTATTTGTGTGTGTATTTTTATTAGACTTGTGGGTTTCATTTGTTTAGCCTTAAGTTAACTTATTTGGCATTCTTCTAAATAAGTTTTTTGACATGTTTTATCGAAAATCTTGCTAATTAAAATTGTTTAATATGTTATAGTTTCGTTAGACCAATTGAATATATCGTTCGTATGTTTAACTAACTTAACAATATGTAATAAATGAAAAAAGTTTGTCATTTTAGCTATCATATCATTAAATAAGCATAATTTTCCAAACACTAAGAAAACTGCTTATTTGCTTGCTTTCAATCGGAATCAAATTCAAACACTTTATTTAAAAGCACTTATTTTAGTCGGATAAAAGCACTTTTTTTAACATAAACACAAGCAAAAGAAAACATCAATCTGAAACACCCTCTATCTAGCTTATTTGTATGATTAGAAAAAATACAGTTGACTCGGATTAATGCTTAAAATCGCAAACGAAATGTCAATGATGGCGGCCATACGTAGTTTCCACTCGGATGAGATATGAAGAGATGTTTTGGTGGTTATGTTGACTCCTTGGCTTAGAAAAAGCAGTTTTTATTGACAAAAAATATTATCCTTTACAATTTTGTTATAATCTAACTACAATGAGAAGAAAACATTAACATGAATAAATAAATGAATAATGACATGATTGAAAACAACTTAAGTATAAAGTTTATAAGTTGGGAAAATTATTATTCAGTCGTATTTTGTATAAGAAAAATGCTAAACATTCCTACAAAGTGTCTGACTCATAGGATGACGGTTTAGATGTAAAGAGAGAATGAATGAGAAAAAGTTATATAGTAATATTTTTGTGTGTGTAGAATGATTTGTAGGATGTTGTAACAAAGCTTTTCTATAATCAATCTGTTAGGGGGGAGGGAGTGGAAGTTTTGAACCCTAATACCCTAAGGGTGCCACGTCACCTCTATCCAATAAAAACCTTCCAACTCAAAACTACCCAAATACTACCCTAACACTACCCTAACAAGTGGGAGTGGTACCCTAGTACCCGAATTCCATTTTTTTTTTAAATACATAAAATCACATACAATATTTAAAATAAAAACATACCATTTCATTAAAAATAAAAATACATATTATTAAAAATAAAAACAAATTAGAAAAAGTAAAATATAAATATGTATATACTATAAGGTTTGAAATGTAAACATGTATATACTATAAGGTATAATATATAAATTACTTATATATTAAAAAGTAAAATATATAAAATATATTTACCACATCTTCTCCATTTAGCTCTTCTCCATAGCTGCTACCTGCAAGAAGAAAGAAACAAAGCAAAAATACACACACACACACTAAAACACCTTCAAAAACACACAAACACATAACAAACACAACACACAAACACGGGTACTCGCTCGGGCTCTGAACTCGCAAAATGAAGCCGACCCCCTTACCCGACCTACACGGCACGGTGTAGCCGGTCGGGTTCACGAAGCCGCCCCCTTTACCCGCCCCCACTCCGTTGGCCCTTATGGATGTTGTTGGTAGAACTAGGAAATTGTCAATAGGCTTCTGTCATTGTGTTAGACTAATACTCCGTACATGTCGTACTTGATAGCATGTACAATAGTTTCCAAGAGTCTTATATGAAGCAACAATATGAGTGAAATGAAAATGTTAATCAAATCTTATCATATAATCTGGTATACAAAATCACAACTTAAACAAAATGAAAACAAAACAAAATTTTAAAAGAATACACACAATCACGTAATCAGTAATGGAGAACATAGAGATTAAACTCGACAACAGCATCGCCATTTTGCATGTTAAAAGTATGAGTTCTTGCTTCAGCGTAACCACGAGCAAATCGAAATAGCCCACTTCCTCCAACGATCGGCATCTCTCTCACAGTCGACATCACTGCATTTCGGCCCAAAATACTCAAAGAGCTACCATTATATTTCCCTTCAACAAACACATAGTTCATAGCCATCAACAAACCCATTCCGTTAATGCTAGCAGAAGTATATATCCCTTGTGCTCTACCAACGAGCTTGGAAGTTCGTTCTGGGCCCATGGTCAATGGATTATCGATCATGGTGATGTCACCAAAACCAGTTGCTGCAGTGCGGTTGGTTCTGGTGGCTTCAACGATCCTAATAGCAGTAGCGTTAGGGCCAGCGACTATGTCATGGAAATAGATTCGAAAATGACTTAGTTTTTCTTTTCTTAGTCCTAAAGAGCGTTGCGACAACCTTCTTCCAAATTCTTGGGATTCGACACTAACGAGAAACGATACAAGAAGAACACTCAATATAACAATGGTGGTTCTCGACATAGCCATTTTGTGTATTAAGATGCAATGGAAGATATGTGAAAGAATGAGAAGATCGAGTTGATGATATATGCTTGGTGAGGCACTTGTTTATATAGAGTGTCAAAAGCCAAAGTTTCTAGATGGATATGTTTTTGGGTCCAAAATCAACGTTGGATAATATTGTATTCAAATGTTTCCGCGTTTAAGGGCTGAGTCCTTTTTTAATTTAATAAACTTAGTAGACTTAAGAAAGTATTGCTGTTACAATGTAAAGTTAATATACCTGAGAAATTAAATTTGTAAACTGATCCCTGTTTCGCATGTTTGTTTAACTTGTTTTTACTGTGTGCAATTGTGTTAGTCAAAATCAAAAAATAAACTAACCGGGAGATTAGGCGTAAGACATAATAATATGATTATTTTAGCATTATACAAGTTTATTTGGTCAAACATACGAGAACCAAAGGAAACTTCCTGTACCTGCGTTGTACTTTAGAGGGTTAGGTGGGTCGTGAGTGACTTGAAGAAAATTGAGGCATTTCACACATGTGAGCATGTAATATTCAAATGTAATCCTCCCGCCGGCTCAAATTATAAATATATGTTATTTATCAGTATTTGAAGCTCGCGTGTTATCTGTATACAATAATAAAAGTAAATTATATAACCCGTCTTTATGGTTAGGCCAAAATTGCACATTTCGTCCTTAATTCTCAAGAAGTGCACATATTATCTTTGTTGTTGTCGATTTTGCATTCACCGTCCTTGACCGGATGAGCGCTTGTTTGCACCGTTAACTAGAGGGTACTTTCGTATTTTCAATCCCAAACTATACAAACACTAACCTCGGTTCAATCTCACTCTCACTTCACTTCCTTTCTACTCATTATACTTTCACATGCAATCCTTGATCTTCCATTAATCCTTCTAATAGCTCGCAATCACCATGGTTTCACAAACTCATTTTTGGGATGTTCGTGGGGCACGTTCAGACTTTGATCCAGTACCAAGATACGGTAAGTGTTAGAAAGTGACTTAAACTTTAAGGGTTATTTGGTAAATTTGGTAATTTTGTGACTTGTTCTACAAGTTTGATTCGAATTTGGAAACTTTCTTATGACGGTTAGTTTGCCCTATAAATAGGGATTATTAACATTAGTTTTTTTTGTACTTTTTGAATAATAGTTTGGTACCTCTTGAATTAGTTTTTGTGTTGGTACCTTTGAATTTGGTTTTGTAATTGGTTTGGTTATTTGAATAAAGCTTCCGCTTCGTTTGTTTGAATTTGTTTGTTTGTTTTGTACTTTGAATTACCAACAAGTGGTATCAGAGCTAGGTTTGATTAGCCATGAAGAAGAAGAAAAAGAAAAGCAAAAAGAAAGAGAGAATTTGTTTGGTTTTGTATTCGTTATTGAAGATTCGATCAGGTAGGAATATCACTTTTGAAAGTTGAAACTTTGGATATTGTTTTTTGTTCGTATATGGGGTTTGGTGTTTTGGTCTTCACAATAGATATTGAAGCAACTGGGAATTGGCGTTTGAATCTTGGGCCCAAATCTATCGAATGAGGTTTGCAATATTTATCAGTTAACTAGGCTTTTGAATTTATTGGTTTTTTTGTTTGCTATTATTAGTATTTGGGCAAATTGGTATTAGTTTGGTATTTTATATTTGAATCGGATAATATTGTTTGGAGTTGTTTAGTTTCGATAATTTGTATTTGAATTTGGACCATAATACTTATTAAATAAGTGGGCCGTTAGAATTATTATCAAGTATCATATTTGGGGCGTTTGAATTAGAGTCCATTTGTCAAGTTATTTATTGGCTTGAATTATTTTTACTTTGATAATAAGTTTGAAGTTGGACCGTAATTCTTATTACATAAGTGGATCATTAGAATTTAAATTTGGCATTTGAAATTTGAAGATCGATTTGGGGTTTGAAGACTTAATTATTATTATGCCGTTTGGAATTTGTTCGATCGTTGAGAATTTGTTAGTATGGAAAATTTTGGATCTTCGTTTGTCGGGCTTTTGAAGTTGGCTGCCCGAATTTGATTGTATTTGTTGAAGATCATTTGAGCCGATTTGTTTGTTTGGTTAACCGAGTTTGAAGTTGTCAGTTAACGTTTGATTTTTCGTTTTGAAGATTATCGGCGTTTGTATTTGTTCGGTTTGTTTCGGATCGTTTTTGGGAATCGATTGTTCGCTTTGAATTAGGCTAGTATCTCTAGCATTTGGAATTTGGAATTTGAAATTTTGAATTTGAAGACGAAAGATTCGTTTGGTTTGAAATTTCGAATGGAGTTGAAGTCACGGTGGAGATTGTTAGAAAGTGACTTAAACTTTAAGGGTTATTTGGTAAATTTGGTAATTTTGTGACTTGTTCTACAAGTTTGATTCGAATTTGGAAACTTTCTTATGACGGTTAGTTTGCCCTATAAATAGGGATTATTAACATTAGTTTTTTTTGTACTTTTTGAATAATAGTTTGGTACCTCTTGAATTAGTTTTTGTGTTGGTACCTTTGAATTTGGTTTTGTAATTGGTTTGGTTATTTGAATAAAGCTTCCGCTTCGTTTGTTTGAATTTGTTTGTTTGTTTTGTACTTTGAATTACCAACAGTAAGGATTTATTGGGGTTTTAAGGTTTGTTCTTAAATTTTATAGGTTGTTTAAAAGTACTCCATGGCCGTTAAACTGGGTTATAGTGTAGCTGATTAAATATTGCTTTTGTTGTTTTGATTACAGATGGGCACCCAAATGTCTTTTCCTTTGAAATCCACCATGGCAGGATGTTTACACCAACACCTGGAAGAACTTATGTTAATAGACAGGTATCATACATTGATTGGATTTATATTGACTTATTTTTTATAAATGATCTTAAGGAAATGGTGGCTAAACTGGGTTATGGTCAAGATGATTTAATGCACTACCATTTCTTGAGACAATGAATAAGCTTAGATTATGGCCGAGTTTTTCATATAGATTTTCGTAATCCTTACATGAAACATAACCTTGATCATAGATTTGGTCATTTTTTTGGTTCATTTTGCAAAGTTTGGCCATCAAAAGTCAAACATTTTTATAAATTGTCATGACTTTGAACAACTAACATTAAGAAACATGCATCAATATTGTTTATATAAAAGACCAGTTTCCATTACTTATATACCAAAATCAACTGAGCATTACATCATATATGATTAAAGACAAAGAAACAACTATATATGAGGATCAAAGACAAAGTGCTTCAACATCCAAAAGACAACCAAGTATCAACAACCACCCAACTAAGATAAAAGTACAAAAACAAACAACCAGCTACATATCAATAAACTCTTCAACCTTCTGTTTGCTTGCACAAGCTCCCTGACAGACTGTTCCAACTTGTTTCTTGCCCTTAACAAACCTGGGATTGTCATCACGGATCTAGCACACATCAGGGGATTTAACCAAAGAAAAAACTGACAACTTAACCCATGATGCAACCAATTATCAAATATCAATTTATTCTAAAAACATGTGATGGAGATTTTACTATAAACCTGTTTCTTGCCCTTAACAAACCTGTGATTATTTAGTACAAAAAGCAAAACTATGTTAAAAAAAAACTTATAATTTGGGGACAAGTGTGGAGCCTACGATTAGGATTAGCATTTGTCCATGAGGTTCAGATTGCTGCCTCATTCCCACATTCGCAAAATATCATCCTGTTTTAGTTGTGGGGGTTTGTAGAGAGAAAAGGTATTTAGGGTTCTTCAATTCTTCTTGGCGCACACACACAGTGAGTTGTTAGAATTTTGTATATGTGAATGAACTGGTGTGACATTTTTGGAGAGAAAAGATGGGTGTGGGGTTGGGCGGGAAATGAACTAACCAAAGTTGGGTAGGGTGGATTGAACCGCAGTTAGTGTTTGTATAGTTTGGGATTGAAAAGACGAAAGTACCCTCTAGTTAACGATGCAAACAAACGCCCGTCCGGTCAAAGGACGGGTCAATGCAAAATGGACAACCACAAGGACGATATGTGTACTTCCTGAGAGTTAAGGACAAAACGTGCAATTTTGGCTTAACCATGAGAATGATTTATATAATTTACACCAATAGTAATTTAGATAGCAGAAGTGAAGCTATTTTGCGTTAATTCTTGTATTTTTGTATTTTAAATAATGTAACTCTATATGTTAATGTTGATAATTTTTTTCATAGTAATCCATGCAGGAAGTCCAACTCGATATATCAATAAGAAAAGGCTCGTACAATTTTTCTGCATTTATTGTTTGAGTGAAAGTTTTGTTCGTGTGTTAATATTAACTCGAAAGCTTAATTTTGGCCTAATTGCGGAGTCTTTGAGATTGTGTATGTAAATATATGGTAATATGAGTCTGTATTTGTTCTAAATTGTTACCAAAGATGTAGTAGATGACGAAAACAACTGTAATCAAACACAAAATTTACTACCAACCATCGACCAGAACTAGGATCTAGTAATCAAACAAACGAGTAAAATATACGTGAAAGTCGAATGGATTATCCACCAACGATCGACCGGATAAAGAGGGATAGAAAAACGTACTTTTAGGGTTTTGTGGAAAGATCGGCATACAAGGCTGATACTGTAAGTGTGTAAATGTTTCGTATCTCATTAAACAAACATAATGTACATATATAGGGCTACAATGAATAATCAAGACCTTAGGCTTGAGCTCAATACAAAGTATCGTCTAACCAGAAGAACATAAGGATATCTTAGTCAATTTACTTGGAAATTACCGATTCTTCACAGTACAATTTGAAAATAGTTTAGCGTACTGACAATTAATAAAGTACATTACGCAGATAAATTGGATTTCTTTTTAATGTATTTTTAGCTATCGCCATTGCAACAGAAAGACTAGTTGGTGTTAATGAAAAGTTGCTTTCTTTTATGACAGTACTTCCAAACAATGTTTCTCCATACATGTTATCGTGTAGTATGAAGATCAATGCTCGTATGGATTTTATATTTGAGTATATGTACTTAATGGATAACTGATGATAAAAACACATTTTGATAGCATGTACACTAATTTTCGAGTCTTATCTGAAGCAACAATATCAATGAAACAATATTGATGATCAAAACTTATTATATAATCTCGTATACAAAATCATAACTTGTACAACATGAACACAAAACAATTTTTATAAAAATACATGTAACTAGTAATGGAAAACATATAGATTATGCTCGACAACAGCATTGCCATCAGTCATATTAAAACTATGAGTTGTAGCCTCAAGGTAACCACGAGCAAATCGAAATAGCCCACTTCCTCCAACGATCGACATCTCTCTCACATTCCATATTCCTGAATTTCGGCCCAAAATACTCAAAGAGCTACCATTATATTTCCCTTCAACAAACACATAGTTCATAGCCATCAACATGGCCACTTCTTTAATGCCGGCTGAAGCATACATCCCTTGTGCTCTACCAATGAGCTTGGAAGTTCGTTCTGGGCCCATTGTCAATAGATCATCAGTCATGGCGATGTCACCAAAACCAGTCTCTGCAGTGCGGTTGGTTCTGGTGGCTTCGACAATCTTAATAGCAGTAATGTTAGGGCCAGAGACTATGTCGGAAATAGACTCGAAAATGACTTAGTTTTTCTTTTCTTAGCCCTAAAGAGCGTTGCGACAACCTTCTTCCAAATTGTTGGGATTCGACACTAACGAGAAACGATACAAGAAGAACACTCAATATAACAATGGCAGTTCTCGACATAGCCATTTTGTGAAAGATTAATGTGAAGAGTTGATGATTTGTGCCTTGTGGAGATCAAAAAACAAAAGTTTCTAGATGGTTATGTTTTTGGGTCCAGAATTTATAATTTTGTATTCAAATGCTTTTTTAAGACTTTAAGGGCTGAGTCCTGTTTTTTTAATAATATATAAGTATTGCTTTTACAATAGAGGGATTAGGTTAGTATATATATCTAGACTAGAAAAAATATATGTTATTTTAGCATCATACAAACTTTATTTAATATTTGGTCAAACATACAAGAAGCAAAGGAAACTTCTTGTACCGACGTTGTACTTCATATGGGATTAGGTGAGTTTATATATATGCGTAAGAAATTTGAAGCATTGCACAGATGGGAACATCTAATATTCAATCACCAGTTATAGGACTCATGCACGCACAGAGTTTGGACATAATAAAATTTAGTTTAGTTAATGTTATTTGAATTGTTTACTAAATGTGTTTTCGATAACATGTTAGTTAGAGTTTTCGGTGTGGGGATTGTTGTCCCCCTCCACGCTGACGTGGCAGCTTTGTCGTCGCTCGCCGCCACACCGTCCCTGCTTGTCATCCTTCGCCATAGATCACTTCGTTGGGCAGACGACAAACCCAAATCCCTGCAAAAGTATCCGTTTATGTGGGCCCATAATGAATTCCAAACGTTAATATTAACATTTCTTTTAAAAAAAATAAAAAATAAAAAAATAAGAAGTAATTCTACTCTTTTATTAAACACTATAAATAACATACTATAAAACACTATTTTTCACACACTTCTAAAAAAAACTACACTTTCTATATCTCAACATAAAAAAAAATGTCTCAAAGTCCAAACAAGTGCAGGTATTTTACGTCGCTTCTCACCTCAAACCAACAACAATACGGGAGTTCTTCAAACCCGTCTATCATATCGTCACAAAACTTTAACTCTCCTCGCCATCGATTCCTCCATTTGGTACGCAAATGACACCCGAGGCAATTTACGAAAATCAACAATATGCGTTTCAAGGATTCTCAAATTTTCAACAGAACTGACTTTCGGCACCACAGTTTTTTAACCCACACCCATCATAACCATCACAGTTTCTTCAATCTCATTCACAACAACACTTTGAATCACAACCATCAGATTCACAATTCAAAGTACCACGACCAAGTGCACCGGCCAAATATCGAGGAAAAAAGTTGTAAAATCTCAAGGAAAAAAAGTCGTCAATTTGGACGCGGAAGACGATTATGACGTGGAGGAATTGACGCGTGTGAATACTCTTTGGTCAAAGGAAGAAAAAAGTTGCTAGCGAAAATTTGGGTCTAAGTTTCCCAAGACAAAGACATCGGAAATGACCGTTTCGAGGGATACTTTTGGAACCAGATTGTGGACATGTTCAACAGTCAGGCTGACCGTGAAAATCATAGCAAAAATATGATTATGGGTAAATGGAAAAGGCTTCACGATGATTGTCAAAAATTCAAGGCTATTTACAAACATTTTCAGCGTAGAAGCAGGGAAAATGACATTGATCATCTCAAGAAGGCAAAGACCAATTTTCAACAACGCTTTGCAGGGAGAAACTTCTTATATGTTCACGGGTGGGATGTTTTGAGAAAATACCCCAAAATGGACCCAGAGGACCCAATTACATTTCATGTCTCGAGGATCTGTTCGGCCCTGACAAACGACCTCGTCCCGACGGCGCCAAAAAATGCCGATCTTCAAAGAAAGCCAAGTCGGTGGAGACGTCAAGCGCCGAGGGGAGCTCCGACGGGAGTCAAACGAGTACTTTTTCGGGACTTTTATCAGACAAATATACGCGCAAAGCCGAAGCTCAAACACTCGCGTACGAGGCGAGGAGGCATAATGAACTGGGGTACCTGGAGATGGAAGAGTTGAAGTTTCTCATGCTTGATCCTGACCAGACCACACCGGCTAAAGCCGCTTTCAGTCGCAGGAAACAAGAAGAAATCATGAAGAAACATTAGCACGATGAATCAAATGCTTAAGTTTAAGTTTCATATGTTTTTAATATGTGTTGTATGTTTTATTTTATGTATTGTTTTTTTTCGTATCGTTATTTTAAGTTTCGTATGTTTTTAATTTGTTGTATTGTATTTTAATTATAATGAATGAATTTTATGTTATTTGAAAAATTGAATAAAAAAATAAATAGGAAGTGGTGAGACCCAAATGAGTAAGTTGTGGTTAGTTGTGATAAGAGAGGGTTGTAGAAGAGGGTAGGGGTGTTAACGATCAGAGCCGAGTCGAGTTTTAGGTTAATCAAGTGTGACTCGTTTAATAATTTTTAACCGGACTCGAACTCGAGATCGAATATTTATTTTTCGTTCGAGATCGAGATCGAAACTCGTTTACAAGTTAACTACTTTGTTTAATTGTCATAAATACAAACTCGAGTTGCTCGTTTATGAGCTCGAGAATGATTTGTTCGTTTAGTAGCTCGTTTAGTAGCTTGAATATGCTCGTTTGCAACTTAAAAATATTATTAACACTAAAAACATTCTTGGTCCAAAGCCATACAATAAACTGTCACAAACTCACAACATCACTACATTACGTATTCAATAGTCACAACTAAAAGTTCAACAATAACTTAATAAGCTCATTAATAACCAAAACACATCTTCAAAATAAAAAACTTTCACCATGTTTTCATTTGTGATCAACTAAAGCAATAACCAACAAGTAACCTTTTAACAAGTCTTTAACAAAAAGAATTTCACAAACTAAAACCAACATTGTTCAATAACTAAAACATAAGATTTGTAATAAGCCCATCAACAACAAGCCGATGACTTGCACACATGTTTCATGTCATCATTCCAAAACAAGTTGCAGGCTGCAGCACACAGTAGTAGAAGAAAGATCCAGTTGGTTTCATGTGAGATCAATGAGAAGCTACAATACAAATTATCAAATGGGTAAACTAACCAAATTTGTTATAAGAAAAGTTTAACTAAAAACTATCTAACAAATGACCAAGTGAGTAAACTAACCAAAATCGAGTTTCAAATATCAAGAAACATCAACCAGAAATATCTCTTGCAGTTTCTTTTCTTTCTGAGATATAAGTCAAACAACAAATAAGTTAGTGACATTACAACTAATTACATGAAAATTAAAGTTAGAAATATGAAATATATACCTTGTTTTTCTTTTTAACACCATGGAATTTACGGATCCAATCACCTCCACAAATCAATGCTTGTACAGTTTCTGGATCTAAGGAGGCGCGATAAGTATCGATAACACGACCACTAGCACTAAATGTAGCTTCAGATGCAACAGTTGTGATTGGAATAGCTAAGATATGTGCTGCCATTTTGGATAGTATTGGAAACTTCGTCTCGTGGGATTTCCAACAATCCAAAATGTTGAAAGAGGTAGCAGAATTATATTAACAAAGATATATTCCCTCTTCTAAATACACATCCAAATCCGAGCTTTCAAGATCAAACATATCAGTTTCTTTCAAGCGAGAATAATAATATGAAAATCCTCTACTTGGACCCGTTTGCTCAGTTTCACCTCTCTCACCAAATGACTTTGACTCACTCGTTGAACTTTCATGTCTTCAACGCAACAAGAAATAGGTTTTTAAAGTCTTTGTTTTTCACAGCTATTTCAACCACATTATATATATCCTTAAAGTATAAGTTAAGCATGGTAAACTTACACCTTGGATCTAATATGGAAGCAATACACATCAACATGTTACATTCTTTCCAATATTTATCAAACTTATCTTTCATAGCTTCTACCATGTCTACTAGCCATTCACGATTGTCATTGAATTTCCTATCTAAAACTTGTTTAATATATTGCACCTCTCCAAAATACAAATTTGAGGTAGGATAATCACTTCCTGATATGACCTTGGTGCAAGAATCAAAAGCTTCTAAGGTCTCACAAATAGATTCAATCTTTTCCTAATCACTATCGGAAGGGCAATGTTTATATAATGGATCCCTCACTTCATACATTGAAAATGCCTCTTTAAATGGAATTGCAATAGATAGCATTTTGTATGTAGAGTTCCATCTAGTCTTACAATCTAGGATAAGTTTTCTATCAGGCAAGTGAAATTGTTGTGCTACTTAGGAGAAAACCTTTAATCTTGCATCGCTAGCGTTAATATAACTTACACTATTATGAACCTTTAAAACTATATCTTTGATAACCGATAACCCATCTTGCACCATGAGATTTAATATGTGTGCACAAAATCTCACATGAAAAAATATACCTTCACAAAATAAGTTTCCAAGTCTTTTAAAATGAGTAGTTAATATTTTCATTGCCACATCATTTGCAGAAGGATTGTCAACAGAAATGGTCATAATTTTATCCTCTATTTCCCACTCACGCAGACATTTTAATAGAGTGTCGGCAATCTCAATACCACGTCTTGGGGGAGGAATGTCCACAAAACTTAGAACTCTTTTTTGTAATTTCCAGTTGGTGTCAACAAAATGCCCAATTATAACCATGTATTCGATGTTTTGATTTATAGATTTCCATAAATCAGTAGTTAAACTAATTCTTTTGACATCTACCAACAAGTTCTTTAGCTTTTTCTTCTCCATCTCATACACAATTATACAATCATTTTTAACAGCATGTCTACTAATGAATTCAGCTCTATGTTGCATGCTTTTGAAAACAAAATTTAAACCATCTTCTTCAACAATACTAAATGGGTGTTCATGCATAAGTACCCAATAAGCAATCAGTTCTCTAGTAGTAGCAGGATCATAATTACCAGTAGTTAAAGCAGGACATGAAGAACTGTCTTGATTCTCGTCTGATAGTCGCTGAAAGTTAAGAAGTTGTTGCTTACTATCGTTAAGCTTTTTCACTTTACAAGATTCAAGATGACGCTTTAGTGTTGTTGTAGTTTCTGTTGGATTCATTGCAAACTTATCTTTACAGTGAATACAGTGTGCCTTTTTTCCATCATCAATTTGGATCAAGAGGGTTTGTTATGGTGATGTGGCACCCCGTGAGACCCAAATGAGTAGTTTGAGTTGCTCACCACACCTAAGGTTCTTAGATCACTTCTAATTATTTTTGTTATATAGTTCTTAACGAATATGCTTTCGTTATTTATAAATATAATAAACATGGTACAAATCAAACATTAAAATGAAGGCATAACATCTTGTACACAAAGTAAATGAATAATGATGCCTTTTTACCAAGTATTTGGCAGAATCTCATGGCACAAAATACTACAAAGTATTTGACAGAATCTCATTGCCCACAATACTTCTGGAGACAAAAATATAAACCAAATATGATCACAAAGTATTTGACAGAATCTCATTGACCACAATACTTCTGGAGACAAAAATAAAAACCAAATATGATTAGATTGTACGTATGATTAGTCAAAATATATAGTGTGCATCGAATGAACAATATTTCTACATGTATATATTTACTATTTTAAACCAAGACTACACCACTTCAACGTGCATGCATGTTCAAAGCCTACATCAATTCGGTCCTGGACACAACCAACAACTTTGACACCTTTCACTGTAGCAACTGAACTCACCCAATATCCTCAACGTCTTCCAGTTCAGCCCCTCAACATCTTCCACCTAAGCCACTGAAGTCAGTCAACATTACCATACATACGAAAGTGCAGTTCACAAGGATAATAATAGATTTAAGAGCATTTAAAGCATACATATAAGCAGCTTGAAACTACTTATTCAAAGCCGTTTATATCAAACAACAATACATATATGATGATAACGCTACACGCGTCGTTCGGGATCAAAGGAACTTCCTTTTCGTCGAGCAAGTTTTTCAACACCCTAGGCAGTGAACCTAATCGTTGTAATGTAGTATTAGGGTAAGCCACGGGAATTGATATCGTTCTCTAGGGGAATAGGAATGCTAGTGAGAAGTTACTACGCTAAGGTTGGGGTTGAGGAAGATTATTTTTTATCTTTTTATGTTTTTTAGGAAATGGAAAGGTACGAATCTCGGGGTTTGGATTTGAGGGTTGGTATTTCAACCGATTACTTCTACTTGTCTAATTATCTAATCTAAGGTGTATGTAGTCTATGTATAATTATTGTGTGCTCGTATGATGGTTTAAAGATGTGTTTACTTAGGTTGTATTACTCCTTAATTATCTCTTATTGATGGTTGAATTGTCACGTCCTTATTCTTAATCGCGTTGTGTGTCTAAGGTCGTAGGGTATGCGTTTATCCCTAACTCTTTGAAACTACCAAAGGTTATCGCCTACAAAATCTCTAGGATTTATAAACTCAAATCTAAGGTACTCTTCGGATGGTTTAGCCTACAATGACTCTAGGTATTATAAGCTAAGGTTCAACAAAGATTAATCAAGCATTAACTACACAACGAATGACCTATCGCAATACTAGATCATTAACAATTAAGATAAGAGACAACCAATCAATATTTAATAATTAAGTTTCATATCTCCTAAGCAAACACACAAGTAAATTAGCCAGACATGGGAAACATGCAAGCATACACACAAGTAATTGAAGACATAATTGAATTAATGAAGTAAAAAACTTATCTTGATGTAAGATAGGGTTTGGAACCCTAAAATACTGTACAAGACAGCCTTGGTTCGGTTTAGATTTTTACTCCAAAATACTACACACTGAAAACTAAAAAATTCGGATTCTATATATAAGATTACATATGCGACGGCGTCACCCTTTGATTTGTGACGCCGTCGGGTCGCCCTTATTAGGGTTTCGTCTTGGCCACGTTAGTCTTGCGACGGCGTCACCTTATGCTTGTGACGTCGTCCCCTTCAGTCTCTGACGTCGTCTGGATCAAATCTAGGCCGTTTGAGTTGCGACGACCTACTCTTTTAAAACCTGAAGCCGTCACTTGAAAATAAGCAATTTGGCTACTGAGCCGTCACAAAAGTGGTCCGACGGCGTCACAGATAACACCTGACGCCGTCCCCTTTAGTTTTAGCAGCCTGAGTGTCTTGATTCTTGACTTTGGCCATTTTCTTCGTATATTCGCGCCTTTTCGTCCTAATAAGTGTCATTCCAATACCCGATGGGGGGAAAACCCCCTACTAATCCGCCCGAAGGCACGACAATTAATAAGAGTAAACCTTTGCCTTTTCCAAGATTCGAACATGGGGTTACCAGGCCCAAACCCCTTCATTAAAGGACTACCTTGAAGGAAAATCCCTCATTCAAACCCCTTGCAGGATTTGAACTCAAGACCTCCCTCCCCCAAGAGCCCCTAAGGACTCCAAGGTGGCCAACAGAGCTAAGCCCGGTTTAGACAACGTAGTCTAGACCTCCCGCTGTCGAACCACGACACGAAGCACTTTATAAGAAATTCACCTTTCAAAAAAAAAGTGGCATTCCAGCATGTTGCCTTCAAGATACCTAAAAAGTGAAAAGGAACGATATTAAGTAATAACGGATACAAAAGTGATCAAATAAGGGCTTAAACGACCCCTAAAAAGGTACATTTTAAAACCTTATCAAATATCCCTACACTTGGTATTTGCTTGTCCTCAAGCAAATGTGCTTTTAGCCAATTAATTTATAAGTTAGGGGTCATGAAGCATTGGTTTAGAACAATCCACAACACATATAAGCCCCGCAAAAGTCATAACAAGCACGGAAATTACATACTAGCACCTCACATGGGGTGTTTGGATACTCACATCTCTCGGGTGTATATGAAATATAACAAGTTGGAAATGGCAGATAAACACTCATTAACCGGTCCTAGTACATAGATTACCATAGGCTTGAGACTAGATCAAACCTCCATCGTTTTGGCGTAAGCACCTAGGAAAGACTATCCAATAGGTCTTTTAAAGGGTTGTAATGATAGGCTTACGATAGGGAAACAAAGGGTTTGGTGGGATAGGCGATTTAGTGGTGGCAAGTCAAAAATCTTTATGTTACAAGCATGCGAAGAATGCCGTAACTAAGCCAAGACTCGACACTCTAGACTCTAGATAACTGAAATAAATAAACATGAATTTAAAGATAGATGTAGGATGGTAGCCCGTATGTTTTTTTTTATCTTTTTTTTTTTTTTCAACACTCTATTTTTTTTCTTTTTCTCTTTTTCTATTTTTTTCGATTTTTTTTTTCATACACTTTTACTCTACCATCCTCTACGATAACATCAAAATGATAGGGATTTATAGGCACATCCCTACACTTGAGTTTTTATTACTCTAACACTAATTTGACCCGAATGGAAAAGATCAAAATACTTGGAGTACATTATTACGCAAATAAAGGGAATTTGAATTTAACGTTCCCTTCCCGTCATTTCATAAACTTTAACTTTTCCCATGAGTCCCAATCGTCCCAAAACTGTGTACAAAGGATATGACTCGACTTAGCAACTTATGCAAGCAACTAGATAATTGAACTAATGGTTTAGGGTGATAACAATAATGCACTAAAAGTGAGTGCATACAAGGTAGGCTAAGGCGATTTGGGTGTACATTTGGGGGTGGGGTGTAAACAATGCTCTTCATTGATATTCCGAAAAACCGAAACATCACGAGAACCGCGAAAAGGATAGGCTCTGAGGGGTTAACTAGGGGTATCGTGTACTAAAGATGAGTACAACGTAAAGGTGTGGGGGAATTACTCAACCGATGTGGAAGAATTAATTATATTACAGGTATCAAACAAGGGTTATCCTAATGCCTCTTATCATTTAGTTATTCCTAACTACACAAGTGTAGTCTTACTAGCGATCTCTCGGGATGCATCACAAAACAAGTTCTAGAATCTATTATACTACCGGTTTACACACTAAGCATTAAAGATGAATGCTTTAATTCCTACTAATCTAAGGGTGATCCTCACATTTTGGGTGGAATTTAAGTGGTAAAGGGTTTTTGTGCTAGTCATATAACTTCCTATCCATGAGACACTTTTGTTAAGACTAATGGCCCACTCCTATATGTCATGAAAAATTTTAAGTTTGGTGCCAAAATTACCCTAACCGACATTTTCTCATGGTTTATTACACAAATGCAATTGGACAAAGCACATAGTCAAGGATAAGCATAGTTTCAAAGTTCCCGTTTTATTTTCCCTCCCTACACTTAAACTGAACATTGTCCCCAATGTTCCCCAAAAGTATCAAAGTTATGATAATGGAAGGTAATTAAAAACGAAAGAAACTGTACTCCCCTGATTAGCTCGGTAGGATCCGTGTGAAGTTGTGGTTACATCTTTGTTCAAGAAGAATGTTTGCGTGAAAAGCTCCTTCTCATCTTATGTATTTTCTTCTTCGTAAATTAAACCTGCACACTTGAAGAAAACAAACGAAACCTTCGCGTAAAATCGGCGGTAATAATATATATAGGACTCTACTAAACTAGGATATAATGCTTGTGGAATGGATGTTTACAGAATTTCTAGAAAATTAAGACCTGGAAAATTCCAAAAATTTATAAGCAGCTCAGAAAACGAGAAAAAGTAGTCAGTTGTTTTTGCTCCTTCCTGACGCCGTCAGGTTGCGATCCTGACGCCGTCAGGTTATCCTGACAAAAACTGG
The DNA here is from genome assembly GCA_019973895.1 of Chrysanthemum seticuspe. NCBI lineage: Eukaryota > Viridiplantae > Streptophyta > Magnoliopsida > Asterales > Asteraceae > Chrysanthemum > Chrysanthemum seticuspe. Next base: position 40,547,643 of record BPTQ01000008.1, read on the forward strand.
TCTGCGATTTTGTGGAAAAAAATTCTGGAAAATTTACATCTTTAGAATCTGGAAAAATTTCCTGCAAAACATCCATTATGACTCGATACAAGCATTTGACTCGAACAAACACACATGTATATCTTTTAATTAATTGAAATTCTCATGTTTACGTTTCTTTTGAAAACGTGTGTAATCCTCTCTACACTTATCCCTTATGTAAAATATTTTATATGTAATTAAGACGAGGTTAAAGACAAAATAAAGCATTTTTACAAATTTAAACATGAGAATAAACAATCAATAAAAGATATATGACACAAACAAGCAAACAATTAAGCATGGGTTCCCTCCCACGAAGCGCTTTTTATTATTTATGAGTCTTGTAGCTAGACTCGAAGTCGTGCCCCTACGTACCGATATAAGTAAGCCTATCCTTAACAATATCATAAGGATCAAACTTATCATTTAAGTTCCTAGTAGTACGTTTGGTTCGATGTGCCTTTTCAAATTTCTCTCCATCGGGATCATAGATCGTTATCCTAATGTGCCACTCTCCATTACCAGCACTAGGCGGTTTATCCCAATCCCATTTATGTTTAGGCTTATCGCTCTCAACTTTCCACTTATTCATGACAAGGTTGACGGGCAAGCTTCCTAGGAAATCGGTCATCTTCCTAAATACTAAGGCCTCCTCGAACGGGTTTACTTCCATGTCCCTAGCCATTTCTTTTTCATGGAAAGTTGCTTTACTAGTAAAGGCTTCATCTAAGTAGAAAGGTCGTTGGGGACCTATGAAGTTCTTATCTAACCAAGGTCCATATCTAGACGGCGTTCTATCCAACCTAATATCATGTAGGATTTCTTCTTCTTTGTAGTGCGTATGCTTTTTGACATCGTAAATTGACCTAGCACTCCCCTCTCCTACCACTATCTTGGATATCTTACAATCAATGATGGCACTAGCGGTAGCTAAAAATCCTCTTCCTACTAGCAAGGGGCACGTCGGGTCCTTATTCATGTCTAGCACATGGAAATCCGCCAGAAGAGTCAATTCTCCTACGTGTACTACCATGTCTTTTATTATCCCTACCGGGTATGCAATACTACCATCCGCTAGACCTAAGATGGTTTCCGTTGGTTCTATCTTACCCAAGTTAAGGCTTCTATGGAGGGACAACGGAACAAGATTGATCATGATCCTAAGTCGGCTAGAGCATCGAGAGGTTTGGAAGTTCCAAGCCTACACGGAAGAGTAAATAGCCCAGGATCGTCTAACTTCTTAGGTAGATTATTTCGCACAAAAGCGGACCCATGTTTTCCAAGTTTAAGTTCTAACTCGTATTTTTCTTTTAAAGCATTATAATAAGGTGCATGAGCTAAGACCTCAAGAACCGGTTTTTCTTGATGGAGTTCCTTGTACTCCTCCTCTAGATTAGGTTTGGGTTCTTGGTTGATGGGTTTCTCAAGAGTAGGTTCTACCAATGATGCGGGGCCTTGGTACCTCATTTTGGATTGCTTGGAACCCTTGTTGATAGCATTTACCGAGTGAACCGTTGGGTGTGAGGGGCATGGATGTGCACTCTCCCATGGTGAACAAGAACATGAAGTCGATGAAATCGAACTCACTTTTAGGTTCTTTATAGTATCACTTGGGAGTGCTCCAATTTCCCGGTCATTAAAGGCTTTTAAGAGGGCATCAAGCTTGTTTGTCATCTCGCCTTGTCTTCGCTTAAAATCGGCTTCAAGCTTAGTCAATCGAGTCTCTTGAAAAGACATGAATCTAGATGCAATTACCTCAAGACTAGTGGGGTTCCCGGTGCTTGGAGGATTGAACCTATTAAGTGGACTAGATGAGCTTTGGGGTGTGCTTGAGTTTTGGTTCCACTTAAGGTTAGGGTGATTTCTCCATGAGGGGTTGTAAGAGTTTCCTAAGTTGTATTGTTCGGGCTTGAAAGTGTACCACTTCTCTCCCGCTCCATCGGTACGCGTGGAGGCGTAGTCCGCAAAAGCTTGTTCGGGGAGTCTTGTGCAATAACGAGTGTCATGAGGACCACTACATAACTGACAAGGTAAAGTGATTTTATTCACTTGATGTGAAGACTTAGGATTTTCCTAGGAGCTCATTAGGAATTTAACTTGATCTTCAAGCTCGAGCATCCTACGGTCGGAAGGTTGTGAGTCAATGGGAGGCAAGGAGATTGCCTTAACGGTCTTGGGCAACTCACGGGGGTCATTCCAACTTTCATTGTCATAGAGGGCAAGGTCCTCTATTATACCCCATGATTCTTCCGCGGTGAGATCACTAAGTTTTCCACCGGCCGCTTGGTCAATGGATCGCTTGGTGGGGAAGTTGACATGATCATAGAAGAGTTGGACTTGGAGCCAAAGATCAATGTCGTGATGAGGGACTTTATGGAGTAAGTCCTTGAATCGAGTCCATGCTTCGTAGAGAGATTCACCTTGACGTTGTTGGAACATCAAGATATCATTCCTAAGCTTAGTGGTTCTCCCCGGTGGGAATAATTGAGCAAGGAAGCGAGAGGTGAGATCATCCCAACTTGAGATGGAGCCGGCGGGAAGTCGCTCAAGCCAATTACTAGCTTGGTCTCGTAATGAGAATTGGAAGAGACGCAGACGCGTGGTCTCCCGAGTAGTAGCATCGAGGTCGATGGAATCGACGATTTTAAGGAAATCCCTAAGATGCTGATTAGGATCTTCGGAACGAAGTCCATGGAATGCACATCCATTTTGCACCAACCGGATGGTGTCGGATCGCAGGGCCGTAGTTTGGGCTTGGTCGGGAAGTTCAATGGTGTTCCTATAGCCTAGGTGGCTTGGTCTCGAGTATTCACCAAGAGTACGGTCTCTTGGCGGGTCATTTGGTGGTAGGTTGATGAATGGTGGTTGGTTATCACCTTTCATGATGAAAAGTGATGGGGTTACGAACAAAGGTCACGAAGAAAGGGATAGACTATGAGAAAGCTAAAAATGGGAAAAAGTTTACTTGATAGGAATCAAGCAAAGAAACCTAAACGAGGTGGACTCCTAACTAGCTATTCTATTCCCCGGCAGCGGCGCCAAAAACTTGATAACGCTACACGCGTCGTTTGGGGTCAAAGGAACTTCCTTTTCGTCGAGCTAGTTTTTCAACACCCTACGCAGTGAACCTAATCGTTGTAGTGTAGTATTAGGGTAACCCACGGGAATTGATATCGTTCTCTAGGGGAATAGGAATGCTAGTGAAAAGTTACTACGCTAAGGTTGGGGTTGAGGAAGATTATTTTTTTATCTTTTTATGTTTTTTAGGAAATGGAAATGTAGGAATCTCGGGGTTTGGATTTGGGGGTTGGTATTTCTACCGATTACTTCTACTTATCTAATTATCTAATCTAAGGTGTATGTAGTCTATGTCTAATTATTGTGTGCTCGTATGATGGTTTGAAGATGTATTTACTTAGGTTGTATTACTCCTTAATTATCTCCTATTGATGGTTGAATTGTCATGTCCTTATTCTTAATCGCGTTGTATGTCTAAGGTCGTAGGGTATGCGTTTATCCCTAACTCTTTGAAACTACCAAAGGTTATCGCCTACAAAATCTCTAGGATTTATAAACTCAACTCTAAGGTACTCTTCGGATGGTTTAGTCTACAATGACTCTAGGTATTATAAGCTAAGGTTCAAAAAAGATTAATCAAGCATTAACTACACAACGAATGACCAATCGCAATACTTGATTATTAACAATTAAGATAAGAGACAACCAATCAATATTAAATAATTAAGTTTCATATCTCCTAAGCAAACACACAAGTAAATTAGCCAGACATGGGAAACATGCAAGCATACACACAAGTAATTGAAGACATAATTGAATTAATGAAGTAAAACACTTATCTTAATGTAAGGTAGGGTTTGGAACCCTAAAATACTGTACAATACAGCCTTGGTTCGGTTTAGGTTTTTACTCCAAAAGACTACACACTCAAAACTAAAAAATTCGGATTCTATATATAAGATTACATATGCGACGGCGTCACCCTTTGATTTGTGACGCTGTCTGGTCGCCGTTATTAGGGTTTCGTCTTGGCCACGTTAGTCTTGCGACGGCGTCACCTTATGCTTGTGACGCCGTCCCCTTCAGTCTCCGACGTCGTCTGGATCAAATCTAGGTCGTCTGAGTTGTGACGACCTACTCTTTTAAAACCTGAAGCCGTCACTTGAAAATAAGCAATTTGGCTACTGAGCGGTCACAAAAGTGGTCTGACGGGGTCACAGATAACACCTGACGCCCTCCCCTTTAGTTTTAGCAGCCTGAGTGTCTCGATTCTTGACTTTGGCCATTTTCTTCGTATATTCGCGCCTTTTCGTCCGAATAAGTGTCATTCCAGCATTTTGCCTTCAAGATACCTAAAAAGTGAAAAGGAACGATATTAAGTAATAACGGATACAAAAGTGATCAAATAAGGGCTTAAACGACCCCTCAAAAAGGTATATTTTAAAACCTTATCATATGAACAGTCTGAATAAGTAATTTTTATCGTATATTAGTTGTATGTTTTTCCTAAACAATTAGAGGTTATCCAACCTCTCAAAGCTACAAAATGATTAATACAACTTCAAGGTAGCTAAAACATATTATAACACTATGTACCTTTATGTTCCTTAATAGAAAAAGAATCAAAAGACGTAGAGCAAGTTTACTATATTACATGTACTTGAGGTTATTATTACAACATTTTAAATGAAGTAATAAATTTATTTGTTAATGATAAAACTGTTATTTTATGAAAAAGTAAAAAAAGGAGTTTTAATGATGATTGTTAATACAAATAAGCCGTAAAAACGTTTATTTATATTTTACGATCTTCTAATGTTTTGTCGATAACAAAAGTAAAATCATATTAACGAAACAAATAAAATACGTAAATGGTTTGAACTAATAGTTTTCTAACATATTCACATTTTCACATAAAACACTAAAACAAGTATAAGTGATTTTATGATCTAGATATATATATGTACAACAACTAGTGTTTACATATTGGGTTAACAAGTATAAATGATTCTATGATTTAGATATATATATATATGTACAACAACTAGTGTTTACATATTGGGTTAGCATATACTTAAACTAAGTATACTAAAATGGGTAAAAGCATGTAAATACTAAAATAAGGTAAAAACATGTAAATACTAAAATGGGTAGAAACTAGCAAATGGTATTGAACCATAACCCATGGTTTTATATATACCACTTATCTAAGTTCATTGTATCTAGAAAGAAAACCATGGATCAACCCATAACCCATGACCCATGACCCTTAACCAAAAATACCCATGGGCAAAGAGGAGCGTTCCACGGATCCCTAGCTTTGTGCTAGCCGGATCCCAAGTGGAAGGGATCTGTGGGATCCGGGGAAACAGTAGAGAATTTTCTCTATAAATAGAGAGCCATTTCTTCCTTACTTGTCATCCCTTTACACACATACTTCCCCCAAGTATTCTAACCCTCTAACCTCATATCCAAGAGATCTATGTAGCTTTTCTCTTTTGTTTTTGTGTGATCTTCTAGGTTCCTCTTAAAGGAAAGATCACCACATCTTGAAGACGTGCAAGCTCAAGTCCATGAGTTGCCATGCTTCGTCATCATCAAGACAACGAAGGTTCTCTTGTTGATAGATCTACCTTTCTCCATAGATGTTGGGTTGAAGGCATTAGTGAAGAATGCCGAAAGTATCAAGATGAAAGCATTAGTGAAAGGTGCTCATCATCCGTGTCAAAGCATTAGTGAAGAATGCTAAAGGTGTCAAGACGAAGGCATTAGTGAAGGGTGCCAAGCGTTGTGTCAAAGGCATTAGTGAAGGATGCCGATGAATCTAATCAAGTAGCATTTGGGAAGAATGCTTAGGTCGTATAACTGATGAGGTGCATCGTTATACTTATAAGTAGTTGTTTATTTCCAAGGATGGTGATATCCTTGATGATATTGTAACAAGGAGTAGATCTCCTTGATATTAGGTGTTGTGTTGTGAACGGTAGTAGTTCCTCCATGGTAATGGAACTAGGTGCTAGCCTAGTACCTAATAAAGGGTAGGCGACGTTGTGATAGGATTAGTTCTCCTTGGTGTGAAAGAACTCGGTGGTTAGCCTAGCACCGTATAAAGGGTAGGCGACGTTGTGTTAGGTGTGGTTCACCTTGGTGTGAAAGAACTCGGTATTTAGCTTTGTACCGGAAAAAGGTTAAGCGACGTTGTGAAGGCTTCTCCGCCATAAGGAGTTGGTGTAGTGTTTACGAACTCTCAAGTAGGTGACTCGGGGAGTGGAGCAGGGCAAGGAAGGTGTCCTTGTAGCTGAACCACTATAAATACTTGTGTCATGGTGATGTGCTTCTTACTCTCTATCTTTCATTACAAGTTTATATATATATATCTATCAACGTCCAACATAAACAACCAAATAGATTGACATAAGTCGATCTAAATATTTAAAAGGATGTTTTAAATTGGTAAAACTATTCAACCCCCCCCCCCCTTCTAGTTTTCCACAATTTGCATCAGAGCTTCGTTACCAAGTTTTTTTTTGTATATTGTACTTTGAAAACTTGATACGATCCGTGTATGTTTGAAAACTACAAAGAAGGGAATTTCTTAAAACAAAAAGTCATGTTTTTAGAAATCATCATATGTTGGATAGTGATAGATCATTCTAACTTTTTCCTTTGAGAAGTCTTCATACTAGGATTTGGGTATCTTAGAAGATCATGAAGTATTTCGCGTCTATGGTTTCTAAAAACCATAAAAAGTGAATATAGCAAAGGATTGGGGTATTTTAGAAAATCATGAAGTATTTCACGTCTATAGTTTCTAAAACCATAAAAAGGGGATATAGCGAAGGTATGTTTTCTTAGTTACATTTGTTTTCAAAAACGTGCTAAATTGCTTGTGGACAAAATGGTGATATATGCTTCTATCTTATAATAAGCATAATATGAAAAGTGTTTTAGTGATTTTTTTTCGTTGAAGTTTTGTTGTTAGATATCTTGTTAATCAAGCTTGAAAAAAGGTAAAAATGGGTAATATAACTTCACTAAAAAGTCTACAAAGACTAAACCTTTTCGTCGGGTCAAAACGTACATTTTTGTAATTCTGTGTCAGATCCGCGGATCCCTCAGGTTACACTGGACGGATCCCTCAAGCAAGGGATCCGTGGGATCCGTAGGTACAGAAGACAATTTTTGTCTGAATTTCAAAAATTCATAACTTTTTAACCGTAAGTCGTTAGAAGTCGTGCCACCTATCGTTTTAAAGGTATTTGAGTCTACTTTCATTTAAAAATGATTTCATAAACTGATTCAAAACAATAATTTACAGAATCATTGATTAATAATAAAAAGTCATTTTTCGGTCATAACTTTGCACAAACTTTTGATCTAATTGGAGACGGATGTTTTCGCTTTTGAATAACAATGTGTCCTCTATTGAAATTAAGGGTTTGATCATATTTATAAATATAAAAGAAACTAATCAAGCTTGGTATACATGTTTATATTTAACACAAAGCGATGAAAAGAACTTCCGTATGCTATTCTAAATGATAAATTGTCTTCTTTGCATTACTTGATTATTTGCTTATCTCAAATAGCTTTTGTGCTTGTTTGATTGAATAGCATATGTGGTTTCCTTACCTTGCTATTCATTCTCTTGTTTGTCGATTTAGTAATATTCTACTAATCAATGTGCTATTTGAAGGAGTGTTTGGGATAACATTTTGTTGTGTCAAAAATGTTAGTTTAGATATTTAGATAAGTCATATAGGTTGAAAAATGTTTTAAACATTTAACACACTAAATGGATTTTTGATTGAGTTTGTCATATGTGCTTATATGATTTCCTTTGTTCTTGTATCATTTTCTAAAAACAACAAGAATGTACATCGGATCATAACCTACACTTGTGTTGATGATGTACTCTCCCATTTTCCTTTTCATGATCGCTCTCCAAGCTTCTTAGTAGGATTGACAACTTGATTATTTCATCCAATATACTCAAGTAAATTATTTTGCAACGCAAATATAATTGTTCATATCCGAAAGTCCAAACTCAAAGCTTTCCAACAACATATGTTGAACTAGCTCATCCAACTATTTTTTGTTGTTTACCATATGGACAACTTTTAAACTTATTTTTAACATGACACCTTCGTCACCTTAGTTGTCTCAAGTATAATATTAAACGAAGCAAAGTATCATCATTGTTACTCTTCGATAGGCCATTGTAGGAATATAAATTTTCCTAACTTGAGAATGAATACTGGAGAACTTATGGCACTAGAAACTCAATTTGACCTAACGGTTGAATTGCTTCCTTGATAGAAGTTGGGTATGTGGAATCACCCGTAAAAATGGTCGTGTTTAGCCGTAATTGAGCACCACTAGTAATAGTCGCATATTCATTCTCTCACTTGGGAAATCTATACTCCCATGTTTCCCTAAAGTAAGTTTACAATGGAAATACTTTGCGTTATCTTAGGATTACTAATCAACCAAATTGTAAAATTGATTTTTCTTTTAATTAAATCACAACCACTTGCCTCATCAAGCGATTATCTTGCTTTGATCGAGAAGAGCTACATGACTTCATGGACGATGTTCATTGTATGCTAATCACCATCCATAATGACTATACATAGTTCATTGCTTCCGTTGGCCAAAACAACCCTATCGTCTTGAACACCATCATCTAATCTGCACGCCATTGTTAATACAAATGATTTACTAATCTAGATCGTAAATCTATTTTGAGCTTCTTAAATAGCGCTTGTTAAGTTTGATAAACCTCTGTGTTACTTGTGAGCTAGATCTCATTTAATTGCTTATGTGCTATTTCTACATGATACTCAGTATGATTTACTTGTATACATGTATGCTTACTGTAGAGATCATTAGTTTCTAATTTCGATACTTAGAACAAACGCTCACTGTTAAGTAAAACTGTCCCCGATGCCGGATCCCTAGTTTGTAACTAGCCGGATCCCTCAAGTGAAGGATCCGTGGGATCCGGGCAAATAGAAGTAGAGTTTCAATCCTTTACACCTCAAACCATGTTCCTAGACTACTTCACACTAGCTGAACTTAATACCTTAGGATCTCTTAAGTCCTACTCAAGCTTAGTAAGCTTCACACTCACACATAGGATCACACTCAAAGTGCTTTTCGATCTATCGTTTCACCTAAACTCATTACTCTTCCGCTCTCTAGATCACTCATTATTTCTCACATGATCCCTCACATCTAGACTTAGAAATCTTTCGATTATGGCAAAATTGATCATAATCATCCTTACCTCAAAATTGGTCGAAATGGATAAAATTCTAGTTCACCTTAAAACCTTTAGGATTTTCTCCAAGACATTATCCTAAGTCACTATCTGATCACTAGGATCATTTAGCTCCATTTGACACTCTCAAGATTTTAGTGTCATCTTTGTTCATTCATTGGTACTCACGAAAGTTCCAATTTCTTCCATATAAGGCAATCATTAGCTACATCACTCATTGCCCTTGAACATTTAAGTACCCTTCCATTTAAAGACACTTAGGAGAACTGAAACACTCAAAAAGGTATAGGCTTTAGACCTTTCAAACATCACTACTATCCTTTCCTAGCTGCTGAGAGCCGGATCCCTAGGATTAGCCTAGACGGATCCCCCATTGGTGGGAACCGTAGGATCCGGATGACAGATTTATGTCAACTCTTGCTCGAACAATCATTTCAAGCTCATCTTGCTAACTTGAACACTCCACCTCATCCTAATTAAATCTCTGAAGTTGACTCTTGTGCATGCTAATCATCACATTCTATAGGATATTAGAGACTTAAGTCTTTAATGCACTTGCTAAATCTTCCCTTTTATAAGTCATCTTGCTAGAATCCCTTAGTCATCAAACACAACATAATTCTCAGCATTTAGAAACCTTTTCCTTAGTCATTTCATCATTAGGAAAGCTCCTAGTGCTAACTCATCCAACCAAGAACCACCCAAGAAACTTGCTCGTGTTATACACGAAATTTCCTCAACCGAATCATCTCCGGTTAAACCCACAAATGGTAGGATTTCTCATCCTCCAAATCATCATCCGTAAGAGATAATAGTGCTAGAATCTCACCTCAACAAACCCAATCAACAATTGCCAAGAGAACCGCAATAATTAGCATTAAACCTCTTAGGTTAGAAAAGGGATCATCGAGCTCTAAACCAAACATACCTAGTTTTAGCAAAACGTCTAAACCTTCATTCCTAGAGCATGGACTAGAGTCCTTCACCGAGCCTCTCTCTATTCATTAGAGCATTCACCACCAAGAACTTCCCATTCACCAACCTTCTCGTTAAAATAGGAACCACCTACATCACCAACTAGTCCATCGTTGGAAACAAGGAACCACCAAGGACTTGATCATATGGAGGAATTTCCATTACCACCATTCTCATTCCTAGTAGAACATCATCCTAAATTACTCAATGTACCTCCACCATCATTTGTAGAACCTCCTCAAAACATCATGTTCCTAATCAAGACAATAATTGCTCTAATTGTCTAATCACCCAAGGACTTGTTCAAGAAGTACGAAATGAGTTGCATTTCATGTTTAATTATCTTCTTGAAAGATTGGACCAAATCAACAAGTCTACTCATCCCTAGACTCAAGCACATTGTTGCTTCTTAAGCTTTGGTCACTTATTAGTATTAGTAAAATATGGCTAAATCATTCTCTTAGTTTTTAGAGATTTGTTGATCATCTCTTATGTTTTATTGAATGATAGTTTACTTGCCATATTGCATTGAGTATATGTTTGTTGGCTGAATACATATCTCATTTTGATGTTAACATTACTTGTTACATCACCATTGCTGAATTTAATCATCAGCTATACGGATCCCTCAAAATTGCCTAGACGGATCCCTACTAGGAGGGAACCGTGGGATCCGTGAGACAGAAAACTATTTTTCTACTAACTTGGATCACATATGCAGGAAATTGTGCATTATACTTGTTTTCTAACCTTTGTTTTGTAGTTATTCAATCTACACTTGAAGTATTTGACACCCTAAAGCTAGGGGGAGCTTTGTGTCAAAACAATACATTTCAAATTACTTGCAATATTAGGAATACATTTCTCGACATCCCTTTGCAAAATTGCAATCATCAAGGGGGAGCACATTCGTCACTTAGACGAAATATTTTGCAAACTTAGTTGCAAACAAACTAGCTTAGTATTACTTTCTTGACGCCCTTACATAGGGATGGACTCGTCAAGGGGGAGTAAAGACGAGATCCGTTCCCGTTACTTGCTCTAAATATTTTTTCTTTCACATGTTTTTCCTAAAAACAATGTGTTAGTTTCCTTTCGAAGCTCTTTTTGTTTCGACAAAAAGGGGGAGAAGAAAGTAAAAACAACAAATTCAAACTTTTACGAATTTTAGCTTTTCCTTAAAATAATTTTATGTTTTGTCATCAACAAAAAGGGGGAGATTGTTAATACAAATAAGCCGTAAAAACGTTTATTTATATTTTACGATCTTCTAATGTTTTGTCGATAACAAAAGTAAAATCATATTAACGAAACAAATAAAATACATAAATGGTTTGAACTAATAGTTTTCTAACATATTCACATTTTCACATAAAACACTAAAACAAGTATAAGTGATTTTATGATCTAGATATATATATGTACAACAACTAGTGTTTACATATTGGGTTAACAAGTATAAATGATTCTATGATTTAGATATATATATATATATGTACAACAACTAGTGTTTACATATTGGGTTAGCATATACTTAAACTAAGTATACTAAAATGGGTAAAAGCATGTAAATACTAAAATAAGGTAAAAACATGTAAATACTAAAATGGGTAGAAACTAGCAAATGGTATTGAACCATAACCCATGGTTTTATATATACCACTTATCTAAGTTCATTGTATCTAGAAAGAAAACCATGGATCAACCCATAACCCATGACCCATGACCCTTAACCAAAAATACCCATGGGCAAAGAGGAGCGTTCCACGGATCCCTAGCTTTGTGCTAGCCGGATCCCAAGTGGAAGGGATCTGTGGGATCCGGGGAAACAGTAGAGAATTTTCTCTATAAATAGAGAGCCATTTCTTCCTTACTTGTCATCCCTTTACACACATACTTCCCCCAAGTATTCTAACCCTCTAACCTCATATCCAAGAGATCTATGTAGCTTTTCTCTTTTGTTTTTGTGTGATCTTCTAGGTTCCTCTTAAAGGAAAGATCACCACATCTTGAAGACGTGCAAGCTCAAGTCCATGAGTTGCCATGCTTCGTCATCATCAAGACAACGAAGGTTCTCTTGTTGATAGATCTACCTTTCTCCATAGATGTTGGGTTGAAGGCATTAGTGAAGAATGCCGAAAGTATCAAGATGAAAGCATTAGTGAAAGGTGCTCATCATCCGTGTCAAAGCATTAGTGAAGAATGCTAAAGGTGTCAAGACGAAGGCATTAGTGAAGGGTGCCAAGCGTTGTGTCAAAGGCATTAGTGAAGGATGCCGATGAATCTAATCAAGTAGCATTTGGGAAGAATGCTTAGGTCGTATAACTGATGAGGTGCATCGTTATACTTATAAGTAGTTGTTTATTTCCAAGGATGGTGATATCCTTGATGATATTGTAACAAGGAGTAGATCTCCTTGATATTAGGTGTTGTGTTGTGAAGGGTAGTAGTTCCTCCATGGTAATGGAACTAGGTGCTTAGCCTAGTACCTAATAAAGGGTAGGCGACGTTGTGATAGGATTAGTTCTCCTTGGTGTGAAAGAACTCGGTGGTTAGCCTAGCACCGTATAAAGGGTAGGCGACGTTGTGTTAGGTGTGGTTCGCCTTGGTGTGAAAGAACTCGGTATTTAGCTTTGTACCGGAAAAAGGTTAAGCGACGTTGTGAAGGCTTCTCCGCCATAAGGAGTTGGTGTAGTGTTTACGAACTCTCGAGTAGGTGACTCGGGGAGTGGAGCAGGGCAAGGAAGGTGTCCTTGTAGCCGAACCACTATAAATACTTGTGTCGTGGTGATGTGCTTCTTACTCTCTATCTTTCATTACAAGTTTATATATATATATCTATCAACGTCCAACATAAACAACCAAATAGATTGACATAAGTCGATCTAAATATTTAAAAGGATGTTTTAAATTGGTAAAACTATTCAACCCCCCCCCCTTCTAGTTTTCCACAATTTGCATCAGAGCTTCGTTACCAAGTTTTTTTTTGTATATTGTACTTTGAAAACTTGATACGATCCGTGTATGTTTGAAAACTACAAAGAAGGGAATTTCTTAAAACAAAAAGTCATGTTTTTAGAAATCATCATATGTTGGATAGTGATAGATCATTCTAACTTTTTCCTTTGAGAAGTCTTCATACTAGGATTTGGGTATCTTAGAAGATCATGATGTATTTCGCGTCTATGGTTTCTAAAAACCATAAAAAGTGAATATAGCAAAGGATTGGGGTATTTTAGAAAATCATGAAGTATTTCACGTCTTTGGTTTCTAAAACCATAAAAAGGGGATATAGCGAAGGTATGTTTTCTTAGTTACATTTGTTTTCAAAAACGTGCTAAATTGCTTGTGGACAAAATGGTGATATATGCTTCTATCTTATAATAAGCATAATATGAAAAGTGTTTTAGTGATTTTTTTTCGTTGAAGTTTTGTTGTTAGATATCTTGTTAATCAAGCTTGAAAAAAGGTAAAAATGGGTAATATAACTTCACTAAAAAGTCTACAAAGACTAAACCTTTTCGTCGGGTCAAAACGTACATTTTTGTAATTCTGTGTCAGATCCGCGGATCCCTCAGGTTACACTGGACGGATCCCTCAAGCAAGGGATCCGTGGGATCCGTAGGTACAGAAGACAGTTTTTGTCTGAATTTCAAAAATTCATAACTTTTTAACCGTAAGTCGTTAGAAGTCGTGCCACCTATCGTTTTAAAGGTATTTGAGTCTACTTTCATTTAAAAATGATTTCATAAACTGATTCAAAACAATAATTTACAGAATCATTGATTAATAATAAAAAGTCATTTTTCGGTCATAACTTTGCACAAACTTTTGATCTAATTGGAGACGGATGTTTTCGCTTTTGATTAACAATGTGTCCTCTATTGAAATTAAGGGTTTGATCATATTTATAAATATAAAAGAAACTAATCAAGTTTGGTATACATGTTTATATTTAACACAAAGCGATGAAAAGAACTTCCGTATGCTATTCTAAATGATAAATTGTCTTCTTTGCATTACTTGATTATTTGCTTATCTCAAATAGCTTATGTGCTTGTTTGATTGAATAGCATATGTGGTTTCCTTACCTTGCTATTCATTCTCTTATTTGTCGATTTAGTAATATTCTACTAATCAATGTGCTATTTGAAGGAGTGTTTGGGATAACATTTTGTTGTGTCAAAAATGTTAGTTTAGATATTTAGATAAGTCATATAGGTTGAAAAATGTTTTAAACATTTAACACACTAAATGGATTTTTGATTGAGTTTGTCATATGTGCTTATATGATTTCCTTTGTTCTTGTATCATTTTCTAAAAACAACAAGAATGTACATCGGATCATAACCTACACTTGTGTTGATGATGTACTCTCCCATTTTCCTTTTCATGATCGCTCTCCAAGCTTCTTAGTAGGATTGACAACTTGATTATTTCATCCGATATACTCAAGTAAATTATTTTGCAACGCAAATATAATTGTTCATATCCGAAAGTCCAAACTCAAAGCTTTCCAACAACATATGTTGAACTAGCTCATCCAACTATTTTTTGTTGTTTACCATATGGACAACTTTTAAACTTATTTTTAACATGACACCTTCGTCACCTTAGTTGTCTCAAGTATAATATTAAACGAAGCAAAGTATCATCATTGTTACTCTTCGATAGGCCATTGTAGGAATATAAATTTTCCTAACTTGAGAATGAATACGGGAGAACTTATGGCACTAGAAACTCAATTTGACCTAACGGTTGAATTGCTTCCTTGATAGAAGTTGGGTATGTGGAATCACCCGTAAAAATGGTCGTGTTTAGCCGTAATTGAGCACCACTAGTAATAGTCTCATATTCATTCTCTCACTTGGGAAATCTATACTCCCATGTTTCCCTAAAGTAAGTTTACAATGGAAATACTTTGCGTTATCTTAGGATTACTAATCAACCAAATTGTAAAATTGATTTTTCTTTTAATTAAATCACAACCACTTGCCTCATCAAGCGATTATCTTGCTTTGATCGAGAAGAGCTACATGACTTCATGGACGATGTTCATTGTATGCTAATCACCATCCATAATGACTATACATAGTTCATTGCTTCCGTTGGCCAAAACAACCCTATCGTCTTGAACACCATCATCTAATCTGCACGCCATTGTTAATACAAACGATTTACTAATCTAGATCGTAAATCTATTTTGAGCTTCTTAAATAGCGCTTGTTAAGTTTGATAAACCTCTGTGTTACTTGTGAGCTAGATCTCATTTAATTGCTTATGTGCTATTTCTACATGATACTCAGTATGATTTACTTGTATACATGTATGCTTACTGTAGAGATCATTAGTTTCTAATTTCGATACTTAGAACAAACGCTCACTGTTAAGTAAAACTGTCCCCGATGCCGGATCCCTAGTTTGTAACTAGCCGGATCCCTCAAGTGAAGGATCCGTGGGATCCGGGCAAATAGAAGTAGAGTTTCAATCCTTTACACCTCAAACCATGTTCCTAGACTACTTCACACTAGCTGAACTTAATACCTTAGGATCTCTTAAGTCCTACTCAAGCTTAGTAAGCTTCACACTCACACATAGGATCACACTCAAAGTGCTTTTCGATCTATCGTTTCACCTAAACTCATTACTCTTCCGCTCTCTAGATCACTCATTATTTCTCACATGATCCCTCACATCTAGACTTAGAAATCTTTCGATTATGGCAAAATTGATCATAATCATCCTTACCTCAAAATTGGTCGAAATGGATAAAATTCTAGTTCACCTTAAAACCTTTAGGATTTTCTCCAAGACATTATCCTAAGTCACTATCTGATCACTAGGATCATTTAGCTCCATTTGACACTCTCAAGATTTTAGTGTCATCTTTGTTCATTCATTGGTACTCACGAAAGTTCCAATTTCTTCCATATAAGGCAATCATTAGCTACATCACTCATTGCCCTTGAACATTTAAGTACCCTTCCATTTAAAGACACTTAGGAGAACTGAAACACTCAAAAAGGTATAGGCTTTAGACCTTTCAAACATCACTACTATCCTTTCCTAGCTGCTGAGAGCCGGATCCCTAGGATTAGCCTAGACGGATCCCCCATTGGTGGGAACCGTAGGATCCGGATGACAGATTTATGTCAACTCTTGCTCGAACAATCATTTCAAGCTCATCTTGCTAACTTGAACACTCCACCTCATCCTAATTAAATCTCTGAAGTTGACTCTTGTGCATTCTAATCATCACATTCTATAGGATATTAGAGACTTAAGTCTTTAATGCACTTGCTAAATCTTCCCTTTTATAAGTCATCTTGCTAGAATCCCTTAGTCATCAAACACAACATAATTCTCAGCATTTAGAAACCTTTTCCTTAGTCATTTCATCATTAGGAAAGCTCCTAGTGCTAACTCATCCAACCAAGAACCACCCAAGAAACTTGCTCGTGTTATACACGAAATTTCCTCAACCGAATCATCTCCGGTTAAACCCACAAATGGTAGGATTTCTCATCCTCCAAATCATCATCCGTAAGAGATAATAGTGCTAGAATCTCACCTCAACAAACCCAATCAACAATTGCCAAGAGAACCGCAATAATTAGCATTAAACCTCTTAGGTTAGAAAAGGGATCATCGAGCTCTAAACCAAACATACCTAGTTTTAGCAAAACGTCTAAACCTTCATTCCTAGAGCATGGACTAGAGTCCTTCACCGAGCCTCTCTCTATTCATTAGAGCATTCACCACCAAGAACTTCCCATTCACCAACCTTCTCGTTAAAATAGGAACCACCTACATCACCAACTAGTCCATCGTTGGAAACAAGGAACCACCAAGGACTTGATCATATGGAGGAATTTCCATTACCACCATTCTCATTCCTAGTAGAACATCATCCTAAATTACTCAATGTACCTCCACCATCATTTGTAGAACCTCCTCAAAACATCATGTTCCTAATCAAGACAATAATTGCTCTAATTGTCTAATCACCCAAGGACTTGTTCAAGAAGTACGAAATGAGTTGCATTTCATGTTTAATTATCTTCTTGAAAGATTGGACCAAATCAACAAGTCTACTCATCCCTAGACTCAAGCACATTGTTGCTTCTTAAGCTTTGGTCACTTATTAGTATTAGTAAAATATGGCTAAATCATTCTCTTAGTTTTTAGAGATTTGTTGATCATCTCTTATGTTTTATTGAATGATAGTTTACTTGCCATATTGCATTGAGTATATGTTTGTTGGCTGAATACATATCTCATTTTGATGTTAACATTACTTGTTACATCACCATTGCTGAATTTAATCATCAGCTATACGGATCCCTCAAAATTGCCTAGACGGATCCCTACTAGGAGGGAACCGTGGGATCCGTGAGACAGAAAACTATTTTTCTACTAACTTGGATCACATATGCAGGAAATTGTGCATTATACTTGTTTTCTAACCTTTGTTTTGTAGTTATTCAATCTACACTTGAAGTATTTGACACCCTAAAGCTAGGGGGAGCTTTGTGTCAAAACAATACATTTCAAATTACTTGCAATATTAGGAATACATTTCTCGACATCCCTTTGCAAAATTGCAATCATCAAGGGGGAGCACATTCGTCACTTAGACGAAATATTTTGCAAACTTAGTTGCAAACAAACTAGCTTAGTATTACTTTCTTGACGCCCTTACATAGGGATGGACTCGTCAAGGGGGAGTAAAGACGAGATCCGTTCCCGTTACTTGCTCTAAATATTTTTTCTTTCACATGTTTTTCCTAAAAACAATGTGTTAGTTTCCTTTCGAAGCTCTTTTTGTTTCGACAAAAAGGGGGAGAAGAAAGTAAAAACTACAAATTCAAACTTTTACGAATTTTAGCTTTTCCTTAAAATAATTTTATGTTTTGTCATCAACAAAAAGGGGGAGATTGTTAATACAAATAAGCCGTAAAAACGTTTATTTATATTTTACGATCTTCTAATGTTTTGTCGATAACAAAAGTAAAATCATATTAACGAAACAAATAAAATACGTAAATGGTTTGAACTAATAGTTTTCTAACATATTCACATTTTCACATAAAACACTAAAACAAGTATAAGTGATTTTATGATCTAGATATATATATGTACAACAACTAGTGTTTACATATTGGGTTAACAAGTATAAATGATTCTATGATTTAGATATATATATATATGTACAACAACTAGTGTTTACATATTGGGTTAGCATATACTTAAACTAAGTATACTAAAATGGGTAAAAGCATGTAAATACTAAAATAAGGTAAAAACATGTAAATACTAAAATGGGTAGAAACTAGCAAATGGTATTGAACCATAACCCATGGTTTTATATATACCACTTATCTAAGTTCATTGTATCTAGAAAGAAAACCATGGATCAACCCATAACCCATGACCCATGACCCTTAACCAAAAATACCCATGGGAAAAGAGGAGCGTTCCACGGATCCCTAGCTTTGTGCTAGCCGGATCCCAAGTGGAAGGGATCCGTGGGATCCGGGGAAACAGTAGAGAATTTTCTCTATAAATAGAGAGCCATTTCTTCCTTACTTGTCATCCCTTTACACACATACTTCCCCCAAGTATTCTAACCCTCTAACCTCATATCCAAGAGATCTATGTAGCTTTTCTCTTTTGTTTTTGTGTGATCTTCTAGGTTCCTCTTAAAGGAAAGATCACCACATCTTGAAGACGTGCAAGCTCAAGTCCATGAGTTGCCATGCTTCGTCATCATCAAGACAAAGAAGGTTCTCTTGTTGATAGATCTACCTTTCTCCATAGATGTTGGGTTGAAGGCATTAGTGAAGAATGCCGAAAGTATCAAGATGAAAGCATTAGTGAAAGGTGCTCATCATCCGTGTCAAAGCATTAGTGAAGAATGCTAAAGGTGTCAAGACGAAGGCATTAGTGAAGGGTGCCAAGCGTTGTGTCAAAGGCATTAGTGAAGGATGCCGATGAATCTAATCAAGTAGCATTTGGGAAGAATGCTTAGGTCGTATAATTGATGAGGTGCATCGTTATACTTATAAGTAGTTGTTTATTTCCAAGGATGGTGATATCCTTGATGATATTGTAACAAGGAGTAGATCTCCTTGATATTAGGTGTTGTGTTGTGAAGGGTAGTAGTTCCTCCATGGTAATGGAACTAGGTGCTTAGCCTAGTACCTAATAAAGGGTAGGCGACGTTGTGATAGGATTAGTTCTCCTTGGTGTGAAAGAACTCGGTGGTTAGCCTAGCACCATATAAAGGGTAGGCGACGTTGTGTTAGGTGTGGTTCGCCTTGGTGTGAAAGAACTCGGTATTTAGCTTTGTACCGGAAAAAGGTTAAGCGACGTTGTGAAGGCTTCTCCGCCATAAGGAGTTGGTGTAGTGTTTACGAACTCTCGAGTAGGTGACTCGGGGAGTGGAGTAGGGCAAGGAAGGTGTCCTTGTAGCCGAACCACTATAAATACTTGTGTCGTGGTGATGTGCTTCTTACTCTTTATCTTTCATTACAAGTTTATATATATATCTATCAACGTCCAACATAAACAACCAAATAGATTGACAT
Organism: Chrysanthemum seticuspe; assembly: GCA_019973895.1. Lineage (NCBI taxonomy): Eukaryota > Viridiplantae > Streptophyta > Magnoliopsida > Asterales > Asteraceae > Chrysanthemum > Chrysanthemum seticuspe. The sequence continues at coordinate 40,567,530 of BPTQ01000008.1, forward strand.
AAGTCGATCTAAATATTTAAAAGGATGTTTTAAATTGGTAAAACTATTCAACCCCCCTTCTAGTTTTCCACAATGATTATTTTCTTAAACTGTATGTCTTTTGTCGGTGGATAATTATTTTGAGACGGAATGAATATACAATAAGCGTGCGTTAAGTGGTGTTAGTTATGGCTAGTATTGCATTGTCAACAAGGCAGTCTCTAAATTTTTGAAATTTTTTAGGGCCTTGACGAAATTATATAATGAGGCCTTTTGAGAAGAAATATTTTATATAAAGTGTCACCGTTTATAAAATATAATACAATTAGTTATCTAAATGTTTAACATATTACTTATTTAAAATATTTTCTTATCTAAATACTTTTTTCTTCGTGAAAAAAATATGTACACATACATATAATTGTTAACGGGACAAATTTTGGGGCCTTAAAAATTTTTAAGGCCCTGGGCGGTTGCCCACTTTGCACACCTTTAAAAACGGAGTTTATTGTCGATAACTGTTACTTTTATTCTCTTAAGAAAAAATATACATGTCGTCATTTGTTGGAATATATATATATATATATATATATATATATATATATTTATATATTTATAAAACCGTGCATGTCCGGATTCGAACTCGTGACCACGGGATTGCACACATTTGCGAATGAGAATTAAAATTATAATTAATGTAAAATGATTACGATTAATTATTACACAGAACCAAAATAACGATCGTTAAGCATTTAACGAGAAATGACTAATGACCATTAAATGTAAAGAGAAGGACTAGTAGTGAAAAATCTTAAAATGGAAAAGATTTGGGTGTCCCTTGGGCTTCATGATGGCCGGCCATAGAAGTGGTTTCACAACCCTAAACCCTAACTTGTTCCCTAAGATTTTCACTCACTATATAAATAAACCTAGGGTGAATGTTTAGGGTTAACTTTTGTGCATTGAAATAACCCTAGATCTCTCCTCTCTCTCTCTCTCTTGCATACTTGGCCAAACCCCCCTCCATAAGGGTTTTTTGGTTTTGTTTTTCTTATAAAACAAGGGTTTGTGTTAGTTCTAGCAATCTCTTGATTCATAGTTAATTCGTGTGTACAAAACAATGGTGGTAAGACATTATTCTTATACCAATTTGGTTTGAGTTGTAAAAAGGTATGGGGCAACTCTTTAAACCACTTCATCATCTTTGTTGAAGAGATCTAACCAATTGCAAGAGGTATATTACGCATTTATGTTTTCAGTTAATTAATTGCTATTATATTCTTAGTCTTCCAATGTGTACTCTGTGGTGTCATTCATGTTATTATTGTATATCATTTTTCATAACCTCAACATTGGCATCATGAGCTGTTATAATGAGTAATTAATTAGTGAAACGCATAAAACAAATAAATTGTATTGTGTTATTAATTGTATGCTTAGATCTAGGGTTTGCAAAACCTAAACCCTAATTTTTGAGGGGGCGTTTTGTTTTGCCCTAATTAGGGTTTTGTAAATATTGTTGTTAATTGGATTAGAAAACCCTAGGTTGCATGCAATTTTATGTGAATTAAATTGCGTAACTCTTGTTTAATTGCATTAATTGTTAAGTGTAATTTATGTCCATGATAAAAACATGCATCTTTTGTCATGGATCTACTTTTATTGTATGCTTTAATTGGTTAAGTAATATACACTAATTTTTGAGAGATCTGAAATTGGGGAAAACCTCAATCACAATTATTAATATATCAATTATGTGCTATGTGGTATGTGTTTAATTTTGACTTACGCAATCGATGAATCGATGCATGTGGCTCACCTTGTACATAGATGAAAACGGGTGAAAGTTTAAATTAGACATATACATATTGACAAATCTATAATTGATTATTAATAGGATTTATCAAAAGGTTTACATGTGGTTATTTGATATGCATGATTAATTGTTAAGTTATGTATTCATTGTTTATGTGTTTATTTTTAAATACTTACTTGTTTGTTTTGTGTGACAAGTTGGAAACAAGGGTATTTTTATAAGAAAAATAAACTGATCTAAACAAAGGTGAAACATGTGTTTTTTAAGGATAATAGTCATAAACATTTAATTGATTGATGTTTATGTACAAAATAGTTAGAACGGTGCACACATTAATGACAAATTGTAAGATGGTTATAAGGTTGGTGTGAATTAAATTGTGACCTTAAAGAAGAAGGTATGTAATATGCTTCGCGCTGACCTAATTCTCCGCTCGTTCATGCGTCTTAATGGAGTTACCAAGTATTCCTATATAATGTGCATAAAATCTTAAGGGTGAATTGACCTTAAATTATACGCGCCATTTTTGTGGTAATTATCCGAATAACTTGGGTCTTATGACTCATGCAACAGTAGGATATAGTGGTAATTAAAGGTAATTCTTTAATTGGTTAACCAATACCTCGATTAAAGTTTGATGATAAAAAGCTTAAACATTAAAACAAGGATATAACTGTTTTAATAAGAACTTATGCTACGAAGATGAATGCATGACATCTTTGTACAAATTTGATTTAACACCAAAAAATCATATTTATTACCCTTAATTTAAGTTGTATGCCATCTAATGAGACGGAAACACCTGAGATTACCTTTTATTTGCATGAGAACGTGATTTAGATCGTAATCAAAGGGTAAAATATCCACGTGTCGTGAGAACGGGCATGGATGATTTTGCAGTCTCTTAAGTTGGACGACTTAATTGAGTTAGGTGGTGAGAACTGGCAACTCAAGGCATAAGATGGGGATAAAACATGTTTACATTGCAACTTATGTTGGCTAAATGTAAATCCCGTAAATCTAGGAATTGTAAATAAATTGGCAATTGGGCAAGGGCTCATACCATTTTGTATAATTTCATTACTAGCAGATCAACTGATGTGATGAGATTATGACAATTTGGATCCTAGTTTTCAATTAAAATTAATTGGTTATATGAATATGAACCTTGGGTTTTTAATTTTATTGAAAAGGAAAATTATCAAAATACTAATTATGGTTTTTTGAACTTTTTCTGTAGATGGCTTATCAACCTGAAAACACTATGAGCTTAATGAGTGTTGCTTTCAAAGATATGATTGGAAGAGACAAACTGACTGGCCCAAATTTCAATGATTGGCATCGTGCACTTAGGATCATCCTTCGTGTTGCCAAAAGACTTGAGATTTTGTCTACACCTCTGCCTGAAGCTCCTGTTGAAACGGCTACTGCTCTTGCAAAAGAGGAGTATCGTGTCGAGTATGAGAAGCACAATGATGATGCTTGTCTTATGCTTTCGGGGATGTCTGCTCAATTGTAAAAATAATTTGAGCACTATCCGCCTATGGGCATGCTCGATGAACTCAAACGTATGTTTGAGAACCCACCAGCAGCTGAATTGTATGAACTTATTGAAAAGGTTCATAGTTGCAAGCAAGAGGTTGGTAAATCTGTATCCGACCACGTCCTTGAGATGAAACATCACTTGGACCAATTGGAGAAGCTCGGTTGTGGTTACTCCCAAGATGTGTGTGTTGGCCTCATCAATCACTCCCTTAATCAGGAGTGGTTTGGTGATTTTGTGCGCCAGTACAATATGCATTGCACGGGGAAGACAGTGAATGAGTTACATACAATGCTTGTAGACTTCGAGTACAGGTTACCTAAGAAGGCACCTACTCCTGCGGTACTAGCAATACAAGGTGGTAGGGTAAATAAGCCAAAGCCGCAAGCAGATAAGAAAGGGAAATGAAATGGAAAAGGGGAAACAAGTTGTGATCCCACCAGCTCCTAAGAAGAACCCTACAAAGAGAAAGGAGAATCCTAAGAAGGATTCAGCTTGCCACCACTACAACACACAGGTCACTTGAAGCGGAACTGGCCATTGTTGCTGAGTGAGTTGCTTCAGAATAAAAATAAGATGGTGCCCAGCTCATCAGGTATTTTTATGTTAGAATTATTTTCTATTCCTCATAAGCAAAATTCCTGGATTTATGATACAGTATGTGGTACTCACATCTGTAATTCATCACAGGGACTTAGAGGAGCAAAGAAGCTGACCTGTGGAGAAAGATACTTGTACATTGGCAATGGCAAGCGTGCAGCAGTTGAAACCATAGGGACTTTTGATTTAGTGTTGTATTCGGGCTTAATTCTTGAACTAAATAATTGTCATTATGCACCCTCCATTGTTAGGGGTGTTATTTTAGTTTCTTTGTTAAAAGATATTGGTTTTATGCACACTTTTACCAGTTATGGAATTTTAGCTTTTTTAATAATGTTTTTTATTTTAATGCAATTCCTATAAATGGTGTGTTTGAAATTGATATGGATGATTGTGTGTCCAAAGGAAATAATTCGTTGTATAGCATTAGCAATAAGAAGAGCAAGTCTAACTGGGACTCTTCTTATTTTTGGCATTGTCGCCTTGCTCATATAGGCAAGAAATGCATGGTAAAGCTGCAACATGAAGGGCTTTTACAAAGTGTCTATGAAGAATCATTTGACAAATGCGAGTCTTGCATATCTCGGAAGATGACAAGGAAACCTTTTTCACATCAAGTGGAAAGGGCTTCAGATCTAATTGGATTGATACACACTGATGTGTGTGGTCCACTTAGATATGTGTCAAAACGTGGTGCTACCTACTTCTTAACCTTTACTGATGATTTCAGTCGTTATGGTTATGTTTATTTACTTAAACATAAACATGAAGTCTTTGAAACATTTAAGGTTTTAAAAAGTGAAGTAGAATTAAAACTCGGTAAGAAGATTAAAGCTCTTTGATCCGATATAGGTGGTGAATATATAAGCCAAGAGTTCAAAGATTACTTTGTTGAGTGTAGAATTGTCCAGCAGCTCACATCTCCTTATACTCCACAGCAAAATGGTGTATCTGAAAGGAAAAAACGTACTTTATTAGACATGGTACGATCGATGTTTAATCTTACAACTCTACCTTTAACTTTTTGGGATTATGCCCTTGAAACTGCTATTCGCATTTTGAAGATGGTTTCAACGAAGAAAGTTGTTAAGACTCCATATAAAATATGGAAAGGAAAAGCTCCCAACTTTTCTTACTTAAAGGTTTGGGGTTGTGAGGCGTATGTTAAACGTGACTCACCAGATAAGCTCTAACCAAGATCTGTTAAGTGTATCTTTGTAGGATACCCTAAGGAAACTATGGGTTACTAATTCTACTACCCAGCTAAAAACAAAGTCATTGTGGATAGGTATGGAGACTTCTGATAAGGTTTTAAAATGTACCTTTTTTAGGGGTCATTTAAGCCCTTATTTGATCACTTTTGTATCCGTTATTACTTAATATCGTTCCTTTTCACTTTTTAGATATCTTGAAGGCAAAATGCTGGAATGACACGTATTCGGACGAAAAGGCGCGAATATACGAAGAAAATGGCCAAAGTCAAGAATCGAGACACTCAGGCTGCTAAAACGGAAGGGGACGGCGTCAGGTGTTATCTGTGACGCCGTCGGACCACTTTTGTGACGGCTCAGTAGCCAAATTGCTTATTTTCAAGTGACGGCTTCAGGTTTTAAAAGAGTAGGTCGTCGCAACTCAGACGGCCTAGATTTGATCCAGACGACGTCAGAGACTGAAGGGGACGGCGTCATAAGCATAAGGTGACGTCGTCGCAAGACTAACGTGGCCAAGACGAAACCCTAATAACGGCGACCCGACGGCGTCACAAATCAAAGGGTGACGCCGTCGCATATGTAATCTTATATATAGAATCCGAATTTTTTAGTTTTGAGTGTGTAGTCTTTTGGAGTAAAAACCTAAACCGAACCAAGGCTGTCTTGTACAGTATTTTAGGGTTCCAAACCCTATCTTACATCAAGATAAGTGTTTTACTTCATTAATTCAATTATGTCTTCAATTACTTGTGTGTATGCTTGCATGTTTCCCATGTCCGGCTAATTTACTTGTGTGTTTGCTTAGGAGATATGAAACATAATTATTGAATATTGATTGGTTGTCTCTTATCTTAATTGTTAATGATCTAGTATTGCGATAGGTCATTCGTTGTGTAGTTAATGCTTGATTAATCTTTGTTGAACCTTAGCTTATAATACCTAGAGTCATTGTAGGCTAAACCATCCGAAGAGTACCTTAGAGTTGAGTTTATAAATCCTAGAGATTTTGTAGGCGATAACCTTTGGTAGTTTCAAAGATTTAGGGATAAACGCATACCCTACGACCATAGACACACAACGCGATTAAGAATAAGTACGTGACAATTCAACCATCAATAGGAGATAATTAAGGAGTAATACAACCTAAGTAAACACATCTTTAAACCATCATACGAGCACACAATAATTAGACATAGACTACATACACCTTAGATTAGATAATTAGATAAGTAGAAGTAATCGGTAGAAATACCAACCCCTAAATCCAAACCCCGAGATTCGTACCTTTCAATTTCCTAAAAAACATAAAAAGATAAAAAATAATCTTCCTCAACCCCAACCTTAGCGTAGTAACTTCTCACTAGCATTCCTATTCCCCTAGAGAACAATATCAATTCCCATGGCTTACCCTAATACTACACTACAATGATTAGGTTCACTGCCTAGGGTGTTGAAAAACTTGCTCGACAAAAAGGAAGTTCCTTTGACCCCGAACGACGCGTGTAGCGTTATCAAGTTTTTGGCACCGATGCCGGGGAATAGAATAGCTAGTTAGGAGTCCACCTCGTTTAGGTTTCTTTGCTTGATTCCTATCAAGTAAACTTTTTCCTATTTTTAGCTTTCTCATAGTCTATCCCCCTTCTTCGTGACCTTTGTTTGTAACCCCATCACTTTTCATCATGGAAGGTGATAACCAACCACCATTCATCAACCTACCACCAAATGACCCGCCAAGAGGCCGTACTCTTGGTGAATACTCGAGACCAAGCCACCTAGGCTATAGGAACACCATTGAGCTTCCCGACCAAGCCCAAACTACGGCCCTGCGATCCGACACCATCCGGTTGGTGCAAAACGGATGTGCATTCCATGGACTTCGTTCCGAAGATCCTAATCAGCATCTTAGGGATTTCTTTAAAATTGTCGATTCCATCGACCTTGATGCTACTACTCGGGAGACCACGCGTTTGTGTCTCTTCCAATTCTCTTTACGGGACCAAGCTAGTAATGGGCTTGAGCGACTTCCCGCCGGCTCCATCTCAAGTTAGGATGATCTCACCTCTCGCTTCCTTGCTCAATTTTTCACACCGGGGAGGACCACTAAACTAAGACGAGACATCTTGACATTTCAACAACTTCAAGGCGAATCTCTCTACAAAGCATGGACTCGATTCAAGGACTTACTCCATAAAGTCTCTCATCATGGTATTGATCTTTGGCTTCAAATCCAAATCTTCTATGACCATACCGATTTCATCACAAGGAGATCCATTGATAAAGCCGCCGGTGGAAGGCTTAGCGACTTTAACGTGGAGGAATCTTGGGATATTATAGAAGTGCTTTCCGATCAAAGCTACGAAGATTGGAATGAATCCCCTGAAACCCCCGTTAAAGTGGTTAATGCCAGATCAACCCCTCTTGAATCTTCCAACGTCACCGAGGAACAAATGAGTGCTCTTGAGAGAAGGATTGATTATCTGATAGAAAGGCATAAGAAAGCCCCCGTACAAATCCCTCGGGAAACAGTCAATTCCGCTAATTCCACCAACCACCCAACACCCTTCTCTGAATCCCCAAGTCGTGAGCAAAATCTTAATTCCGAACGGCGCTTCCGTTCTACTTCCCCAATACCACTCTCACCAAGCTTTAAGGATCAAATGAGGGAGTACATGGCAGCTCATACGGAGAGATTAGCAAAATTTGAAGAGGAGGTTTATAGGCAAAGAGAGGAAATGCAGGCAAAGATGACGGAAATGATGAACTTGGTAAAAGAATATACCAAGACTAAAGTTCCCGAAAAGGAACTAGTAAGAAGCAATGATTATCCGCCCACTTCGTTTGTTAAAGCCATTTCCATTATGCCTGAAGATGGAAAGGTTGAGGAGAAGAAAACTGAGAAAAGTAAGAGGGAGGAGGCTGAACCTAATAATGAGCCCGAGACCATTGAGTACTACCTTAAGCACGAAATTAACAAAAAAACCATTGTTAACCAAGTGAACAACTTTAGATATAACGAGGTTCTTAGGGAAGCCCTTGAAGGAAAAATAACAGAAGAAGAGTATGACACGATGCCTATGGGACCTCTATATGAGCTGGTTCTAAAAAAACCAGTAACTAAAAAACGAGACACCACGGGGAACTTTGTGATACCATGTAGCATAGGTGACATTGATAATATAAATGATTTAGCTGATCAGGGGTCTGATGTAAACATAATGCCATTATCCATCTATAATAAGTTGACTAGGGAGAAGCCAGCCAAGACCGATCTTAGACTTTCCTTAGCAAATCACACTTATGTTTACCCCGTAGGAATCGCAGTGGATGTTTTAATAGAGGTGGCTAATATCGTCTATCCAGTTGATTTCGTGATCATAGACATTGAGGAAGATAGAAACATGTCACTCATTCTTGGGACACCTTTTCTGGCCACCGCCAAAGCAATCATCAAATGCGGGGAGGGTATCATGATACTTAAAATCGGCAAGGGGTATGCTAGGATACCCATTATTTCAAGGTACCCTCTTAAGATCATGGAAAAGATTACGGATGAGAATCTACAAGTCCCTAACAATGTGGTTAAGAAGAAAATGAACGATTGGGAAAAAGGGCTTACAGATTTCATGGTTCAAGGATTACATGCAACATTGTGGAAGCGCGATAAAAAGTTAGGAAATAATCCCACTTCAATACCACAAACACAAAAGAACCCTAAGGAATTTTTAAATGGAGAGAAAGTACTCTTATACAAATCACGAATAAGAGCATTACGAGGTAGAAACAAACCAAGATGGTTTGGGCCTTATATGGTGAAGGAAACTAATCTAAAGGATAAAACCGTTACCATAATAGACCACGTGGGCAAGGAATCCACGGTGAGCATACAACGACTACGCCCTTTTGATGAAGGACTAGCAAAGGAAGAAGGTGACGGTAATGAAGTCACGTAGGGGCACGACTTCGAGTCTAGCTACAAGACTCATAAATAAAGAAAAGCGCTTCGTGGGAGGCAACCCATGCTTAATTGTTTGCTTGTTTGTGTCATATATCTTTTATTGATTGTTTATTCTCATGTTTAAATTTGTAAAAATGCTTTATTTTGTTTTTAACCTCGTATTAATTACATATAAAGGTATTTTACATAAGGGATAAGTGTAGGGAGGATTACACACGTTTTCAAAAGAAACATAAACATGAGAATTTCAATTAATTAAAAGATATACATGTGTGTTTGTTCGAGTCAAATGCTTGTATCGAGTCATAATGGATGTTTTGCAGGAAATTTTTTTCCAGATTCTAAAGATAAATATTTTCCAGAATTTTTTTTTCCAGAAAATCGCAGACCAATTTTTGTCAGGATAACCTGACGGCGTCAGGATCGCAACCTGACGGCGTCAGGAAGGAGCAAAAACAACTGATTACTTTTTCTCGTTTTCTGAGCTGCTTATAAATTTTGGAATTTTCCAGGTCTTAATTTTCCAGAAATTCTGTAAACATCCATTCCACAAGCATTATATCCTAGTTTAGTAGAGTCCTATATATATTATTACCGCCGATTTTACGCAAAGGTTTCGTTTGTTTTCTTCAAGTGTGCAGGTTTAATTTACCAAGAAGAAAATACATAAGATGAGAAGGAGCTTTTCACGCAAACATTCTTCTTGAAGAAAGATGTAACCACCACTTCACACGGATCCTACCGAGCTAATCAGGGGAGTACTAGTTTCTTTCGTTTTCAATTACCTTCCATTATCATAACTTTGATACTTTCGGAGAACATTGGGGACAATGTTCAGTTTAAGTGTAGGGAGGGAAAATAAAACGGGGACTTTGAAACTATGCTTATCCTTGACTATTTGCTTTGTCCAATTGCATTTGTGTAATAAACCATGAGAAAATGTCGGTTAGGGTAATTTTGGCACCAAATTTAAAATTTTTCATGACATATAGGAGTGGGCCATTAGTCTTAACAAAAGCGTCTCATGAATAGAAAGTTATATGACTAGCACAAAAACCCTTAACCACTTAAATTCCACCCAAAATGTGAGGATCACCCTTAGATTAATAGGAATTAAAGCATTCATCTTTAATGCTTAGTGTGTGAACCGGTAGTATAATAGATTCTAGAACTTGTTTTGTGATGCATCCCGAGATCGCTAGTAAGACTACACTTGTGTAGTTAGGAATAACTAAATGATAAGAGGCATTAGGATAACTCTTGTTTGATACCTGTGATATAATTACTTCTTCCACATCGGTTGAGTAATTTCCCCACACCTTTGCGTTGTACTCATTTTTAGTACACGATACCCCTAGTTAACCCCTCAGAGCCTATCTTTTTCGCGGTTCTCGTGATGTTTCGGTTTTCCGGAATATCAATGAAGAGCATTGTTTACACCCCACCCCCAAATGTACACCCAAATCGCCTTAGCCTACCTTGTATGCACTCACTTTTAGTGCATTATTGTTATCACCCTAAACCCTTAGTTCAATTATCTAGTTGCTTGCATAATTTGCTAAGTCGAGTCATATCCTTTGTACACAGTTTTGGGACGATTGGGACTCATGAGAAAAGTTAAAGTTTATGAAATAACGGGAAGGGAACGTTAAATTCAAATTCCCTTTATTTGCGTAATAATGTACTCCAGGTGTTTTGATCTTTTCAATTCGGGTCAAATTAGTGTTAGAGTAATAAAAACTCAAGTGTAGGGATGTGCCTATAAATCCCTATCATTTTGATGTTATCGTAGAGGATGGTAGAGTAAAAGTGTATGAAAAAAAAACAATAAAATAAAAAAAAAAGAGAAAAAAAAAAAAAAAAAAAAAAAAGAGAGAAAAGAAAAAAATAGAGTGTTTAAAAGAATATATATATATATATATATATATATATATATATATATATATATATATATATATATATATATATATATATATATATATATATATATATATATATATATATATATATATATATATATATATATATCGGGCTACCATCCTACATCTATCTTTAAAATTATGTGTGTTTGTTTCAGTTATCTAGAGTCTAGAGTGTCGAGTCTTGGCTTAGCAACGTCATTCTTCGCATGCTTGTAACATAAAGATTTTTGACTTGCCACCACTAAATAGCCTATCCCACCAAACCCTTTGTTTCCTTACCGTAAGCCTAACATTATAACCCTTTAAAAGACCTCTTTGATAGTCTTTCCTAAGTGCTTACACCAAAGCGATGGAGGTTTGATCTAGTTTCAAGCCTATGGTAATCTATGTACTAGGACCGGTTAATGAGTGTTTATCTTCCATTTCCAACTTGTTATATTTCATATACACCCGAGAGATGTGAGTATCCAAACACCTCATGTGAGGTGCTAGTATGTAATTTCCGTGCTTGTTATGACTTTTGCGGGGCTTATATGTGTTGTGTATTGTTCTAAACCAATGCTTCATGACCCCTAACTTATAAATTAATTGGCTAAAAGCACATTTGCTTGAGGACAAGCAAATACCAAGTGTAGGGATATTTGATAAGGTTTTAAAATGTACCTTTTTGAGGGGTCGTTTAAGCCCTTATTTGATCATTTTTGTATCCGTTATTACTTAATATCGTTCCTTTTCACTTTTTAGGTATCTTGAAGGCAAAATGCTGGAATGACACTTATTCGGATGAAAAGGCGCGAATATACGAAGAAAATAGCCAAAGTCAAGAATCGAGACACTCAGGCTGCTGAAACGGAAGGGGGCGGCATCAGGTGTTATCTGTGACGCCGTCGGACCACTTTTGTGACGGCTCAGTAGCCAAATTGCTTATTTTCAAGTGACGGCTTCAGGTTTTAAAAGAGTAGTCCGTCGCAACTCAGACGGCCTAGATTTGATCCAGACGACGTCAGAGACTGAAGGGGACGGCGTCATAAGCATAAAGTGACGCCGTCGCAAGACTAACGTGGCCAAGACGAAACCCTAATAACGGCGACCCGACGGCGTCACAAATCAAAGGGTGACGCCGTCGCATATGTAATCTTATATATAGAATCCGAATTTTTTAGTTTTGAGTATGTAGTCTTTTGGAGTAAAAACCTAAACAGAACCAAGGCTGTCTTGTACAGTATTTTAGGGTTCCAAACCGTATCTTACATCAAGATAAGTGTTTTACTTCATTAATTCAATTATGTCTTCAATTACTTGTGTGTATGCTTGCATGTTTCCCATGTCCGGCTAATTTACTTGTGTGTTTGCTTAGGAGATATGAAACTTAATTATTGAATATTGATTAGTTGTCTCTTATCTTAATTGTTAATGATCTAGTATTGCGATAGGTCATTCGTTGTGTAGTTAATGCTTGATTAATCTTTGTTGAACCTTAGCTTATAATACCTAGAGTCATTGTAGGCTAAACCATCCGAAGAGTACCTTAGAGTTGAGTTTATAAATCCTAGAGATTTTGTAGGCAATAACCTTTGGTAGTTTCAAAGAGTTAGTGATAAACGCATACCCTACGACCTTAGACACACAACGCGATTAAGAATAAGGACGTGACAATTCAACCATCAATAGGAGATAATTAAGGAGTAATACAACCTAAGTAAACACATCTTTAAACCATCATACGAGCACACAATAATTAGACATAGACTACATACACCTTAGATTAGATAATTAGATAAGTAGAAGTAATCGGTAGAAATACCAACCCCTAAATCCAAACCCCGAGATTCGTACCTTTCCATTTCCTAAAAAACATAAAAAGATAAAAAAAATAACCTTCCTCAACCCCAACCTTAGCGTAGTAACTTCTCACTAGCATTCCTATTCCCCTAGAGAACGATATCAATTCCCGTGGCTTACCCTAATACTACACTACAATGATTAGGTTCACTGCCTAGGGTGTTGAAAAACTTGCTCGACGAAAAGGAAGTTCCTTTGACCCCGAACGACGCGTGTAGCATTATCAACTTCCTTGAAAGGAATCTCATATCTCAAGAACTCAGTGGGAGAGTATATGATCTGGAAGATGATCATGAAGATACAACACCTTCTGATAATACTAGCCAACTTCAAGAAGAACCTGAAAGCTTGGGTGTTCCTCCTGAAGTTGTTCCCATTCGTAGGTCTGAAAGGACTATACGTGCACATGACCGTCTATGTCTTAACGTAGAGGTGGAGGAAAATATGGTTGGGGATCTTAATGAACCTACCAGCTATAAGGCTTTCATGGTTGATCCTGAAAAGGACAAATGGCAGATTGCTATGAACGGGGAAATGCAATCCATGAAAAAGAATGATGTCTGGATTGAAGTTGACCTTCCTCCCAATGCTAAAGTCGTTGGAAGTAAATGGATCTTCAAAAAGAAAACTGACATGGATGGCAATGTACACACCTATAAGGCTCGTTTGGTAGCTAAAGGTTTTACTCAAACCTATGGCATTGATTACGAGGAGACCTTCTCTAGTGTAGCAGAAATAAGAGCTATTAGGATTCTCATAGCTATAGCTGCACAATATGACTATGAGATTTGGCAGATGGATGTCAAAACCGCCTTTCTAAGGGGCCGTTTAGTTGGTGAAAAATTTTACTGTTTTTTCATTTCTAAATTTCTAGAGAAGGGAATGGTTTTTTTTCTCTAGAGAAGAGTTGAGAATTTTAAAAACCCGTTTAGTTAGAGTTATCTTTTTCCTTTTTTTTAAATGAAAAGTTGTTTAGTTGAAGCCATTTCCAATCATTTTTCTTTTCATAATCTACTTTTTTCTCCATATTGGATATTTATATACAAGTATAAAATTAATATAATATAAAATACAAATAAAATTAATGAAAACTAACTATCCATAAGCATATATTTAATTTGCTATTTACTCGATGGACGAAGAGGTGGGCGGCGATAGAAGGTGGGCGGCGATGGAACGTGGACGGAGGTGGGCGTGATAAGAGTGGGGTGAGAGGAAATGGGGTTATTATTTTAGAAATGAAAAAAGTGAGAAGGGTGTAATGGTATTTTCATTTTTTCTATTAAGAATTGGAAAATGAGAAATTCATATTTTTGGAAAATTATTGGAAAAAAGTGCGACTAAACGGGTTTTCAGTTTTTCCCTTTTCATATGAAAATTTTTCTAGAAAAATGGAGTATTTCTCTCCAACTAAACGGCCCCTAAATGTTCGTTTAGATGAAGACATCTATATGGCACAACCTGAGGAGTTTGTGAATCCACAATTTTCTAACCGTGTATGCAAGCTTAAAAGGTCCATTTATGGACTAAAGCAAGCATCAAGGAAATGGAATAAAAGATTTGATGGAGAAATCAAAAGTTTTGGATTTACTCAGAATCTGAATGAGCCATGTATATATCACAAAGCTAGTGGGAGTCATGTTACTTTCCTTATTATGTATGTCGATGACATATTAATCATGGGAAATCATATACCAAGTTTAAATGATGTGAAAGCCTATCTTGGTAAATGTTTTTCGATGAAAGACTTAGGGGAAGCAACATATAAAGTCGGAATCAAGATCTACAAGGATAGATCAAGGCGGCTAATTGATTTAAGTCAAAGTGCTTACATTTAAAAAATATTGAAGAGATTCATTATGCAAAATTCCAAAAAGGGATTTTTGCCGATGCAAGTAAACTATGGTTTGAGTAGCGAAGCCTATGCTTCAACACCTGCAGAGGTGGCATGCATGAATAGGATCTATCATATATGCAGTGCGATGCACAAGATCTGATGTGGCGTTTGCTCAAAACCTAACCAGTCGATATTAACAGAATCCAGATGAACTTCACTGGACTGCTGTAAAACATATTCTCAAGTACCTTAGGGCTACAAGTGATATATTCATAGTGTATGGGGAAATCCAGAAGCAGAATTGTCTGTTACAGGTTATTGCGATGCATCCTGGAAGTGTGACAAAGATGATACGAAGTCTCAAACAGGTTACATATTTGTCATCAATGGAGGAGCTGTGAATTGGAAGAGCAAGAAACAGACCACTCTTGCGATGTCTGCTATAGAAAGTAAGTATATAGTGGCGTCAGAAGCTGCCATGGAAGCTGTTTGGATAAGGAAGTTTGTTTCAGGGCTTGGTGTTATGTCGTCGATTGAAAATCCTATTAAAGTATATTGTGAAAACTCTACTGCAATTACTTTTGCCCATGAACCTGGAGTCATGAAGGGCACCAGACACTATCCTAGACAATATCACTATGTTCGAGAACAAGTTGAGATAGGTGAAATTGAGTTACTCAAAGTTCACACAGATGATAACCTAGCAGATCCTTTGACGAAGGCCTTACCTGGTGAAAAACTTAATCATTTGTCTGATAAGTTTGGACTTCGCTTAGCTAGTAGTTTCATGCCCATCTGTGACTAAGTATAGGGTAAAGGATATTGTAAACATTATTATTCAAATGAAATAAAGTAATTTGTTATGTTTATTATTCATTTATTATGATGTTATCCTATATTTGCATGTTTAAATCCTTGAATAACTTAAGTTATTCTAAATAGTCTGTTGTCGATCAATAACATGGGAATGGTATTGAATTAAGAAAAATCTGAGTATTAGTTAGAATATACTTAAAAGTATATTGATGCATAGCATGACTAATTTTAGATGATATTCAATGGATTGAGTATGGGACTTATCCCAACCACATGATGGTACTTTATGGATCTTAGTCATTAAGTACATCATGAATATTTATTCTCTGACTTGAGATACCATAAAAATGTCATGGATGTAGTGCATTTTTGTGAAGCAATCTAACACTATACGTAACTGGTAGTTATAAGGGTTGTTTTCAGAAGTGTTGCAAAATTTATGAATTTTGCTCCTAGTCAAAACGGGATTTGTTTCCTTCAAAATTATTTTGAAGTATAATAATGTTGGGCCCCTAGTAGGGTTGTCAAGATGTTTGAATGGCCATGCCCAAGGTCTTCTAGAATATGTTCAGAAGAATTGGTAATCTTGATCAATCATATAAAGCGAGATACAGAATAGTTAATTAAAAAATAAGTTAGATCCATGATGCAGGTTTTACTAACCAGGTCTTAATATTTATAGTGTCTCGCTATACCTATGGTCTACCCTAATGCACTAACGGGCAGTGTACCCGGTCGTGTGTAGTGTAGTAAATGGTAAAGCCGAGGTCGTCCCAAGAGCTATGTGTGTCGGATAATTACTAAGTCTAATTGTCACAGAATATAAATGGTTTGATAGGGTTTTAATTAATTAAACTACGAATGCAGAATATAAAAGCAATTAAATGGTAGAAAGGAAATCAATAGAGGAATATTGGTGCTAACCTAGTTAATCCTCCTAACTAGTTATATCTATGTCTACCTACTTCCAATTACTTCAGGTGGGGTCAAATTCGAGAGGACAGCATTTGGTAAATTCGCCCTAACCTATCAGCAAAGATGCCACCACAGGAGAAATCAGGCGCACCGTCATAAGTCCTGTTGTTCCTGGTCCCCTAAGCCGAGTCATTAAGTACCGCTACATGCTAGATTCTAAATAGTGAGTGCCCGGCCGTTAGGAACTTAGACACTACACCCCCCAATTCTTAAGTTCATCCAAACGATAGGTGATCACTTGGTCAAATCGCACAAGTAGAAAGGGTCGTCAGTTGGTCATATCTTACCCTTCCCATCTCAGTCCGCTCACCTAGGGTCAGTTGGTCATATCTCTTAGGCAATTGGCCTCTACCGCCATTCAAAACTACCGAACCAGGGGTGACTACCAAAGAACTATGCCTGCATACACTTAGAAATAATTGTACGGAAGTAAAGGTAAACGCAAACAGAACAATTAAGGAATCATAACTAGGCTAGCACCAAAGGGTGCTTAGCCGCTCATATTAATCATGCACATCAATTCAATATTCAAAGGTACTAAATACATGAATCGAAAGTAAAAGAAATAATAAATGCTAAAGCTTATCGTAATGGTGTGACTTCTCCCTTGGAAACAGCTCCGTATGCTTCCCTAGACATTCCTTGAGTATTTTCCCACGTTCTCAGAGTATTGTGTGTGGAATGGGATGATTAGAAGTGCTGGAGTTTGTGGGGTAATTATAGGCCAGGTATGGGTTACGGCATAACCAATAGATGAGTTACGCCGTAACCTTCTATTCCGTCGTAAAAGCACTAGTTCTGCTAGTTACGGCGTAACCTTATAAGTGGTTACGCCGTAGTCTTTAATAAACCTGGTTACGTCGTAAGTGATGCAGTAGTTACGGCGTAAGTATCAGCGGCGTGGAACCTCTTTTGACCTAATGGAGTTACGTCGTAATCTTTGGAAGGAGTTACGTCGTAACCTCTTGATGAGTTGGACTTCAGGGTCACGCAATAGTTACGGCGTAATGTGAGAGACGAGTTACGCCGTAACCTCTTCAAAACAAGCATACTGTGATAAATCCTAAGTAATGTTTCCATTTCCGCGTCTCTTTAGCTCCAATGCTCGCAATTTACCTGAAAGTGTAAAACAATGGAAAACAAGCGTAAATCCATATAAATGATATAAATAACGAGCATTAACGGGGGAAATTGACACTTAATATTCAGGACTATTTGATGTTATCAAATATCCCCTACTTGAACTCTACTTGCCCTCAAGTAGACCTTATTAGATAGATTCCTAAAAAGATATCTCCCAAAACCTGGAAAATATGAGTTTACAAATCCCTTATGTTAGAATAAAACAAAGCCGAACACCTCACGAAATGGGAACAAACACTCAAATCTCTCAACTATTCTAAGTGTCAATTTCGGGGTGATCACTCAATCGCACAGTCATAGAATGTATTCTATCATAAGCTTGGCGGTTACACAAATCTCCACCACTGGAGTTAAGGGCTAAACAATTCTCAAAGGCAATATGGGTAGACACGACAAAGGTTAAGGGGTGACTCGTCACTACTAACATGTCACGGCGAAGTGGACAAAATCAATGATACATGACCAAATCCATGGCCAAGACACCAAAGATTGCTCGCTGCATCACCTAGACATGCTTCATGACTAAAGGGTAGGATAAGACATGGGATGTATAATTGGTGTAAAATGAAAAACAAGCAGGTAGTCTATATCTATAACTAAGTCATCACCACTTACCGTCCGCCCAAAGTTCAAGCTTAGAAGTCTAGAGACCGGATCATGAAATGCAAGGTAGATGTGTCATTAGAGGACGTCGTGATGGGCACACTACCTTTTCTTCTTCAGTTGGTATTACTCCAACTCCAATCTTCAAATGTGACCGAGGTGGCCTCCTCGATACTAAACAATAAAGCTCATACTATAGTGCTTATAACATTGCACTTTACAAAATCATAACTGAATCAACTATTTTTTTTTTTTGAATCATAACTAATAACATAACATCCCCCCACTTAAGATGAACAAAGGGAATTCGGGGGGTCTTCAATGATCTTCATAATTGTTGTCGATGAAAGCATGATTTCCAAACCTTTCCACTCGAACCTTGAACTCAGGCAAATGATGACTTCCCAATTACAAATAAAGACTACAGGGTAGGCTAAGGTGTAAGGGTGTAATTAAAAAATATATTGGGGTGACAAAATGAAAGGAATGGCTCAGAAGGGTGTATCTAGGGGTATCTTGCACTTAAGGTGAGTGCAACAAAAGGGTTTCACAAGGGGGTCGAAAAGTCGAGGTGACTAATCGATAGACTCACAATGGTAGGTTGTTTGGGTGATAATCCTATAATATTGCCTTCTAAAACTGAAAAGTCCAAATACATCGAGCTAACTCAAAATACCTCGTATATGGTCTCGAAATGATGCAAAGGTCAAGTTCTAAAGTTTACAAGTTACCGGCACACTCATAATTTGGTGGATTTGGGGTAAAATATAGGAAACGGATAAGGCTAATCTCACCATGTAATATCAATGGTTGTATGTGCTCGGCTAAGGTCTAATCTAGTTAGGTTCGGAAAAACATGTCAAAATAGAAAAAATGACATAATTTTTCAAAATAAACTAGAAAAATGAGGGCGAAATAAAGTTCAAGAGATAATTCTACTCCCGTCCCCCCACTTAAATTGTACAAAGTCCCTTTTTGTACTAGGCATTAAAATAAAGGTGAAGAGAAAGGTAGAATTAGAGCAAGAACTTCCCTGAAATTTGCTCCAAAAAGAAGAAGGCCCACGAGAAAGGATTGTGCCTTCGTTAAAGCGTCATGAGCAAACTTCAATCCTTGAAATCATAATACCGACAAGCATAATTCAAAAAGAAAAAAAAATAAAAAATAAAATAAAATGAAAAACAAACCTAACTCACTTTCGTAGGAATCACGGTTGCCTTTTAAACCACTTGGTGTCCCAAGTGGACGAGTGAAGTCTCGTGAGGGTTTACAGGGAACATACCCACAAAGTTCATTTAAAAACTAATACAAGGTTACTGTGTTTTAAAATGAAAGAATTAAAGCAGAGGAGAGTTACGTCGTAACTCTAATAAGAGAGTTACGCCGTAACTTGCAAAACCTGGTATGAGCTGAGAAGCGAATAGTTACGGCGTAACCACTGAGATGGTATTACTCCGTAATTGGTAATGCGTCAAGAATTCTGCTGCTAAATTGTTGGTTACGGCGTAATCACCAAGATGAGTTACGCCGTAACTATGTTCAGATCAGCAACTGCAGCAGTAATTACTTCATTGTCTCCTGCAAAAATGGTTAGAAAACGCAAACCCAACAGAAAGGAAATAAAAACAAAAGAAATGGATAATTCGGGTTGTCTCCCGAAAGAGCACTTTTCTTTATTAATGATTCTTTAAGTTAGACTCAGAGCCGTGGGCTCCTATGGGGGTCTTTGAACATTCCCCACTTTCATTACTCGTTGGTGTTCATTCATCCAATTATCAAGCCTTTTTTTTCTTGTAGATTTATTGAGCCCAAATGTTCCCAACTATTGTGAAAGCCATTTATCACATGATTCTCCATGGTCATCATCTTTAATAATATTATCAGTAATGCTGATGTTTGATCTTGTTCCGCCTAAGATGTCAGTGATATGGTTGCACCCATACTGCTTGATCAGTTCCTTAATCAATTTCGAGCTTCCAAGCTTTAATTTGTACCAATCTTCCAGTGCTAATTCAACATCATGCTTCTCTCCTTTATGAGGGTAAATCCATTCATTAACTTTTCTTTCACATTTTTTAGGATGAGTAAATGGTGGCCATGCCGATTCGCAGTCTTTGGTTATCATCGAGTTGCAAAAGTGTTTATTAGGACTCGGAGTTTCTTCAATGCTATGAACAATTTCATCCTGTTTCTGCTTACAATGATCAACACTTTCTTTACGATTATCAGTAATAGGCTTAGAGTGTAGAGTGGGGTTTATTGATTGAACATTATTAGAAATTTCAGTTTTTGGTTTTAAATGTTCGTTCATACTAAAAGTTATTCGTTCCTTTTCGGTCCCCAAGGAAATTTGTTTTTTCAAAAACCATGATTTGAGCTCTACAGGTGGCCAGAAAAGGTCTTCCAACAATCAAGTTGTAAGCCTCCCGCTTTTCCATGTCAATAACTACAAAATCGGTGGGGAAGAAAAATTTTCCAATTTTCAAGAGCACATTGTTCACAATCCCCCTCGGTACAGCCTTAAAAGAGTCTGCCATTTCAATCATAATTGTTAGTGCAAATATTACGATATTTAATCTATACATTCTCATTTGTTTTGTTTATGACAAACATGTAACTTGTAATACATAATGTAAAATGTATAATTTACTTGTAATTATATTTTGTCTCAACATACTCTCAACACCTCTCGACGACTCAAGTCCTTGTATGCTACAACACAGGTTCGTACATGTTTATTATGTTGCGTTATGATCAAAATCCTAACAAACCATTAAACATGCTTAGTTAAACACTTTATAAAATACATAAACATAAGTAAATGTGTTGGGTAAAACCCATGACCCATGACCCAAGACCCATACCCAATGTCTAGATACATTGTACCTTGGTGGGCACTCAAAACCATGACCCATAGCCCGTGGTTTTACCCCATAAACTATGGGTAAAGAGGAGCGTGCACGGATCCCTCAAATGTCCCACGGATCCCTTGGAATTACAAGGGCCGGATCCCTCCAGGAGGGATCCTTGGGGCAGAACATGGTTTTGGCCTTTTTGCCTATAAATAGCAAGCCACTTCTTACCATTTCTTCACACCTTCACACATAGTTTCTCTCCACCATTTCTAGGATATTTAGATCATTAGGAAACATGTAAACCACCCTCATCAAATATGATCATAATGCTTCTAACTTTCATTTGTTGTAAGCATACTCCTGAAGTGATCCTCCAAAGCAAGCTTAGAGATCTTGCATCTTTACCTACTGAAGTGATCACCCATCACAAGCATACAAGCACATGAAGATCTTCTACAACAAGCTTGGGAAACTTGTCATCTTCATTCTTAGAAGACTAAATACATCATGCTTTGTGTTCTTGATGTTTAGTTTAGGACTTCATATCCATTAGACACATTGTCTTGGATATTGTCTAGTATCATATTCTTGTATCTATGACTAGACTAGATGGTTTATGTGTTAGTTCCATAAAGCACAAGGTTTGTTATGTTGGGCCACAAAACATAATGGGTATCATGGATGTGTCGTACATCTATGACTAGACTAGATGGTTTATGTGTTTGTGCCATAAAACACAAGGTTTGTTATGTTGGGCCACAAAACATAACGGGTGCGTAGAAGTCAAGTCACAAGGCATTAGTGAATGGTGCCTAGAGATCGAGTCAAAGGCATTAGTGAAAGGTGCCTAAGGTGTACATTCGGTATGGTGTGATTCGATGTACAAGATAGATTAGTATTGGGTCACAAGGATATTTTTATCCTTGTTGATATTGTCATAAGGAGTAGATCTCCTTTGGGGTTAGTTGTTGGTGTAGTGTTGGGTAGTAGTTCCTCCTTTATAATGGAACTCGGTATCTAGCCTAGTACCGGATAAAGGGTAGGCGACGTTGTGATAGGTTTGGTTCTACCTCGTGGAAGAACTCGGTGTTTAGCTTAGTACCGGAAAAAGTGTAAGCGACGTTGTGAAGGCTTCTCCGCCATAAGGATTTGGTGTCGTGTAGTGAAGCAACTCTCGAGTAGGTGACTCGGGGAGTGGAGTAGGGCAAGGAAGGTGTCCTTGTAGCCGAACCACTATAAATCCTCGTATTGGTTTGTCTATCCTTTTACTTATCGCTTTACTTTTATTCTTGCATTACATTGTTTATTTTCTATGTGGTTGATGTCTATGTTTGTGATACATACTTGGTCTTTCATATAGTCATAAACTATATTTAACACTTTACATATTGTGACACGCTTGATCAAGAAAAAGCAACCGGACTAATAATGGTGAAACTTGATTTATAATGAACCATTAATCTTGCGGAATCCTATGTGATATTAAGGGGTTGGCCTTACATGCCGTAATGCGTTAAATGCATCATCGTGTCGAGATTAGCAAATGCAATGGTTTATACTATATTTGATACAAAAGTTTTAAGTTTGAAACGGAAACGTATTCACCCCCTCTACGTTTTCACAATTGCTATCAGAGCGGGTTGGCTCTAGTTTTTAAAACAAATGGTTTTCAAAACGAGTAAGGTCCTTGTATCAAATTTTTGGTGAAGTCAAGCATAATATGAAAAGTGATTTGTTGATTTTATTTTCTTTGAATTTTTGTTGTTAGATATCTTGTTAATCAAGCTTGAGTAAAGGTAAAAATAGATAATATAACTTCACTAAAAAGTCTACAAAGGTTAAACATTTTCGTCGGGTCAAAACATGCGTTTTTGTATTTCTGTGTCAGATCCGCGGATCCCTCAGGTTACACTGGACGGATCCCTCAAGAAAGGGATCCGTGGGATCCGTGGTACAGAAGACAGTTTTTGTCTTAAATTCAAAAATTCATAACTAATTAACCGTAAGTCGTTAGAAGTCGTGCCACCTATCGTTTTAAAGGTATTTGAGTCTACTTTTATTTAAAAATGATTTCATAAACTGATTCTAAACAAAAATTTACAGAATCATTGATTTATAATAGAAAGTCATTTTTCGGTCATAACTTTTGCACAAACTTTTGATCTAATTGGAGACGGATCTATTCGTATTTGAATAACAATGTGTCCTCTTTTGAAATTAAGGTTTTGATCATATTTATAAAAGAAACTAATCAAGCTTGGTATACATGTTTAACACAAAGCGATGAAAAGAACTTTCGTATGCTATGCTAAATGATAAATTGTCTTCCTTGCATTACTTGATTATTTGCTTATCTCAAATAGCTTTTGTGCTTGTTTGATTGAATAATATATGTGGTTTCCCTTACCTTGCTATTCATTCTCTTGCTTGTCGAGTTAGTAATTTTCTACTAATCAATGTGCTACTTGAAGGAGTGTTTGGGATAACATCTAGTTGTGTCAAAAATGTTAGTTGAAAAATGTTTAAAACATATAACACACTAAATTGCTTTTTGATTGAGTTTGTCATGTGTGCAACATAAATGTTTTATGTGCTTATATGATTTCTTGATTTCATATTTTCTTGTATCATTTTCTAAAAACAACAAGAATGTACATCGGATCATAACCTACACTTGTGTTGATGATTTACTCTCCCGTTTTCCTTTTCATGATCGCTCTCCAAGCTTTATAGTAGGATTAACAACTTGATTATTTCATCCGATATACTCAAGTAAATTATTTTGCAACGCAAATATAATTGTTCATATCCGAAAGTCCAAACTCAAGCTTTCCAACAACATATGTTGAACTAGCTCATCCAACCATCTTTTTGTTCACCATATGGACACCTTTTAATTTTTTGACACCTTCGCCACCTTAGTTGTTTCAAGTATAATATTAATAAAAACGAAGCAAAGTATCATCATTGTTACTCTTCGATAGGACATTGTAGGAATATAAATTTTCCTAACTTGAGAATGAATACTGGAGAACTTATTGCACTAGAAACTCAATTTAACCTAACGGTTGAATTGCTTCTTTGATAGAAGTTGGGTATGTGGAATCGCCCATAAAAATGGTCGTGTTTAGCCATAATTCAGCACCGCTAGTAATAGTCTCATATTCATTCTCTCACATGAGAAATTTATACTCCTATGTTTTCCTAAAGTAAGTTACAATGGAAATACTTTGCATTGTCTTAGGATTACTAATCAAACAAGTTGTAAAATTAATTTTTCTTTTAGTTAATCACAACCACTTGCCTTATCAAGCGATTATCTTTCTTTGATCGAGAAGAGCTACATGACTTCATGGACGAAGCTTATTGTATGCTAATCACAATCCGTAATCACTAGATTGTCCTAAAGTAGCACCTAACAACTCTTTTGTCTTGAACACCATCATGTGCTCTTTTCTTTCTAGACACATACCTTTCATGTCATTGTTAGTGTAAATGATTTACTAATCTAGATCGTAAATCTGTTTTGGGCTTCTTGAATAGTGCTTGTTAAGTTTGCTAAACCTTTGTGTTATTTGTGAGCTCGATCTCATTTGATTGCCTATATGTGATCTCTACATGCTCTATGTGCTTAACGTGTATACATGTATGCTTGTTGTAGAAACAATTTGTTTCATAATTCGAAACATAGAGCAAAATTCTACAACTATTCTGTTAAGAAAATCTGTCTCAGACGCCGGATCCCTTAGATGTAACTAGACGGATCCCTCAAGTGAAGGATCAGTGGGATCCGGGTGGACAGAAGTTCCTTTTTAGCCTTCTTGCATCAATCCAACATTCTATACCTTATTGTACTAGTTAAACATGCTACATTAGGATCACTTAAACTTTCCTTAGGCTCAGTCAATCTCACATTCACTCATGGATGACTTAGGATCACATTCGAAGTATTTTTTGATTTATCATTACTTCAAAACTCAACATCTTTCCACTCCAATGTTTACACTTTGTTCCTATCATCTCAAAACACCTAGTTTGATATTTCTCTCAATTTTAGCAAATTGATTTTAGTCATCCTTACCTCAAAATAGGCCAAAAACTAGTTTTTAATTTCTTATGATTTTTAAGGAATTTTCCAAATCTATCTTAAGTCATCATCTGATCTCTTGGATCATTTAACACCACTTAACACTCTCAAATTTCTTAGTGTCATCTTTAATCATCCACTGGTGCTTATAAATTCCCATTTCCTTTCATAAAAGGAAATCATTAGCTACCATCAATCATTTTCCCTTGATCATTTAAGTACTCTTTTATTTAAGACACTTAGGAAGACTGAAATACTCAAGGAGGTATAGGCTTTAGACCTTACAAACATCATTTTTATCCTTTCCTAACTGTTGAGAGCCGGATCCCTAGGATAAGCCTAGACGGATCCCTCATTGGAGGGAACCGTGGGATCTGGGTGACAGATTCATGTCAACTCTAGCTAAAACGATCATTTAAGTCCATCTTCATGTAAGACACTTAATAGACTGAGTAACTTAGGATATGTAGGTGCTAGACCTTGCTAAAACCCAATCACCTCTTTTTTACCTTATCTGTTAGCCGGATCCCTAGACTTAAGCTAGCCGGATCCCTCTAGTGAGGGAACCGATGGAACCGTGGAACAGTAGGTACTTTATCTCTTTAGGTAATCATTTCAAATTTCCTTTTCCCCACACATGCACTTGTTCAACACTTAGGATTATCATTTTCTTATATGTCTATAAATGAGTTGCATTTATATGATTCTTTACGTGTTCTTTATTTTCGTTTCATGATTTTATGTGAACAGTTTATCCATTTGTATAAATGTTTTCCTTTTGTACTAACTCTTTTGGATTCTTGTAGGATGACAATGGTCGATTTCATCATCAAGTCAAGTTGTGCTCATTCGCACATTTTTTTTTTATATTCCTAATCTTGCATAATCCTAACCATCTTACTTCACTTTTATCACTACTCACAGAGTCATCATGTTTACCACCTCTATTGAGTCATCAACCAAGTCAAAGATTCACCTTGATACCTTTCATCACCGTGTCCAAGGTCTAGTTCATGAACTACGTGATGAAGTATGTCTCATGTTCTACCACATCCTACTTGTGTCAACCACAACCTCAAACCACAAGCTACTTGTGTCAACCACATCCTACAAGTGTCTCACTACCACTACAATTCATGGTCGCTCAACCATCCTCCACAAACATCTATGTTGTCAAAAGCCAAGTGAATTTCGTAATGAAATGCGTCTCATCCCTAAGCACATTTTTTTTACCTTGAACAAACCTTACAACCTCTAAACCAACCATGATGATGCAAGTAGTAGGATTATTCTCTTTTTGACACTAATCCTTTCTTTGTAGGTTCATATATATACACTTTGATGTGCATGGGATTCTCGTCTATTTATGGATGAAATTTTACACTAATTTTTTTTGTAGGTTCTTCTTGATGCCCTCGAGCTAGGGGGAGCTTTCTTCGAGCATTTATAAAGTACATCATATGACTTACTCGTCCAAGGACGAATATAATTTTGCACTAACTTTTTGTTTTGTAGATTTTCAAAACACACTAGGAGAACTTGACGCTCTCAATAAAGGGGAGTTTTTCGTCAAAGCAAAAACATTGAAAATTTTGCAATAATTTCGTCTTAGTCTTCCTAAAATACTTGACGTCCTTAACAAGGGGGAGCAACCGTCAAGGGGGAGCATGCACACATTTATTCTTCAAAATTCCTTTATGTTTCAACAAAAGGGAGATTTCTTTCTCATCATTTATTATTATTTTTTATTTCCTTAACACTAACCTTGATGTAAGTTAAGCCTCAAAAATTTGATCCATTGAGCCATTGGCAATAATGGTTATAATTCAAAGGATCTTTTTTTGTGTGTGTAATTCTCTAGGTTCCTCTTAAAGGTGAGATCACCACCTCTTGAAGACGTGCAAGCTCAAGGTCACGAGTTGCTAAGCTTCGTCATTAGTGTTTCATGTTGAAGGTATTGGCGTGGTGTGCCAATTGGACCAATAAGGTGTCTTTTAATTTAACTTCACTAGGGATGATGCAAACTTGCCATTCTTTGGAGAAATTAAGTTTAAACTCCAAGGACATACCCTTTTTGTTTCGACAAAAGGGGGAGAAGAGTGTAAACGGAGAAGGTAATGTATAGGAAGTACGGACACAAGTAACTTTGACATTTTACCTATCTATTACGTTTACATATATTTTGTCATCATCAAAAAGGGGGAGATTGTTAGTGCAAATATTACGATATTTAATCTATACATTCTCATTTGTTTTGTTTATGACAAACATGTAACTTGTAATACATAATGTAAAATGTATAAGTTACTTGTAATTATATTTTGTCTCAACATACTCTCAACACCTCTCGACGACTCAAGTCCTTGTATGCTATAACACAGGTTCGTACATGTTTATTATGTTGCGTTATGATCAAAACCCTAACAAACCATTAAACATGCTTAGTTAAACACTTTATAAAATACATAAACATAAGTAAATGTGTTGGGTAAAACCCATGACCCATGACCCAAGACCCATACCCAATGTCTAGATACATTGTACCTTGGTGGGCACTCAAAACCATGACCCATAGCCTGTGGTTTTAACCCATAAACTATGGGTAAAGAGGAGCGTGCACGGATCCCTCAAATGTCCCACGGATCCCTTGGAATTACAAGGGTCGGATCCCTCTAGGAGGGATCCTTGGGGAAGAACATGGTTTTGGCCTTTTTGTCTATAAATAGCAAGCCACTTCTTACCATTTCTTCACACCTTCACACATAGTTTCTCTCCACCATTTCTAGGATATTTAGATCATTAGGAAACATGTAAACCACCCTCATCAAATATGATCATAATGCTTCTAACTTTCATTTGTTGTAAGCATACTCCTGAAGTGATCCTCCAAAGCAAGCTTAGAGATCTTGCATCTTTACCTACTGAAGTGATCACCCATCACAAGCATACAAGCACATGAAGATCTTCTACAACAAGCTTGGGAAACTTGTCATCTTCATTCATAGAAGACTAACTACATCATGCTTTGTGTTCTTGATGTTTAGTTTAGGACTTCATATCCATTAGACACATTGTCTTGGATATTGTCTAGTATCATATTCTTGTATCTATGACTAGACTAGATGGTTTATGTGTTTGTTCCATAAAACACAAGGTTTGTTATGTTGGGCAACAAAACATAACGGGTATCATGGATGTGTCGTACATCTATGACTAGACTAGATGGTTTATGTGTTTGTGCCATAAAACACAAGGTTTGTTATGTTGGGCCACAAAACATAACGGGTGCGTAGAAGTCAAGTCACAAGGCATTAGTGAATGGTGCCTAGAGATCGAGTCAAAGGCATTAGTGAAAGGTGCCTAAGGTGTACATTCGGTATGGTGTGATTCGATGTACAAGATAGATTAGTATTGGGTCACAAGGATATTTTTATCCTTGTTGATATTGTCATAAGGAGTAGATCTCCTTTGGGGTTAGTTGTTGGTGTAGTGTTGGGTAGTAGTTCCTCCTTTATAATGGAACTCGGTATCTAGCCTAGTACCGGATAAAGGGTAGGCGACGTTGTGATAGGTTTGGTTCTACCTCGTGGAAGAACTCGGTGTTTAGCTTAGTACCGGAAAAAGTGTAAGCGACGTTGTGAAGGCTTCTCCGCCATAAGGATTTGGTGTCGTGTAGTGAAGCAACTCTCGAGTAGGTGACTCGGGGAGTGGAGTAGGGCAAGGAAGGTGTCCTTGTAGCCGAACCACTATAAATCCTCGTATTGGTTTGTCTATCCTTTTACTTATCGCTTTACTTTTATTCTTGCATTACATTGTTTATTTTCTATGTGGTTGATGTCTATGTTTGTGATACATACTTGGTCTTTCATATAGTCATAAACTATATTTAACACTTTACATATTGTGACACGCTTGATCAAGAAAAAGCAACCGGACTAATAATGGTGAAACTTGATTTATAATGAACCATTAATCTTGCGGAATCCTATGTGATATTAAGGGGTTGGCCTTACATGCCGTAATGCGTTAAATGCATCATCGTGTCGAGATTAGCAAATGCAATGGTTTATACTATATTTGATACAAAAGTTTTAAGTTTGAAACGGAAACGTATTCACCCCCCTTTACGTTTTCACAATAATAGTTGTTTCTTTTAAATTGGTAAGTTTGATTTTATCGAATAAAGTAGTTGAGATAAGGTTAACCCAGCCCCTAAATCAGCCAAAGCGGGAATCTTAATAATACCAATAGTACAAGGGAGAAGAAAACTTTCCTGGTACTGCAGCTTCTCAGGAAGTTTGTTAGGTAGGAACTCGTCATCTTCAGCTTTATCATCCTCTCTTAGGTAGTTAATCTCAGGGAGATCATTAGTGATAGAGGATGTGCATTGCATCTTTTTTGCTTTATCCTGTGCAAATATGGTTTTGTAGGAAGTGGCTTTAGCATTACTAGTTGCAAGTTTCTTAGCTAATTGTCCAATTTGTGTCTCGAGGTTCTTAATTGCAGCATCTTGGTTACGTAGGTTCATATTGGTGTCCTCCTTAACTTTGGTCATCCATTCCTTGAACCTATCTTCCTTTTTGTCGATTCTTCAATGTGTCGGTGCATTATTTCATCAAGACTCGGTTTAGGAGTATTATTGTTGATTTTTGTGTAGAACCCAGGGGATTTTTCACGGTACCTAGGTCCGTAGTTATTGTAGCTTATGAAAGGGAATTCTTTTCCATAGTTCACTTCAACGATCCTTTTAACTTCTTCATTGGAGGAATATTCTTTAGAAGGACGAGCCCCATCTCGCTCCACTTGAATGGAATGCACATTTTCCTTGAGCTTCTTCATTTCTCTTCCAAGGCTTTCTAATTTGTTGTTTATTGCTGCAAGGCCCTCAATATCATTATTTTTACTACGGTTGCTTCCTCCATTGTGCCATTTGTGAGAGTGGTCTGCCATTTATTGAATGGTTTCCAAAGCCATGGTGGGTGTCATACTAGGAATTGGCCCTTGAGAATCAATCATTTGTCTTGAAGAGATGTTCAGTCCCTTGTAAAAGACGTTCACTTTTTGTTGGCTGTTAAGATCGTGAGTAGGGCACTTGTATAACAATTCGTTGTATCTTTCCCAAGCTTGGTATAGTGTTTCATCTCCCTCTTGCTTGAAGTTATGAATTTCCTCCATTTGCTTGGCCGTCTTTGATGGAGGACAATATCTCTGAATGAAATATTTTTTTAAGATAGGCCAAGTGTTGACAGTCCCTGCGGGTAATCGATCGACCCATCTTTTTGCAGCTCCCGTAAGAGAAATCGGGAATACTCGTAGCATTATAGCATCGTGTGAGACTCTGGGGATTTTGAATAGGCTGACAATGTATTCGACGTTGTCCACATGTTCATGGGCATCATCGGCGATGCTTCCAGAGAAGGGGTTTGCACGCAATTCCCTCATGAATTGAGGTTTAATTTCGAATTGAGCATCATCTGCAATGGTTGGCCTTACAATCCCAGGCCATTGTTCTTCTCTTGTTAAAGCCAAATATTCCTCAAGAGTGAGGTTATCGATGTTAATGGCTTCCATGGTACCTGAAACTTGAAATATGATCGTGAGAAAAGTTTAAATATGAAATGAAAGACTTAATATTAATCCTAATATAGATCCCCGACAGCGGCGCCAAAAACTTGATGCAGGTTTTACTGACCAGGTCTTAATATTTATAGTGTCTCGCTATACCTATGGTCTACCCTAATGCACTAACGGGTAGTGTACCCGGTCTTGTGTAGTGTAGTAAATGGTAAAGCCGAGGTCGTCCCAAAAGCTATGTGTGTCGGATAATTACTAAGTCTAATTGTCACAGAATATAAATGGTTTGATAGGGTTTTAATTAATTAAACTACGAATGCAGAATATAAAAGCAATTAAATGGTAGAAAGGAAATCAATAGAGGAATAGTGGTGCTAACCTAGTTAATCCTCCTAACTAGTTATGTCTACGTCTACCTACTTCTAATTACTTCAGGTGGGGTCAAATTCGAGAGGACAACATTTGGTCAATTCGCCCTAACTTATCAGCAAAGATGCCACCACAGGAGAAATCAGGCGTACCGTCATAAGTCCTGTTGTTCCTGGTCCCCTAAGCCGACTCATTAAGTACCGCTACATGCTAGATTCTAAATAGTGAGTGCCCGACCGTTAGGAACTCAGACACTACACCCCCCAATTCTTAAGTTCATCCAAACGATAGGTGATCAGTTGGTCAAATCGCACAAGTAGAAAAGGTCGTCAGTTGGTCATATCTTACCCTTCCCGTCTTAGTCCGCTCACCTAGGGTCAGTTGGTCATATCTCCTAGGTAATTGGCCTCTACCGCCATTCAAAACTACCGAACCAGGGGTGACTACCAAAGAACTATGCATGCATACACTTAGAAATAATTGTACGGAAGTAAAGGTAAACGAAAACAGAACAATTAAGGAATCATAACTAGGCTAGCACCAAAGGGTGCTTAGCCGCTCATATTAATCATGCACATCAATTCAATATTCAAAGGTACGAAATACATGAATCAAAAGTAAAAGAAATAATAAATGCTAAAGCTTATCGTAATGGTGTGACTTCTCCCTTGGAAACAGCTCTGTATGCTTCCCTAGACCTTCCTTGAGTATTTTCCCACGTTCTCAGAGTATTGTGTGTGGAATGGGATGATTAGAAATGTTGGAATTCGTGGGGTATTTATAGGCCAGGTCTGGGTTACGGCGTAACCAATAGATGAGTTACGCCGTAACCTTCTATTCCGTCGTAAAAGCACTAGATCTGCTAGTTACGGCGTAACCTTATAAGTGGTTACGCCGTAGTCTTCAATAAACCTGGTTACGTCGTAAGTGATGCAGTAGTTACGGCGTAAGTATCAGCAGCGTGGAACCTCTTTTGAACTAATGGAGTTACGCCGTAATCTTTGGAAGGAGTTACGTCGTAACCTCTTGATGAGTTGGACTTCAGGGTCACGCAATAGTTACGGCGTAATGTAAGAGACGAGTTACGCCATAACCTCTTCAAAATAAGCATACTGTGATAAATCCTAAGTAATGTTTCCATTTCCGCGTCTCTTTAGCTCCAATGCTCGCAATTTACCTGAAAGTGTAAAACAATGGAAAACAAGCGTAAATCCATATAAATGATATAAATAACGAGCATTAACGGGGGAAATTGACACTTAATATTCAGGAATATTTGATGTTATCAATCCATATTCTTATTAACATGGTATTAGAAACAAAATGATGAATATGATGACGAATCATCAAAATGGTTTTTCTCCAGAAAATCATACACGAGTTGAACCGGGGGCATTGGCGTGTTGCTAGACGCTAACGTCATTACACGTTTTGTAAACATATCAAAGTGGGAGCTGTTAGAATATATATATATATATATATATATATATATATATATATATATATATAGGGTAGGGTTAAAATGAAAAGTGTCTTATAATGAAAAGAATGAGAAGGCATGTGGAGGTGACATGTGTCACCTTTGCCACATCACTATGCCATGTCATGTGACATGTGTCACCCCAACCCCACCCATCCCCCCCCCCTCCATAAATAAAATTTTTTTCCCGCCAAAAATTTCCCGCTAAAATTTATTACTGCATCACAGTTATAAAAATAGTGCATCACAATCATAATTGTGATGCAGTAACTTATAATCTTAATGCACTAAAATCATGATTATGATGCAGTAACTTTATAACCGTAATGCAGTAACTTATAACCTTAATGCACTAATAAGTTTTGGTGCATCTTTATTATAAGTTACTGCATCATAGTTAATAGTTAAGTGCATCAATTATGATGCACCAAAATCAAGGTTATAACCTTAATGCACTAAAATCATGATTGTGATGCAGTAACTTTATAACTGTGATGCAGTAATTTATAACCTTAATGCACTAAAATCATAATTGTGACGCAGTAACTTATAACCTTAATGCACTAATAAGTTTTGGTGCATCTTTATTATAAGTTACTGCATCATAGTTAATAGTTAAGTGCATCAAGTATGATGCACTAAAATCAAGGTTATAACCTTAATGCACTAAAATCATGATTGTGATGCAGTAACTTTATAACTATGATGCAGTAATTTATAACCTTAATGCACTAAAATCATGATTGTGATGCAGTAACTTTATAACTGTGATGCAGTAAAAAAATTTGGCGGGAAAAAAAAATGCCCAAAAAAAATTTTGGCGGGAAAAAAATTTTTCGACGGGGGGGAAGGGGGTGGGTGGGCGGGGGGGGGATGGGGTGGGGTATGGTGATGTGGCATGGTGATGTGGCAAAGGTGACACATGTCACCTCCACATGCCTTCTCATTCTTTTCATTCTAAGAAACTTTTCATAATAACCCAAACCTATATATATACATACATATATATATATATATATATATATATATATATATATATATATATATATATATATATATATATATATATATATATATATATATATATATATACATATATATATATACATATATATATATATACATATATATATATATATATATACATATATATATATATATACATATATATATATATATATATATATATATATATATATATATATATATATATATAGGGGGCCTTTATTTTGAGAACCCTGTTAAGTGCGAGAACTGCGAGAACTCCTTATGTACTCCTAGAAATGCATATTGTGCAACATATCAATGCAACATATTATTTTTGAATTATTAAACTTTTTTATTTAATCCAAAAGGCTATAATAGTAAAAGTCAATTTTATATTATTTTTTATTTTTTCTATTTATTTATTTATTTTTTTGCGATTTTTTTTTTGGCATTTTTTTTTTTGTTGCTTTTTTTCTGAACATGCATGTTTTAAAACTGATTTAGTGCATATTTGTTTTTATGAATTAATTTTATTATTTTAGTTTTTGGAATAGTTTTTTCGACATACATATTTTTTAAATGAAAAGATGCATGTGTTTTTAGATCATGTAATTTATAACAACCAAGAATATAATGTTAAACACAAAATTCGATATAAATTGAAATACAATAGAAATACAAATTTATAATAAGAAGAAATACATGAATATAATCTATCTTTACACTTGTGCATTAACAATAATTAACGTAAACGGACATATGTGCACAAAACATATGTGTTTGAAGTTTCTCATCACACTATTTTGAACATTTCAGCATGTCTTCCAAAAACATACATGCACACCTTCCAAGAACATATATGTACTTCCAGCATGTGTGCACGCCTTCAAAGAACGTCACGCCTAGAAAAAATAATAGCCAAGATTAAATACTTTTAAAATAAAACTCAAGATAACATAACACACATGGACAAACTTAAACTAACAAACACAAATAAACATGAGAAATTTTTTTTATATATGCAAAACATATATAATCCAAACACAAAACATATATGTTTTATAATAAACAACACAAAACATATATGTTTTATACGTAACCATATATGTTTTTATATGTAAACATATATGTTTTAAACATTAACATCTATGTTTTATACGTAAACATCTATGTCTTATACGTAAACATATATGTATAACTCTTTTGTTGATTTTAGTAATGAGGGTAACTAAAAATGACAAAGTATGTATGATGTCTCAATAAGTGATCAGTCCCTTCTGTTCAGAATGTATGATGTCTCAAAGTTCAGTATCATTGAAAGTTAGTAATGAGGGTAACTAAAAATGACAAAGTATGTACAACCTTAGCTATTTAGACAACTTTCAAACAGGGGATTTTCTTTAGGTATACGGGCAACTTGCTCAGTCTACTGATAGCAAGAATACTAAAGTAGATTTTGACAATGGTGAAATTGATGTTGGAATTAATGTATTACTCGTATTTTTTATTCATAGAAAACTATAGTGTGTTGGTATTATTCAAATTAATGGAATTAGTATAAAGTACATTCCAATGGTACAGCAAAGAGCATGTGAGATTACAATTAAGAATAAACTAAATTCCAAATTAACATTCAACAAGAATCTTAAAAGTAACATTTAGCATAAACATAAACAAACCTTGTTTTTTGTGCGGTTCTGTTGGTGCCCCAACTTGTCGAGGCAAAAACACACCAGTACCACTACATTCTCGTTAAAGGTTCGGGTTTCCTAGAAAAACCGGCCTCATTCCTGATCCAAGTAGTGGCTGCAGCTGCTGCTGAGATTGTTGCAAAGTTGGCCAAGCCGACAAAGGCATCGGTCTAGGAGCCGCCTTAGTGTTTCCAACAACATTCCTTGCATTGTTTTGAGAAAAAGTCAGACTTGTAAATAAGTAAGCCAAACAAAATAAGCTAAAACAAACACCCCTAATTTTCATCTTCAATATTTAGTAACAAATAACAATAACAAGCTAATAACTAGTAACAAACACCCCTAATTTCCAACAACATTCAATATTCAATATTTAGTAACAAATAACAATAACAAGCTAATAACTAGTAACATTGTTTGCTTACTTGAGCAAATTGAATTTGCTGAAACTGATTATTAGGACTCGGTATTTTGCGAGGTTGTTGCTGAACTCTTTCCTTTGTGTTACCATAACCGTAAACAAAACCACCTTGTTCACTCATTTTCAGTTTGGCAACTTCACCAGCTGCCGCATACAAAACATCCAAAGCGGCGACGCCATTATTGTAACTTTTTGGCGGCGCCGCCGGTGAAAGACGGTTATTAGGACCTCCCCTGCTTGAACCCTGCTTACATCCACACAACGTTGACTGCGGCGAATCAGACATAACCTTCGTTAACTGTCATTTTATAACAAAAACCCCAAATTAGGAATCATAACAAAAACCATAAACCTTCAAAAAAACAAACTGCTTTCCACAAACCATCGTCAAGAGTAGACTGAGAAAGTTTCCTAGTCATCTCATTAACAACCACAATTATATATATATTTCTAATAACTTCTATTTAAAAAATAAAAAATAAATTAAATGAAACATGTAACTTACACGATTACCACTGACAGTAGCAAAGACATTCTAATAACGAGAATCAATTAAGGTAGAAAACGAATTAGGAGAAGAGGTTTGTGAGGAGAGGCGACTAGGCAAGTAGTTTTTGAGATTAGGGTTTGATGGAGACTGCATCCAGATTAGTTGGGAGAAAGAGGGAGTCAAATGAATTAGAGGAGCGTGTTATTTGTTTACCCTAATTAGTAGGGACGGTTTTTAGAATTGTAAATGTTAAATTCCTATAATGACCCTACGAATTTAGATAAATAAAATAAACTAAAATCAATTTACTAAATTCTGATTGGACAATATGGGTTCTCGCAGTTCTCGCACTTAACAGGGTTCTCAAAATAAAGATACACTACATATATATACATATATACATATATATATATATATATACATATATATATATATATACATATATATATAGATATATATGTATATATATATATATGTATATATATATATGTATATATATATATATATATATATATATATATATATATATATATATATATATATATGTATATATATATATATATATATATATATATATATATATATATATGTATATATATATATATATATGTATATATATATATATATATATATGTATATATATAGAGTGTGGTTATTGTAAAAAGTGAGTAGTGGTATAAAGGATAAGAAGGGTTTCTAGCCATCGGATGCATCAATGCAAAATAAATTGATGGATAAGATTAAATGGGTTATTAATGACAATTTATTAGTTTTAGTGGGTCATTATGTATCATTGTGAAACTAAAAAGGATATACTAGTCTTTTTGAACCATTTATGACACAGTGATTAATATATTCAAAAATCCGTTTATGACTCATTAATTTTGTTATATCTTTATTAGTGACACATTAATTTATGACACATTTTTTACTCATATCATAATTAGTGACACACTAATTTATTTATACTTGTTTATGACACATTAATTTTTTTGACACATTTATAGTATCACTTATTTAGTGACATTACAAAATTTTAGTATATTTATATTGACACACTACAAAATTTTACTATATTTGTAGTGACACACACTATGATTATCACACTATTTTTTGATACATATGTAGTGGCACACTAAATATTTTGATGCAAGTGTAGTGACACACTAATTTTAATGTCACATTTTTTTAATGACAAACTATGTGTTTTGACACACTTAGTTTCACAATATATTTCTAGTAACATACTAAGTTTTTTTGACACATTTTTAGTGTGACACACTTAGTCTTTTGACACATTTATAATGACGCACTGATTTAACACATTTTTATCGACAAACTAATTAAGTTTTGTGAAACACTTAGAAGTATGATACATTTGTAGTGACATATTCAAGTTTTTGCTACAATTTAAATTAAACGCCTAGTCTTTTGACACACAAAACTAGTTGTTCGGACACATAAGCTATACACTTCGACAAAACTGGTGAAAAATATTGATATAAAATTTCTAACATCTACATAATAAAATATAAGCTCAAAAGTTTATAAGGCAAAACGTTAGTTAATTGAGCATTAAAGCTTAAATTATTATTATTTTAAAATGAATGTTATCTAGTAACGTTGATATGACAAAAGCATAGTAAAACTTAAAAATTGGAGGTTAATGAGGCTTAAATGGACATTTAATATATAAGTGATTAAATGTCTAGAGTACTGATTGGTGCAAAACAGTCAAGTTTTCTCACGCAAGTTAACCACTTGTGAATGATTAACTGTAAGGAACTTAAAACAGTTCACACACCAATGCAATTTAAGATCAGAGGAATATAGGAAATTCCTGGGTCGTTAAGTCCCACGGAGGATGAATTGGTGTTTAAACAACTTCAGATGATAGAATGATCACTAAGGATAGTGATCAGTAAGGATATCGATGGAAAATTATACCTAAAGAAAAGATTAACAAATAAAAGCGACTTAAATGTAAATTAAAAAGATTAAAAAGTTAAAATCTATTAAATAAACGCTATCACTATTTTTACAGATCGATGAACGTTTATTTTATAAAACCTAAAACTTACTTTTAAAATAAAATTATGTAAACGTACAGAATAAAACGTGAGTTCTAAGAAATAAAGATCCTAAAAATATGAAAAATACATTTTTACAATCCTAATGATAAAAGAAAATTATTAGAAAAAGAAAATTATTTTTATTACTATTTATTTAATTATTATTAATTAAAAACTATTTATTAAGTATTTAAAATACACTAAAATACAAGAAAATACAAAATTAACCTAGAAAAATGAAATTATAACTTATAAAAGTCTAAAATATGATAAAACTTATTTTAAAACTAAAAATATATTTTTTAGACTTATTATGTATTTATTATTAATTTAATACTAATTAAAACTAATAAAAATGCTAAAAAATACTTTTTAAACTAAGAAAATTATGGAAAAATACTTTTTAGACTATTTATATTTATCTTAATCTAGGAAAATTGAAAACATATTTTTTTAAGCTTTTTTTGATTTATTAGTATTAAATGCTATTTAAAAAGGATTAAAAACTATTTAAAATAAAGAAAAATAGCAAACAGTGAAGGAAAAATCTGAAAAATTCAGGAAAATGCTAAAATATTATTCTAAGTCTATAA
This sequence comes from Chrysanthemum seticuspe, assembly GCA_019973895.1. Taxonomy (NCBI): domain Eukaryota; kingdom Viridiplantae; phylum Streptophyta; class Magnoliopsida; order Asterales; family Asteraceae; genus Chrysanthemum; species Chrysanthemum seticuspe. The sequence goes on from BPTQ01000008.1 coordinate 40,606,391, forward strand.
AAAATAGAAAAACATATGCTTATGTGGAGGATATGGGATCTGATGTACAACTGCTTATCAATAAGCAAATCAAAATAAGCTATAAGCTACCAAAAAGTACCAGCTGAACACAGAGGCTAAATACTACTATATTAAATCTATCTTAACTATTTAACAGTAATTTAGATCACTAAAGAAGCTTAAGTTAGATTTGAGCTTATTAGCTTATTTAAGTAAAACAGTGATTAGGTAGTACCTTTAAGCACTTGCACAAGCTAGACAAATAAGCTAAAAGGGAAAACAACTATTGGGACTTAAAATGGACCTGGCCTAGTATACTTGGACCAAAGACCAGCTCCTCACAAGCTTAAATGAAGCTTGTGAGAGGTCTGCAAGAAGTGCCTGTGCACACTCAGTGAATACTGAGTGTGTGCAGGGCATATCTTGCCTGTTTAGAAGCTTCTTAAAAGCTTATTAGAGCTTGAGAGATGAAAAACAAAACTGATAATCTTAAACTAGACCTACTGATCTTGAATATCCCAAAGTATCACTTGATTACAACCTCAAATGAATCCATGAAAGATCAAGAAAGATTTGCAAAAATCTGTTTTTCACTGTCTTGACTTTTGTAAACAGAAATGGATATTTGACTTCTATGAGATTTGATTTGATTTTATAAACTACACATGTTATAATAAGCTATTATAAGATGATCTATGACTCTATTAACAACTTTTAAACATGTATAATGAATTTGGTAATCTAAATTCCTAACAGTGGACTGATAAGATGAGATTAAGGTGGATTTGACTTTTTTATTGAACAAGAACTATGTTTTAGTGTTTGACTGAGCTATTTAGAGCTAAGGTAACATGCAACAACAACAAATAACAACTCAATAACCCTATAACACAGTTAACTTGACATATCCAAACACCCCTTTATAAGGCAGTTTTGGAACTTTTTCAAAGAGAAACACAAATTTAGACTATGCCATCTATAACAGACCTTCTAGTATCAATAAATAAGACTAAACAAGCATAGAACAACAACATTAACAACATTAAGACAAGAAATACCAATTAAGCTAATAAGACTGTTAAAAGGAGATTTCTAACAACTATGAATTTTAAATAACAAGCTACTGGTTTAAAAGCTTATTTATACTTAATTATGACTAATGATCATGGAAACACAAAGATTAGAGCTTATGGCTACCTTGCACAGTGAAATGAGAAATTAGCTTGAAAGGGCTTACAAATGATTCCAAGTGAAAAATGAAACCCAAGGACTGAGAAACACCCCTATAGCTTACCAATAAGCTCTAAACCATAAACTAATCCAAAATAGGCACTGCACAGGTCTCTTGATCATTTCCCATGGGATTTATATTTTTAGCTAATTTATTTGGAATTTTTGGTAATTTTGACTTACAAATGTAAACTGACTTTTAAATGTTTGCAATGGCTTAAACAAGCTACTAGGAGCTTATATAAGCTTAATGAACTCAAAACATCAACCATAAACAACAAAAGACAGATTTAAGATTTTGACTATAAAAGTGAAATTTGCACAATCTGAATTTAAACTGGAAACTTGGAATTATTCATTGATAAAGAGTCAATTACACTTAAAAACACTTAAACTAGTACTAGAAAGTTTAAACATACACTAAAAAGCTTGAAATAATTAAAACGACATTAGTGAAACTAAACTACACTACTTAGGTAACTATACTGCCTCTCCTTTGGTATTTATTGATCCTTTCTACTCCATATCGACCTCTGAAAATATCCCACATCAATCCAGCTGTTGAATTCATCACAAACGTCCACTTGGAAAATTGGCGGGAAAAAGTCTTATGAGCAGGTTTAAGCATTTAATGCTTCTTGGACTTTGTTGGAGGTGGAGGGGGGTTAGTATACAAGTGGTGGTGAGGTGGAAAGGTGGAGGTGAGGTGGTGATAGCAGGTGGAGGTGAATGAGAGGTAACAGGTGTGAGGTGGGAGATGGTGAATAGTGCCTGGCGGGTTTTAATTTTAAAAGCTGGGCGGGTCATGGTTTTGGGCTTGGGGTTGGTTGGGCCACAGCTGGGTTTGTGTTTTTGGATTGGATTAATATCAATTACAAGGGTCCATTTGGTATTATTAGTACAAAAGGCCCAAGGACCTAAGTTGTATTTTCTGTTTTCTTGAAGGACCAATCTTGCCAACTTTCCAAACTTTCTTCAAGGACCAAACCTGCCATTATATAATAACACAAGGACCAAAAGTAGTATTTATTTATTATTTTATAAACTTAAAGGACCTAATATGTAATTTTTGGATTTTTAGGGACTAAAGGTGTAAATTCCCAAAAGTTTATCATAAGGACCATTTTTGTCATTAATGAATAGTACAAGGTTAAAAAGTTGATAATTTTCACTTTTTATATTAACCAAGGACTATTTTTGACAATTTTCCAAACTTGAGGGACTAAAGTTGTCATTTTATGATTTTTAAACTTTAAAAGGTTTGTTTTGACAACTTTTGAATCTTATGGACCTAAAATGATATTTTGCAAGTTTTTGAATTACCAGGGACTGTTTTTGACAACTTTTGTAACTTGGGGGACTAAAACTGCCAATTATGCAAACTTAATACGTTTTTCACCAAATTTTGATGTTTTTGCATTTAAAACATATAAAACACTTGTTTGTGATATTTTTATCATTTTGATGTGTTTCTGAGTGTTTTCAGATGTTTTTGGCATTCTAACAGTACAAAAATGATGAGTATTTAGACACTCATCAATCCCCCACACTAAGATATTGCTAGTCCCTAGCAATGATTTGAGAAAATTTAATGGATTTTATCTCTTTACCAAAAGCCATTACTTCTGGAGTAGCCAATTGTTTTAGTTCAAGTAAGAACTTTGGTACAATGATAACCAAATGATTTTGAGCAAATCATAAGCTGTCAACGGATTTGATTTTGTCTTTACCAGAAGCCGTACCCTTCTGGACTAGCCAACTCTTAGATAAATTATCAGAATTATCTTTGGTGAGCTGATTACCAATTATGGATTTTCCACTGCCTTTACCACAAGCCATAAACTTGCGGGCTAGCCAACTCTTCACTAGTTTAAAGATATGGTGAGTTGAACACCATACAATTTTGGGCAAATTGCAAGCCATAAACGGATTTGAGATATCTTTACCAAGAGCCGTTTGCTCCTGGATTAGCCAATCCTTATGTGGGTTAGACATGGCGGACTGATTACCATTTGCTGAGTTTAGTACTTAGTACTTCCACTAGATAAAAAATTTTAAAATTTGGCCATTTTGGGGGAAAAAGGGACTAAAAGGGTACATTTATGATCAAAATTCGCCAGAATTTCCCCCCCACACTTAGAAATGAATATTGTCCTCAATATTCAAAGTACCGGCTGTTATGCCGAAACTTAGAACGTAAAAAGATAACATTATTAGCTAAGTGTAGAAACACAACAGTTATTCTCTTTTTTAATATTTACAATTTTCATCATTTTTTAGATCTATATACAACATGTGGGGCATCTCCCCCACACTTGGGTGGTACACACGGGTGAAGACCCATGTTTAGCTACTGTTTTTAATTTCCGAGTCGCTAGCTTGACTCGACCCCGAATTAATTTGTTCATGGGGAAGCAAAGTGGAAGAAACAATCTACATCGGACTTTCGTTCAAGATGTTTGTATAAACATTGAAATACGTGAAAGTTCCACACCGATGAGATATACAGAGAACCGGCTCATATTTGATAAATGAAAATGCCGGGATCAAAGATAATGTCTTCACTCCCGAAGGAGTGAAGAACAGGAGAAGCTACGGGATAGGTGAAGAAGAGAAAGAAAGTCATGATAATAATCTTGACTAACTCATCATTATCAGAAGAATTCATAGTTTCATGAATCTTATCAGTTAAGCTCAATTGGTCTAGACATATCCCGGGTGTGTCTAGATCAAAGTAGAAGTTATCATACTCCGGTGGAGATATGATATGAGTGAGTTCACAGGAGAACTCCTCAAAGGAAAATGATTCATATTCAGGATTGATTTGACTGAGTTCACTGGGGAACTCCTCAAAAGTGAATGATTCATAATCGGGGAGAGAATTATGAGAATGAGAAGTGGTAATACCACTAATCTTCTCTCCCATATGATCAAAATGGAACGTTTGCAATTCCGGAATAGAATCATTGAACAAAAGTTCACTATCCTCAAAAGGGATAGAATATGAAGTAGGCTTTTCATAAAAAGCCTCGATTCTAGAAATGAGAAGATTAACATTCAATACTGTAAGACGAAGAGCTTCGTCTTGGATTATTACTTCATCATTCTCTTCTCCTAAGCTGACAAGCTCAGAAGGTAATTCTCCCACATAACTTATGTCTCCACAAGATAAAGAATAGTCCTCATCAGAATCAGAGAACATCTCAATATGATCATTTTGGAAGACAAGAGGAGGAGGGATATCACACACATGGTCGAGAATTCCCTGTGACTCTCTTAGGATTGGGACAAGGTCCTCAACACTAGACTTTATGAATTCGTCCGATTCCTTTTCAGGAACAGTGTCAAGAAGCTCATCCCCCATGCTTAGAGAGTGAGTGTGAACCTCGGGTGTGATAGAAGTAGACTGAGGGAGTTGAGAAGGACTAGCAGTTATGGATTCTACAAGTTCCATTATTTCTACTGCTAGTGATTCAGTCATATTCTTTTCTCCCTGTATTTCCACGGATGGAATCTCAACTGATGAACTTGATGAATAAAATTGTAGAATATCAAGGGTATCTTCATCATCATCGTCATCAGGAATGAAATGGAATTGAGAGCTAGATTTGAATGCTTTTTGTAGTGCAATTGATTCCCTAACAGTGTTTTCAATGGCAATCTGGGAATCTAATTTAGCATCCCGCTCTTCAGCTAACAAAACTTCCATGGATTTTTCATTTGGATTATCTTGGGAGGACATAGCCGACTCCTCCTTAAGTTCTTTTAATAACTCAAGACTCTTCAGTAGAAGGTCTGTCGTAGTTTCATGAGGAGTTGCTTGAATCATTTGGTACTGTGGAGGTTGGTCTTGATACGAAGAGTCGTAATTGTTACAAGGAAATGGATTCCCTGTTTGACAATCCGAGCTAGAGTGTGGACCTCCACAATACTCACAACAGTAAAACTGATGTGGCTGTGAGTTATGTGTGTTGTTGTCATAATTGTTATCAGGAACCTGCTCATAGACAAGCACGTTTCCCGATTGACAATCAGAACTGTAGTGTGAACCACCACAGTACTCACAACAGTAAAACTGCTGATTCTCACAGTGTGGTAGCTGATGGAATAAATCAGTTGTGTTATGGTAGGAATAGGGATCCTGGTTATAGACAGACCCGTTTCCTAATTCCACCACACTACAACTGGGGCAATTACCACCATTATAAGGGCCACCACACCATTGACAATCAAGAGGGTGAGGATAAGACATAGAAAGAATCAAATGGTTCTAGAGGGTAAGAAATGAAGAATCAAAGATGTGAGAGGGTAAAGATGGATATTTTTAGATTTTTGAATAAACATTTTGAAAAAACAAAGAATGAAAATATTTTTGGATTTTGTGTTTGTTGAAAACTTGAATAAAAAAAATGTTTTTGGTGTTGTTAACACTTTTAGGAAAAGTGTTAATGAACTTTTTGGTTTTGATAAACTTTACAAAAAAACTGTTTACAAACGATGGTATATGTGCAAGTACGGGTCTGGAAATGCTTAAAACACGCTTACAGCCTCCCCGGCAGCGGCGCCAAAATTTGATTGGTGCAAAACAGTCAAGTTTTCTCACGCAAGTTAACCACTTGTGAATGATTAACTGTAAGGAACTTAAAACAGTTCACACACCAATGCAATTTAAGATCAGAGGAATATAGGAAATTCCTGGGTCGTTAAGTCCCACGGAGGATGAATTGGTGTTTAAACAACTTCAGATGATAGAATGATCACTAAGGATAGTGATCAGTAAGGATATCGATGGAAAATTATACCTAAAGAAAAGATTAACAAATAAAAGCGACTTAAATGTAAATTAAAAAGATTAAAAAGTTAAAATCTATTAAATAAACGCTATCACTATTTTTACAGATCGATGAACGTTTATTTTATAAAACCTAAAACTTACTTTTAAAATAAAATTATGTAAACGTACAGAATAAAACGTGAGTTCTAAGAAATAAAGATCCTAAAAATATGAAAAATACATTTTTACAATCCTAATGATAAAAGAAAATTATTAGAAAAAGAAAATTATTTTTATTACTATTTATTTAATTATTATTAATTAAAAACTATTTATTAAGTATTTAAAATACACTAAAATACAAGAAAATACAAAATTAACCTAGAAAAATGAAATTATAACTTATAAAAGTCTAAAATATGATAAAACTTATTTTAAAACTAAAAATATATTTTTTAGACTTATTATGTATTTATTATTAATTTAATACTAATTAAAACTAATAAAAATGCTAAAAAATACTTTTTAAACTAAGAAAATTATGGAAAAATACTTTTTAGACTATTTATATTTATCTTAATCTAGGAAAATTGAAAACATATTTTTTTAAGCTTTTTCTGATTTATTAGTATTAAATGCTATTTAAAAAGGATTAAAAACTATTTAAAATAAAGAAAAATAGCAAACAGTGAAGGAAAAATCTGAAAAATTCAGGAAAATGCTAAAATATTATTCTAAGTCTATAAAAAATAGAAAAACATATGCTTATGTGGAGGATATGGGATCTGATGTACAACTGCTTATCAATAAGCAAATCAAAATAAGCTATAAGCTACCAAAAAGTACCAGCTGAACACAGAGGCTAAATACTACTATATTAAATCTATCTTAACTATTTAACAGTAATTTAGATCACTAAAGAAGCTTAAGTTAGATTTGAGCTTATTAGCTTATTTAAGTAAAACAGTGATTAGGTAGTACCTTTAAGCACTTGCACAAGCTAGACAAATAAGCTAAAAGGGAAAACAACTATTGGGACTTAAAATGGACCTGGCCTAGTATACTTGGACCAAAGACCAGCTCCTCACAAGCTTAAATGAAGCTTGTGAGAGGTCTACAAGAAGTGCCTGTGCACACTCAGTGAATACTGAGTGTGTGCAGGGCATATCTTGCCTGTTTAGAAGCTTCTTAAAAGCTTATTAGAGCTTGAGAGATGAAAAACAAAACTGATAATCTTAAACTAGACCTACTGATCTTGAATATCCCAAAGTATCACTTGATTACAACCTCAAATGAATCCATGAAAGATCAAGAAAGATTTGCAAAAATCTGTTTTTCACTGTCTTGACTTTTGTAAACAGAAATGGATATTTGACTTCTATGAGATTTGATTTGATTTTATAAACTACACATGTTATAATAAGCTATTATAAGATGATCTATGACTCTATTAACAACTTTTAAACATGTATAATGAATTTGGTAATCTAAATTCCTAACAGTGGACTGATAAGATGAGATTAAGGTGGATTTGACTTTTTTATTGAACAAGAACTATGTTTTAGTGTTTGACTGAGCTATTTAGAGCTAAGGTAACATGCAACAACAACAAATAACAACTCAATAACCCTATAACACAGTTAACTTGACATATCCAAACACCCCTTTATAAGGCAGTTTTGGAACTTTTTCAAAGAGAAACACAAATTTAGACTATGCCATCTATAACAGACCTTCTAGTATCAATAAATAAGACTAAACAAGCATAGAACAACAACATTAACAACATTAAGACAAGAAATACCAATTAAGCTAATAAGACTGTTAAAAGGAGATTTCTAACAACTATGAATTTTAAATAACAAGCTACTGGTTTAAAAGCTTATTTATACTTAATTATGACTAATGATCATGGAAACACAAAGATTAGAGCTTATGGCTACCTTGCACAGTGAAATGAGAAATTAGCTTGAAAGGGCTTACAAATGATTCCAAGTGAAAAATGAAACCCAAGGACTGAGAAACACCCCTATAGCTTACCAATAAGCTCTAAACCATAAACCAATCCAAAATAGGCACTGCACAGGTCTCTTGATCATTTCCCATGGGATTTATATTTTTAGCTAATTTATTTGGAATTTTTGGTAATTTTGACTTACAAATGTAAACTGACTTTTAAATGTTTGCAATGGCTTAAACAAGCTACTAGGAGCTTATATAAGCTTAATGAACTCAAAACATCAACCATAAACAACAAAAGACAGATTTAAGATTTTGACTATAAAAGTGAAATTTGCACAATCTGAATTTAAACTGGAAACTTGGAATTATTCATTGATAAAGAGTCAATTACACTTAAAAACACTTAAACTAGTACTAGAAAGTTTAAACATACACTAAAAAGCTTGAAATAATTAAAACGACATTAGTGAAACTAAACTACACTACTTAGGTAACTATACTGCCTCTCCTTTGGTATTTATTGATCCTTTCTACTCCATATCGACCTCTGAAAATATCCCACATCAATCCAGCTGTTGAATTCATCACAAACGTCCACTTGGAAAATTGGCGGGAAAAAGTCTTATGAGCAGGTTTAAGCATTTAATGCTTCTTGGACTTTGTTGGAGGTGGAGGGGGGTTAGTATACAAGTGGTGGTGAGGTGGAAAGGTGGAGGTGAGGTGGTGATAGCAGGTGGAGGTGAATGAGAGGTAACAGGTGTGAGGTGGGAGATGGTGAATAGTGCCTGGCGGGTTTTAATTTTAAAAGCTGGGCGGGTCATGGTTTTGGGCTTGGGGTTGGTTGGGCCACAGCTGGGTTTGTGTTTTTGGATTGGATTAATATCAATTACAAGGGTCCATTTGGTATTATTAGTACAAAAGGCCCAAGGACCTAAGTTGTATTTTCTGTTTTCTTGAAGGACCAATCTTGCCAACTTTCCAAACTTTCTTCAAGGACCAAACCTGCCATTATATAATAACACAAGGACCAAAAGTAGTATTTATTTATTATTTTATAAACTTAAAGGACCTAATATGTAATTTTTGGATTTTTAGGGACTAAAGGTGTAAATTCCCAAAAGTTTATCATAAGGACCATTTTTGTCATTAATGAATAGTACAAGGTTAAAAAGTTGATAATTTTCACTTTTTATATTAACCAAGGACTATTTTTGACAATTTTCCAAACTTGAGGGACTAAAGTTGTCATTTTATGATTTTTAAACTTTAAAAGGTTTGTTTTGACAACTTTTGAATCTTATGGACCTAAAATGATATTTTGCAAGTTTTTGAATTACCAGGGACTGTTTTTGACAACTTTTGTAACTTGGGGGACTAAAACTGCCAATTATGCAAACTTAATACGTTTTTCACCAGATTTTGATGTTTTTGCATTTAAAACATATAAAACACTTGTTTGTGATATTTTTATCATTTTGATGTGTTTCTGAGTGTTTTCAGATGTTTTTGGCATTCTAACAGTACAAAAATGATGAGTATTTAGACACTCATCAAGTACCCCTATTAACCAAGTAACATATATTACATTTTTCACCCTTTTTATCATAACACACTTTTCATTTGATCCAACCTCTATATATATATATATAGGGGAGAGTTAACGTAAGATCAAACTTAAAGTTGTAAAAATAAGATCAAGTCTAAAAAACCACTAAAACATTTATAAACAACAATTTGAGCAATAATACACATAAAAATAATATTTCAATACAAATTAACATTTTAGCAACTAATAACCAAATGATACATGAGTTTCGATTAGTGATACACCTGATACACGTTACACTAATAAATATTCCAAAATCTGATACACATACAAAAACCTGATACACATCACACTTCTAATCAAAGTGTATCACCTACGTTTCGTAAATTTTAAAAAGAAATCTATCGAAACTTTAACAATTTTAGTTGTAGTTAATAAAAAATTTATTTTTGTTGTAAGGAGAGTGTCACTTGTCAAATTTTAGTTGGATCTCATTTTAACAACTTTAAGTTTGATCTTATTTGATCTAGATTATTTATATATATATATATATATATATATATATATATATATATATATATATATATATATATATATATATATATATATATAACTGTGCATGTCCGGATTCGAACTCGTGACCACGGGATTGCACACATTAGAGAATGAGAATTAAAGTTATAATTAATGTAAAATGATTACGATTAATTATTACACAAAACCCGAATAACGATCGTTAAGTATTTAACGAGAAATGACTAACGACCGTTAAATGTAAAGAGAAAGACTAGTAGTGAAAAATCTTAAAATGAAAAAGATTTGGGTGTCCCTTGGGCTTCATGATGGCTGGCCATAGGGGTTTTCACAACCCTAACCCCTAACTTGTTCCCTAAGATTTTCACTCACTATATAAACAAACCTAGGGTGAATGTTTAGGGTTAACTTTTGTGCATTGAATTAACCCTAGATCTCTTTTCTCCCTCTCTTTTGCATACTCGGCCGAACCCCCCCTCCATAAGGGTGTTTTGGTTTTGCTTTTCTTATAAAACAAGGGTTTGTGTTAGATCTAGCAATCTTTTGATTCGTGGTTAATTCGTGTGTATAAAATTGTGGTGGTAAGACATTATTTTACACTAATTTGGTTTGAGTTGTAAAAAAGTAAAGGACAACTATTTAAACCACTTCATCATCTTTGTTGAAGAGATCTAACCAATTGCAAGAGGTATATTACGCGTTTATGTTTTCAGTTAATTAATTTGCTATTATATTCTTAGTCTTCTGTTGTGTACTATGTAGTGTCATACATGTTATTATTGTATATCATGTTTTATACCTCAACATCATTTACAGGCGTTCACAAATTTATCACAAAAATTAAACAACTTTGCTTTGTATATACTTCGAACGCATTATGTTAAACTTATTATATGTATTATCATGTACTAGTACTTTTGTACTCACAAAGAGGTTATACGTATTAAGGAATGAGATATGTAATTAAGAATGATAGTTGGTTAGAGGTAATGCAATCACTTATTAGGTTGGAAGGCAAGGTAATTACCTACTCACCTTACACTTCAGCGTCACGTCAACTTTCTCTCTCATCTCTTTTCCACTCACCTTTGTGTGGACAAGGCACTCACTTTCACTCACCTTAATTTTAATTATTTTTATTATTTTTTTTAACAACAAAACACAAGTAGGTGAGTTATTACAAATTCAAAATTCAAATTTAAAAACAGATACTACAGTGTAACGAATACAAAATTCAAATTCAAAAATTTCCCTATATATATCCACACTCACAAGCCACACACATACACATAAAATTTCTTACCAAATTCTCTGAATAATGTCTAAGAAAGACTTCAGCCAACAATTTCCCGAGCAAAAAGACTTCGGCCAACAAATTAATGAAGATGAACTTTTAAGAGAATTGGAGGAAGCAGAAAGGGAGCAAGCAGAAAGAGAACTAGCCGAAAGGGAGGAAGCCAAAAGGGAGCGACTTATGCTCCAAGATTAACAGGCATTCCTAGAGATGGAGGAAGCTGCTCGTAGGGAGCAAGCAGAAAGGGAGGAAAAAGAACATCGGGACAGAGAATTCGATGCTTTGTATGCAGAGTGGGATGAGAGCAGATTTGAAGGTTCGTCTTCGTATGCTTACGACGATGGTAAAGACTCCAACAACTCTCAAACCTGGGATCACCCGGATTACCATTAGTTATTTTAATACATGTCTTTTTTTATGTATCGCGATTTAATTTTCCATGTAACGTAATCTCCTTTTTTATGTAATGAATAAAAGTTTGTCCACTACTGATAAGGTTTTAAAATGTACCTTTTTGAGGGGTCGTTTAAGCCCTTATTTGAACACTTTTGTATCCGTTATTACTTAATATCGTTCTTTTTCACTTTTTAGGTCTCTTGAAGGCAAATTGCTAGAATGGCACTTATTTGGACGAAAAGGCGCGGATATACGAAGAAAATGGCCAAAGTCAAGAATCGAGACACTCAAGCTGCTGAAACACAAGGGGACGGTGTCAGGTGTTATCTGCGACGCCGTCGTAGCACATGTTGTGACGATACAGTAGCCAAATTGCTTATTTTCAAGTGACGGTGTCAGTCTTTAAAAGAGTAGGTCGTCGCAAATCAGACAGCCTAGATTTGATCCAGACGGCGTCAGAGGCTGAAGAGGACGGCGTCACAAGCATAAGGTGACGCCATCACAAGACTAACGTGGCCAAGACGAAACCCTAATGACGGCGACCCGACGGCGTCACAAATCATAAGGTGACGCCGTCGCGAATGTAATCTTATATATAGAATCCGAATTTTTGAGTTTTCAGTGTGTAGTCTTTTGGAGTAAAAACCAAAACTGAACCAAAGCTGTCTTGTTCAGTATTTTAGGGTTCTACACCCTATCTTACACCAAGATAAGTGTTTTACTTCATTAATTCAATTATGTCTTCAATTATTTGTGTATATGCTTGCATGTTCTTCATGTCCGGCTAATTTACTTGTGTGTTTGCTTAGGGAATATGAAACTTAACTATTGAATATTGATTGGTTGTCTCTTATCTTAATTGTTAATGATCTAGTAATGCGATAGGTCATTCGTTGTGTAGTTAATGCTTGATTAATCTTTGTGAACCTTAGACTATAACACCTAGAGTAGTTGTAGGCTAAACCATCCAAAGAGTACCTTAGAGTTAGAGTTTATAAATCCTAGAGATTTTGTAGACGAGACCCTTTGGTAGTTTCAAAGAGTTAGGGATAAACGCATACCCTACGACCTTAGACACACAACGCAATTAAGAATAAGGACGTGACAATTCAACCATCAATAGGAGATAATTAAGGAGTAATAAAACCTAAGTAAACACATCTTTAAATCATCATACGAGCACACAATAATTAGACATAGACTACCCTCACCTTAGTTAATTAGATAATTAGATAGTAGAGTAATCGGTAGAAATACCAACCCCCCAAATCCAAACCCCGAGATTCGTACTTTTCCATTTCCTAAAAAACATAAAAAGATAAAAAATAATCTTTCTCAACCCCAACCTTAGCGCAGTAACTCCTCACTAGCATTCCTATTCCCCTAGAGAACAATATCAATTCCCGTGGCTTACCCTAATACTACACTACAATGATTAGGTTCACTGCCTAGGGTGTTGAAAAACTTGCTCGACAAAAAGGAAGTTCCTTTGACCCCGAACGACGCGTGTAGCGTTATCAAGTTTTTGGCGCCGCTGCCAGGGAATAGAATAGCTAGTTAGTAGTCCACCTCGTTTAGGTTTCTTTACTTGATTCCTATCAAGTAAACTTTTTCTCATTTTTAGCTTCCTCGTAGTCTATCCCCCTTCTTCCTGACCTTTGTTCGTAACCCATCACTTTTCAGCATGGAAGGTGATAACCCTCCTTAAATCATTGTCCCGCCAAGAGACCGTACTCTTGGTGAATACTCCAGACCTAGCCACCAAGGTTGTAGGAACACCATTGAGCTTCCCGACCAAGCCCAAACTACGGTCCTGCGATCCGACACCATCCGGTTGGTGCAAAACGGATGTGCATTCCATGGACTTCGTTCCGAAGATCCTAATCAGCATCTTAAGGATTTCCTTAAAATTGTCGATTCCATCGACCTTGATGCTACTACTCGGGAGACCACGCGTCTGCGTCTCTTCCAGTTCTCTCTACGGGACCAAGCTAGTAATTGGCTTGAGCGACTTCCCGCCGGCTCCATCTCAAGTTGGGATGATCTCACCTCTCGCTTCCTTGCTCAATTTTTCCCACCGGGGAGAACCACTAAGCTTAGGAATGACATCTTGATGTTCTAACAACGTCAAGGTGAATCTCTCTACGAAGCATGGACTCGATTCAAGGACTTACTCCATAAAGTCCCTCATCACGGCATTGATCTTTGGCTTCAAGTCCAACTCTTCTACAATCATGTCAACTTCCCCACTAAGCAATCCATTGACCAAGCGGCCGGTGGAAAACTTAGTGATCTCACCGCGGAAGAATCATGGGGTATAGTAGAGGACCTTGCTCTCTACGACAACGAAAGTTGGAATGACCCCGTGAGTTACCCAAAACCGTTAAGGCAATCTCCTTGCATCCAATTGACTCACAATCTTCCGACCGTAGGATGCTCGAGCTTGAAGATCAAGTAAAATTCCTAATGAGCTCCTACGAAAATCCTAAGTCTTCACGCCATGTGAACAAAGTTTCTTCCTCGTGTGAGCCGTATAGTGATCCTCATAACACACGCACTTGCACCTGATTCCCCGAACAAGATTCCGTTTACTACGCATCCTCACGTATTAATGGAACGGGAGGAAGATTCCCTACAACACCCAGACCTAGGACTTTTAATGACGCCCGAGAAGCATGGAAGGGCAAGCCCGACTTCTATTGGGGGCAAACCAAAGAATTCACTTCCAATGATTTCTCATGGCCCCCATCTCACGGCCCTAACCAACAAAACATTGAAGGGATGTTGCAAAACCTAGTCGCATCCCAAGAAGCCCAAATAGCCAAGCTCTCGGACCACTTTAACCAATAACAAGCCGAAATGGATAGGAAGATAGATAACCTTTTGAAAGCCATGACCAATAGTGATAGGAAGGTTAATGCTATCTCAACTCCCGAAACTTCCGGTGTAGAGATTAAGGACCCAAGTAAGTTAGCTAAGCACGTTCAATTCGTCAATACCATCGCCTTAGTGAAACCTAATAGAACAAATGACGAAGCGAACCATGAGGTGATACTTGAGGTTAAGGAAACACCGACGAATGAAACAACCGAGGAAGTAAATGAAGTAGACAATGACTATTTCAATAAGTTTCCTACGGAAGAAGAACTATCTCGCCACCCTCACTTAGTGCATGACCTCCGTCACATGTATGTTAGGAAAAGCCCTAGGATCAAGTTTGGGAACCCTTGGAATCTTAATATACCATGTTGCATAGGACACCTTTTCGTGGCAAAGGCCTACATTGATCGCAAGTCCCCAATCAACATAATGACTAGCACCTACTACAATTGGGTAATGAAGAAGCATATCCCAACAAGGCAAGACCCCGATAATCCTAGGGTTAGTTGCAATTTTCTTGGTAGAGTTAAGGGATTGCCCGTTTATGTAGGTAGTTTCACGTTTCCTACGGATTTCATAATAGTGGATGATATTAGTACGGACATGGATCCTAGCTTGTCCCACGTTATTCTAGGGAAACCTTTCATAGAAAGAACCGGGATGACCTATGATCCCTCGTTAGGAATAGTGCGATTCAAGGATGAGACCGATGATATAGCTTACCAAATGTCGTTTAATATTGAGACGTTTTCATCACTCTCTAATGATGAAAAGGAACTTAAACTATCGGTCTATTATAGGAATGAGGAGGATAAAGAGAAAGGAGTAGATTATGTTATGGCCAAGATTTTCGGTTTCTATAAGGATTGCTTGAACTTAGGACCCAAATATAGAAATGAGAGGGGAGAGGACGAACTCTTAGAGAGGTGTATCATAGGGCACTTCTACAACATGGAACCACCCACTAGAGACCGTCATGAGGAAGAAGGAGACGGTAATGAAATCACGTAGGGGCACGACTACGAGTCTAGCTACAAGACTCATAAATAAAGAAAAGCGCTTCGTGGGAGGCAACCCATGCTTAATTGTTTGCTTGTTTGTATCATATATCTTTTATTGATGGTCTATTCTCATGTTTAAATTTGTAAAAATGCTTTATTTTGTTTTTAACCTCGTCTTAATTACATATAAAGGTATTTTACATAAAGGATAAGTGTAGGGAGGATTACACACGTTTTCAAAAGAAACGTAAACATGAGAATTGCAATTAATTAAAAGATATACATGTGTGTTTGTTCGAGTCAAATGCTTGTATCGAGTCATAATGGATGTTTTGCAGAAATTTTTTCCATATTTTAAAGATGTAAATTCTCCAGAATTTTTTCCAGAAAATCGCAGACCAGTTTTTGTCAGGGTAACCTGACGGCGTCAGGATCGCAACCTGATGGCGTCAGGAAGGAGCAAAAACAACTGATTACTTTTCCTCGTTTTCTGAGCTACTTATAAACTTTGGAATTTTCCAGGTCTTAATTTTCCAGAAATTTTGTAAACATCCATTCCACAAGCATTATATCCTAGTTTAGTAGAGTCTTATATATATTATTACCGCCGATTTTACGCGAAGGTTTCGTTTGTTTTCTTCAAGTGTGCAAGTTTTATTTATCAAGAAGAAGATACATAAGGTTGGAAGGAGCTTTTCACACATACATTCTTCTTGGAAAGGATTTAACCAATACTTCACACACGGATTCTACCGAGCTAATTAGGGGAGTATTAGTTTCTTTCGTTTTTAATTACCTTCTATTATCATAACTTTGATACTTTCAGGGAACATTGGGGACAATGTTCATTTTAAGTGTAGGGAGGAAAAATAAAACGGGAACTTTGAAACTATGCTTATCCTTGATTATTTGCTTTGTCCAATTGTATTTGTGTAATAAACCATGAGAAAATGTCGATTAGGGTAATTTTGGCACCAAATTTAAATTTTTTCATGACATATAGGAGTGGGCCATTAGTCTTAATAAAGCATCTTACGGATAGGAAGTTACATGACTAGCACAAAAACCCTTTACCACCTAAATTCCACCCAAAATGTGAGGATCACCCTTAGATTAGTAGGAATTAAAGCATTCATCTTTAATGCTTAGTGTGTGAACCGGTAGTATAATAGATTCTAGAACATGTTTTGTGATGCATCCCGAGATCGCTAGTAAGACTACACTTGTGTAGTTAGGAATAACTAAATGATAAGAGGCATTAGGATAACCCTTGTTTGATACCCGTAATATAATTACTTCTTCCACATCGGTTGAGTAATTCCCCCACACCCTTGTGTTGTACTCATCTTTAGTACACGATACCCCTAGTTAACCCCTCAGAGCCTATCATTTTCGCGGTTCTCGTGATGTTTCGGTTTTCCGGAATATCAATGAAGAGCATTGTTTACACCCCACCCCCAAATGTACACCCAAATTGCCTTAGCCTACCTTGTATGCACTCACTTTTAGTGCACTATTGTTATCACCCTAAAAACCCTTAGTTCAATTATCTAGTTGCTTGCATAAGTTGCTAAGTCGAGTCATATTCTTTGTATACAGTTTTGGGACGATTGGGACTCATGGGAAAAGTTAAAGTTTATGAAATGACGGGAAGGGAACATTAAATTCAAATTACCTTTATTTGCGTAATAATGTACTCCAAGTTTTTTTGATCTTTTCAATTCGGGTCAAATTAGTGTTAGAGTAATAAAAACTCAAGTGTAGGGATGTGCCTATAAATCCCTATCATTTTGATGTTACCGTAGAGGATGGTAGAGTAAAAGTGTATGAAAAAAAAAAAATAGAGAAAAAAAAAAAAAAAAAAAAAAAAAAAAAAAAAAAAAAAACGGGCTACCATCCTACATCTATCCTTTAAATTTATGTTTGTTTGTTTCAGTTATCTAGAATTTAGAGTGTCGAGTCTTGGCTTAGCAACGCCATTCTTCGCATGCTTGTAACATAAAGATTTTTGACTTGCCACCACTAAATAGCCTATCCCACCAAACCCTTTGTTTCCCTACCGTAAGCCTATTATTACAACCCTTTAAAAGACCTCTTTGATAGTCTTTCCTAGGTACTTACGCCAAAGCGATGGAGTTTTGATCTAGTCTCAAGCCTATGGTAATCTATGTACTAGGACCGGTTAATGAGTGTTTATCTTCCATTTCCAACTTGTTATATTTCATATACACCCGAGAGATGTGAGTATCCAAACACCCCATGTGAGGTGCTAGTATGTAATTTTCGTGCTTGTTATGACTTTTGCGAGGCTTATATGTGTTGTGAATTGTTCTAAACCAATGCTTCATGACCCCTAACTTATAAATTAATTCGCCAAAAGCACTTTTGCTTGAGGACAAGCAAATACCAAGTGTAGGGATATTTGATAAGGTTTTAAAATGTACCTTTTTGAGGGGTCGTTTAAGCCCTTATTTGATCACGTTTGTATCCGTTATTACTTAATATCGTTCCTTTTCACTTTTTAGGTCTCTTGAAGGCAAATTGCTGGAATGTCACTTATTTGGACGAAAAGGCGCGGATATACAAAGAAAATGGCCAAAGTCAAGAATCGAGACACTCAAGCTGCTGAAACACAAAGGGACGGCGTCAGGTGTTATCTGCGACGCCGTCGTAGCACATGTTGTGACGATACAGTAGCCAAATTGCTTATTTTCAAGTGACGGTGTCAGGCTTTAAAAGAGTAGGTCGTCGCAACTCAGACGGCCTAGATTTGATCCAGACGGCATCAGAGGCTGAAGAGGACGGCGTCACAAGCATAAGGTGACGACGTCACAAGACTAACATGGCCAAGACGAAACCCTAATGACGGCGACCCGACGGCGTCACAAATCATAAGGTGACGCCGTCGCGAATGTAATCTTATATATAGATTCCGAATTTTTCAGTTTTCAGTGTGTAGTCTTTTGGAGTAAAAACCTAAACCGAACCAAGGCTATCTTGTACAGTATTTTAGGGTTCTAAACCTTATCTTACACCAAGATAAGTGTTTTACTTCATTAATTCAATTATGTCTTCAATTATTTGTGTGTATGCTTGCATGTTCTCCATGTCCGGCTAATTTACTTGTGTGTTTGCTTAGGGAATATGAAACTTAACTATTGAATATTGATTGGTTGTCTCTTATCTTAATTGTTAATGATCTAGTAATGCGATAGGTCATTCGTTGTGTAGTTAATGCTTGATTAATCTTTGTGAGCCTTAGACTATAACACCTAGAGTAGTTGTAGGTTAACCATCCAAAGAGTACCTTAAAGTTAGAGTTTATAAATCCTAGAGATTTTGTAGACGAGACCCTTTGGTAGTTTCAAAGAGTTAGGGATAAACGCATACCCTACGACCTTAGACACACAACGCAATTAAGAATAAGGACGTGACAATTCAACCATCAATAGGAGATAATTAAGGAGTAATAAAACCTAAGTAAACACATCTTTAAATCATCATACGAGCACACAATAATTAGACATAGACTACCCTCACCTTAGTTAATTAGATAATTAGATAGTAGAGTAATCGGTAGAAATACCAACCCCCCAAATCCAAACCCCGAGATTCGTACTTTTTCATTTCCTAAAAAACATAAAAAGATAAAAAATAATATTCCTCAACCCCAACCTTAGCGTAGTAACTCCTCACTAGCATTCATATTCCCATAGAGAACGATATCAATTCCCGTGGCTTACCCTAATACTACACTATAACGATTAGGTTCACTGCCTATGGTGTTGAAAAACTTGCTCGACGAAAAGGAAGTTCCTTTGACCCCGAACGACGCGTGTAGCGTTATCAACTACTTTTGTGCTTCATACTCTCAAATTAATATACAAAATATACATATATTTTTTTTAAATGGGGTAGTGGGGATTTTTTTTCTTTTTTTTTTTAAACAAACCGGATAAAATTTTTGCACACTTATCAATTAGGTGAGCGAGTCACCTTAATTTGCCTAAAAATGTGAGACTCGAGCGTGACAAGACATGGCCGACATGGTGACTAGCGAATGAGTGAGGGTAAGGTGAGCCACTGACGCTCTCTTGCCCTCCAGTCTTACTTTATGATGGGTAATGCATCATTTCTCAACAATTTGAGGGGTATAAACGTGTACCTTCGTTTTTCTCACTAAACTGCCACAATCTTTTTGTCCTCGACTAAATGTTTTCTAGTTCATCACTTCTTTTTCCCTTTCGATCTTCATTGCTTATAATTTGCACTCACGTTATCTAATCTCTATAGCCTATACATATTCATGTCTTGTTTTTGTTTGTCATATCCATGTTTCAAAAAGTTTCTTGAACGTGATAATGATGTATATTTATTACTGCCCTTTTTTATGTATGCAATTTTGTAGTAGACGTTCATAATCCTTTTTTTGAACATAGAGATGTTCATAATTGCTATGTACTTTTTTGTTTCACATAAAGTTTGTTTGTATTTGATCTTTATTGGTATTGTTTGATGCTAGTTTTGATCAAATATGAAATTGTGTTAATCTCGATGTTTGTTTAGCCAACTTATTTTACTGGTTCACAATAGACGAATATCATTATTACGGAGTGTTTCTTAACATTTCAACAACATACAAAATGAAATTACCATTGCATTCCTTTGTATTACCATTTTCATTCCTTTTCCCAATTGTTTCACTTGCGTTGGGAATAGCGCACTTGTCGTGCGTGCATGTGATACCACGTGCTTGCATTCCTGTTCTTCTGCCACATTCGTTCACTTGAAACATACAAACCCATACTCATGCCCGAAGTTAAACACACATCAATCGAATTTATCCCCCCCCCCCCCCCCTAATAACGAATTTGCTCGTCTCATGAAACTTCTCGATCCCCAAATGACTTTGTCATCATGGACGAACCCACATTGGTGCCGGGTGTGGCGCGGGCAACACCCACTTTTAGATCACGAAGTGCAAATGTTTTTCAAAAAGTGTCATTTCTTCGTCCGCGCAACACCCTAAATTTTTTTTGCTGCTTTTGTTTTTTATCTTGTCAACTTTAGTTAGTCGTGCACCTTTTATTTAGACTTTTGTTAGGTAAATTGTACAGTAATATTCTATGATGTATTATTAGATTAATTAATCCGTCCAAACTTTTGTTTTTTTATCTTGTCAATTTATTAGAAACTCACAGGATTTACAAGAAGTTAGTGAAAAGCCGAGATACTAACGGGCTCCTACTAACTTATTATTATCATTATTATTATTATTATTATTATTATTATTATTATTATTATTATAAACATCACTTTATTAGAAAATTATAGGATTTACAAGAAATTAGTGGGGAGCCGAGATACTAACTGGGCTCCCACTCCTCTAGCTATAGCGAAGCTAATCCTACTAAAAATATGAGCAGCAGCACGTGCTCCAATGTCTTGAGTCACCGAGAATCTTCGGATACGCTTTAGTAAGGTCACCACATCTTTCTCAAGTTCCCCAAAAGAAGGGAATGAAAAGGGGAGAAACCCATATCCAATATCCGTACATTTAGCCTCGTACTTGACGCGTTTGCGTTGTGCGGCTTCAATCACCGCACGACCAGGCACAAAATCAACCATACCAGTTTGCGTCAAGGGTGATGACCCTGTCAGATCAACACATACATCAAGCCCACCATCCCACGAGTAAAGTAAAATATCAGCCGGACGTAAGGGTATGTCCCGTTCCCCACTAAGTCCAATATCAACTTCCTTACGAGCCGAAACCCCTGACCGAGAACATATGTCAACAAGAACATCACGAACCAGGTTATGCCGATGTTTAATACCAATAATACCCGCGCACGATACAGCATGGTCCCCATAAATATCCCCAGTGAAGACCCTAGAACAAGCTGAGCATGACATCGGAACAGAAAATAAGGGAACACCAAGCCGATAACACAACACACATCGGTAAGTCCTAGCGTTCATAGTCTGTCCCAACCCAGATATCAGAACCACCCTAGGCCAATCTGAAGTATAGTCCTCCTTTTGCGATCTCCATAACGCCACCTGTCTAGTAGATAGGCGAAATGTAGATTCAACCATTTGGGTAACACGTGTGAAATGTATATTATTATTATTATTATTATTATTATTATTATTATTATTATTATTATTATTATTATTATTATTATTATTTTATTTATTTTTAATTTTATTAACACATATTATGTTGATAGAAACAATTGTACGTGCGTGTTACATATAACTTATTTTGTTTGAAATTTACATAGAATGTAATTTATTTTGTTTGAATTTACATAGAATATTATTTACATATAAGTTATCTCTGATAGGAACTATGAAAAAGTATAAAAAGCTTTGGGAAAATGTTCCTAGTCGTGGTGGAGGTGGAGATCCAATTCCATAACCTACTCCACAATCTGTTTCACAACCTACTACAACTCCTTTAGCACCAATTAATATGAAATTAGATGATCTTCCATGGGATCCATCAGATAGGCCAATCATCTATAGTTATGACCCTAACATCGTAGAGGAAATAAGTCGAATGTACTGGGATAGAGGTCCTTGTCAACCAAAGGGCCATAAGTTTCCAACAAAAATGGTCGGGACTAAGAAAAGATGTTTTGTTGTCACTTGGTTCAATGAGTTTCGTTGGTTAGAATATAGTGTAAAAAAAGATAGCATACTGTTTGTGTTGTTATTTGTTTAGAGATCATGGTGTGGGTGATGCTTTTACGGTACAGGGGTTTGACAGTTGGAGTCGAAAGACAAGTTTGAAAGACCATGTGGGTGAACTTAATAGTTTTCACAACAAAGCACTTCAAAAATGTGAAAATCTAATGAAGAAAAATCAATCTATATATGTTGCCTTTAATAAGCAAATTGAACAAGAGATAAGTGATTATCGAATTCTATTGTATCTATCAGTTAAGACTTGTAGATTCATGTTGAAGGGTGGATGTCCCTTTCGTGGTCGTGATGAAAGTATAAGTTATTTGAATAGAGGTCTTTTTTTACAATTGTATCACTTGCATGCAAATGAAAACGAGGAAACTCGATTAGCTGTAGCGCGAGCTCCTTTGAACTGTACCTTAACATCTCCTAAAATTCAGAAACAAATATGTAAATGTTTTGCCAATGAGGTCCTTGATTCCATTCTTGAAGATATTGATGATGATGTGTTTTCCTTATTAGTAGATGAGTCTAGTGACGTATCTAAAAAGGAACAAATGGCTATGGTTTTTCGATATCTCGATAGACATGGAGTTGTACAAGAGCGATTTGTTGGGGTTATTCATGTGAAGGAGACTTCTTCCGCCACTCTTAAATCTGCCATTGATGTTTTCTTCACCAAACACAATTAATTTTGAAACAGGTAACACTCATAGTTTACAATTTATAATTAAGTCTTTGAAATTTCAATTTATAAATTACAATCTTAGTTACTTTATCTCTTAGAAATTATTATTCAATTTTGAAACAATTAAGAGGCCAAGGTTATGATGGAGCAAGCAATATGCGTGGTGAGTTCAACGGTTTAAAATCTTTGGTATTAAAAGATAACAGCTCAGCACACTATGTAGATTGCTTTGCACATCAACTTCAGTTAGTGGTTGTGGCGGTTGCAAAAAACCATGATGATGTTATGAAATTCTTTGAAAAGCTAATGTGTGTAATAAATGTGGTTTCCTCGTCATGTAAGAGAAAAGATATGGTGCGAGATAATTACAAGCAAAGAATAGAAAAAGAACTTAGCGAAGGTGTAATTGAAAGTGGAAAAGGGGAAAATCAAGAGCTCTCGCTTATACGACCTGGTGATACAAGGTGGGGTTCGCATTACAGAACAATTGTGAGATTTTTTTTCTTTGTTTCTTAAGGCTATTAAGGTGTTGAAATATGTAGAAAAGGAATCTCTTGATGGCCAGAACCGAAATCAAGCAACAGGTATTTTATCATATTTTAAAAATTTTGAGTTTGCGTTTTATTCCCACTTGATGGAGCACATTTTAGGAATCACGGATTTATTGTCAAAATCTCTTCAAAAACGAGATCAAAACATTGTAGAGGCGGTTTCAATGATAAAAGGAACAAAACAAGCATTGGTAAGACTTAGAACAAGTGGGTTTGATGCATTTTTGAAGATAGTAAATTTTTTATGTGAAAAACATGATGTTGTAGTATTGAAGATGGACGAAATTTGTGTTGCTAAAAGAAACTGAGTAGCTGGTATAAATAATCAACACTATTTTGAGATTGATATATTTAACACATTTTTTGATATGCAAATACAAGAGTTTGAAGATCGATTTGGTGAGATAAGCAATGACTTGCTTATTAATATGTCAGCTTTGAGTTCATGTGATTCATTAATGTTTGATGCATCAAAGATAAGTACATTAACTACGTATATCAAGATGATTTTACGGATGCGAATAGGTTTTCTCTTAGGTGGGAACTTGACCTCTACTATGAGGTTGTGATTCATTTTACTGACTTTATGAAGTTGAAAGGAATTTCCGAGCTTGCTACGTTGACACGAAAGAAGCATATTTATTTTCCTTTGATTTATAAGTTACTGAAGCTTTCTTTAGTCTTACCTGTGGCAACCGCAACCGTAGAAAGATGTTTTTCTGCAATGAAATTGATAAAAACGAATCTCCGCATCAGAATGGGTGAAAATTATATGAATGATGCTTTAATTAACATAGAAAATATTTATTTGCGAAGGTTACTAATGAAAATTATATGAATGATGCTTTAATGAAGACGTAAATAATTATTTGCGAAAATAATTATTTGTTCAAAACGTCGAAGAAAATAATTTTTTTGGTACTTATGAATTTTTTTTGTGCAACACCCATTTAAAAATTATGGGTCCATCCCTGTTTGTCATCCAAATGATCAAGGAATTAACCGCATGATTATAGTGTTTTATAACCACTAGTTGAGTCATAAAAAAAATTAATATAGAACCATCATCATGAAATGTAAATAAGTCTTAGATCATAAATATATTTGGTCCGGTCCGGTCCGGTCTTACGTATAAATCGATCAATTAATGCTTTTTTGAACCAAACCGGACCAGATCAACTCGGACTGGACCGAACATATTCGGTCCAGTCTTCGGTCTGTAGTTTTGGTCCAATTCAGTCTCGGTTAGGTTTTTGCCGGTCCGGTCTTAAACCGATGCTCAACCCAAACTAACAAAGCCTAAACCATAAAACTTTACTTTACTTTACTATATACTGTTTAGTCCAAATAACAAGTGAGCTTGAAAATTACTAGATTATCATTAACTAAAAAGCCCAAATACATTCCCCAGCCCAAACACCCGAAACCCTAATAACACCATCCACCCCACTTATATCCAAAAACACATCTCATTTTCCAAAACCCTAGCAGCAGCCTCCACAAACACACACACAATGCCTGCCGGACATGGACTTCGATCGAGAACACGAGACTTGTTCGCAAGAGGGTTCAGGAAGAAGGGTACCATTCATTTGTCAACATACTTGAGAACATATCACGTGGGTGATTATGTTGATGTGAAAGTGAATGGTGCTGTTCATAAAGGTATGCCTCATAAGTTTTACCATGGACGTACTGGTCAGGTTTGGAATGTAACCAAGCGTGCTATTGGTGTTGAAATGAACAAGCAGGTATAATTACTACTTTTTACTTTTTGTTTTGTTTGTGTGATTTGTTTTTTAGCAGTTTAAGGTTAATGTTTTTTGACTAGTACTAGGTTTTTTTATTGTTTGTTGTTGTTTTGATGTTTTGTTTTATGTAATGTGCTATTTAGGTGCTTATGTTTTTTGATAGTACGAGGTTGTTTTGTTAGTCTAGTTTTTAGGGGGTGTTTGCCTATCTGGTTTGAAAGGTTAATGAGTTTATTGAAGTTTTGATAAGTTATAAGCTCATTTTAAGAAACAGCACATTATGTATCACTAAACATCAGATCAACAGGTTTTAATCAGTTATCTTCTAGGGGTTGCTTGTTTAAGTATATTTGATTGGATCATGAGCTTACTGAAAAAAAACTAGCTACAGAGACTCTGGTTTTTTTAGTTTCATGGGTGTTTTCTTGGTTAGTTGGTGTTTTGATTATTTATTAACACTTGTGTGTTTATTTGAAATTGGAAAGTTACAAGCTCACTCAAATCATTTTTTGAGCTTGTGGCTTATTCAAGTCCATTTAATATGATGCTTTAAGCTAGCAAAATAGCTTTAAGCTTTGTCCACTCAAACACCAAATGCTTATTTGTTTCATGTTGATATGTCTATGAAAGTGTTTTTTTTGATAGATTCATTTGTTTTATAATATTTGTTCAAAAACATTCAAGTTTCAAAACTAGTTTTGAAACAGTCTTTTCATCAAGATTAAAGACAATTTGAATTTTTTTCTTATCTTGATTAATATCACACTATTTCCTTTTAGTTTCTATAAAAAACGTTTGTTTGTATACTTAAACTTGGAAGAAGATTATATGTGAAATAAACTTGTTTTTATCAAATAACTTTATACATATAATATCTACCATTACAAGTTTTTTTGAAAGTATGCTTTAATCTTTGGGTTTTGTCGTAAATCAGTTATTTGTTCCAATATGTCAATAAGATACTTGTTTAGATTCTATTGTAGGATTTTTTTCGGTTTATACAGTTACTTTTATTTAGCTATTTTTATAAAATTCTGTTACATTTTAACAAAATTTATATACTGACTCGAAACTTGTATACTAAATTTATGTATACATGTACCTTTTTTAGCACAAAGCTCTATGAATTAATCTACATTATGTACTTTTTTGCTAGTAGTTACTTCTTGACGAAACAACTTTGCATCACACTTGCTATTATATGTCAGTATTTATGAATTAATTCCATGACTCTAAGTAGGAGTGATCTTCTAAAGTTTTAGCTAGTTTTAAGTAGCTAGGTAATATTGTTTTAATTATGCCATATATTTTGGTTATGCATTACTAAACATGTGTTCACCAATTATTTAATTTGGCTAAGATGGGTAGATGACTGGTTTTTAAAGCTCTTTACTTCTTTTGATTTCACCATTTTGCAGTCTTGTTACACATAATTTATACATTTGAAGGTAGACCGTGTAACCAACAATCTCAATTTAGCTATAGAAATTTAATATGTAGAATTAAATGTTTATGCAGGTGGGCAACAGAATTATCAAGAAAAGGATTCATGTGCGTATCGAGCATGTCATGCCATCAAGGTGCACCGAGGAGTTCAAGCAAAGAGTTAAGAAGAATGACCAACTAAAGGCTGAGGCCAAGGCTAAGGGTCAGATCATCAGTACCAAGAGACAACCTTTGGGACCCAAGCCAGGATTTATGGTCGAAGGTACAACTCTAGAGACCGTTACTCCCATTCCCTATGATGTGGTCAACGATCTTAAAGGAGGATACTAAGTTAATTGCAATTGGTGTTTGTGTTCAGTTTTGTTCCGCTACATTTGGAAACATTAGAACCTTTCATTTGTTTTTCAAGTATTATCTATAATTGTAGACTGGGAATGTTTTGTTCTATATTGTTAAGAACTGCTGGAATGAGTTATGTTTACAAATCTCAATTCTTATCAGTGTTTCACTGTGGCTCGGCTAGTCTTGTGTTTCACTGATGTCGCTCTCTACCAAAAGTAAAATAGGCCTGCACTTATACTAGCAAATTTTATTTCTGCACTGTCCTTATAGATTCTGTAGAGTTATCTTACTTTTGGCAAGCGCTTATTCAGTTAAAAATTTTCTTGACTCCTCCATAGACTTTTTTTAATAAGCTATTTTAATTAATCTTCAACTTGTTGTTACTCGCACAACTAAAATTAAAAGGTTGCGGGCATATATCAATCTATCGATTCACTTTGTTAATTATCAACCGTTCTCTCTGATGAGTGCTCTTGAGGATTTGGTACAGCCTTATAAGGCGACCCTGTGGCATGACATAACACCTCACATTGCGTTATATGGCATTGCGCCAAAATTACTAGCCAAGTTATAAGGCATTTTTCTCTTTTTTGTGTTTTATTTATGTTTTATTGGGTTAAGTGTGGGGTCCAGGGTCTTCTATAACTTTAGTGATTGAAGAGAATACGTTTTGAGTATTGGAAAAAGTTGAGATGATAACATTGTTTGCTATAACACGAGCCCTATAGTAGAAGAAAGGGCAGCCTTATTTGTCGTTTTGTGATACCACCTCCTAAAATTAGAATTGATATAGTACTTTTTTTCTTTTTTCTTTTTTTTATTTTCTTTGAAAATTCTTTAGACAATACAGTATATGATCTGGTTGATTATTTAATGTTGACTTGCTAACGTATGAGTAACTAAAAACTAAAAAAAGGGTTTGTAGTTGATTATAGTAGCTTGATCTAGATTAGTGGAGTAGAGGAAATGAGAGTTGTTTGGTTGACTAATATTATCATGGAATATTGGACTTATTAGAGCATGGTTTGTAATTAGCCAGATAATTTCATTAACAAAACATGTTCTAAAATTTCCAGAAGTTCTATAATTGAAACCAAAACACAAAAGCGACGTCGTGTTTAGGAATCATCGGTTTTGCAAGGTTTAAGAAGGCGAATTCATTGACATGTCGTTTTTGTTACTCAAACTTTTGAGTTTAACATGTTTTGAACAAATAGGTAAGGTTATTGATTCATCTGTTTTATGAGAGATAACCTAAAGTTTCTTGCTGTCAAAAAGATGCTTTTCTACTTTAGAACCATATAAAACATGATTTTCTTAGTTGTATGGCCTTTTTTAGGTCAAAAGAGATAAGTTATGTGGATCAAGTGACTCTTATTATAATAGAATTTGGTTTGCTTTTATTTCTTTGAGTTTGTTTTGTCAACCAATTTTGTTTTTTAAGGATCATTTAATCGGAAATGAGTAAACGATCTCGATGGTGATAGTCTTGGTTAAAACTTAAAACATGTTAAAAAGTCTAAGATGTATTCAAATGCACTAGTAGTCGATAGATCTCGAAGGTCAAAACCTGTTAACTGGTTTTGACCTGAATGAAATATTATGTACTTGCGTAGTTTTGTCCGTCTAGCAAGACATTTTGTTTATGCATGAGAGCAGAGAGTAAAAGGTTATCGTTCCGTCATCTTACAGGCTGAAATTGGTTCCTTTACTTGTCGAGAATGAATTGAACAACCCGTGTAAACTAAACAGACCCAAATAGTGTCGATATCATGCAGCAGCAAAACCAAAACTATAGCAAAACTCATTTGATTAATAAATCTTTTGACAGATGTTTTCTTTATGTACATCAACAGCAAAAAGAACAACCATTATTCAAAAGGAAACAACAACTCTTCATTCCTCCATCAACTTCACAACACTTTTCTCAAATATTCTATCACCAACTCTTAAGAATACAATGCTAAACCCTATATAAACCACCATATGTACTATTTCATTCCATCATCAACATCTATCTCCATCTCTTTCTCAGCTGTATATCTCTTTCAAATCTCAGGTTTAAATATATACAATGGAAGGCGACTCAGCTGCCATTAACATTACCGAAACACCAAAGGAAAGAAAGGGAAAAGCGCCACTTTTGGCAACACCTCCAGGTGCTTCAAGCAGCGGCAAACCAGTAGTACAAGTGGCTCAACCAAAAGCAAAGGGTGGGTACAAAAGAGGTTTAGCTGTGTTTGACGTCGTTCTAAGGATAGCTGGTATAGCAACTGCTTTAGGAGCCGCTATAGCCATGGGCTCGACTGATCAGACTTTACCATTTTTCACTCAGTTCTTTCAGTTTAAAGCCGAGTATGATGATTTGCCAGCATTTACGTAAGTGTAATTTTGTACTTCTATAGGTTCCAAACAAGATTATCATTAGTAATGATTTTTGCATGCTATTTGATTAAAATTATGCTACATTTCCTATTTATCCGATTAAGCACTAAAGGATCATTCGACCATTTAACTCTGCTCATAGTTTTCTTAGTGTACTATTTTTTTTTTTAAACTATTTAATTTTGTGACACTAAAACAGGTTTTTCGTGATTGCAAATGCTATAACTGCAAGTTACCTTGCTCTCTCGATTCCCATCTCTATTGTGTGCATTATGCGCCCACACGCAGTCAAGCCTAGAGTCATCCTAATGTTCTTTGACACAGTAAGATCTCTTAACGAGAAACTACACAGCATAAAATCAACTTGACACATCTTTCCGGGATATAATTGGCCCTATTGCTAACTCTCTTGTTTTGATCTTAGGTTATGATTGCTTTGACTACATCAGCAGCTGGTGGAGCTGCATCCATAGTCTACTTGGCTCATAACGGGAATTCAGATGCTAACTGGCCTGCAATTTGCCAACAATTTAACGACTTCTGCCAGAAAACTAGTGGGGCCGTGGTGGCTTCTTTCCTCTCAGTGGTTGTCCTCATGGTCTTGGTCGTGTTTTCTTCATATTCTCTTTAAATCTTGTGAAGTTATAGGTGCGACCATGTTTATTTTTCTTTCTATTTTTCGGTTTGGTTTTCTGTAGGAATTGTGTATGTGTTTGGATTGATGGTCACTTGTATTAAATATATATTGTTAATGAAACACACTTTTTTTTCTTCATAATGCATTTGTACCTATTAAGCATGATTTTAATGCTTCTTACTCAAAGCTATGTAATTTTGTGATTTTACGACGTATGACTTGTGAACACGAATAAAAGCATACACTGTGATCTTGTTGAAAAATATTTCACAGTCAGTTTTAGAGTCAGTGAAACATAACCAATTCTGTTTCTCCACCATTTGGAGCTCATTAAACATTGTCAATGTTCTAGTGATTAGATTTTGTCAAATACTTAGAGCAACTGCCAACTGGTACATGATTACATACCTTTGAACCACCGAAACACAACAAAAACACAAATCGCGTGTAGCTTCTTAAAACAAGCTAAATCATTTATTCTAACTATTCATATCACATAGTCACCTTCGATACAACAAGCATCCTAAAAACATTGCATCCCTATAGAGATATAAGAGCCTAAATTTACTACAAAAAAAACTCAAAAGTATTTAGCGTTTTAGCCTAATGATCGAGAGTTAGAGATTCCTGCAACTATGGATTGTATTTCAGTCTTTGAGACACGTATCTCACTTGATTTAGGGCTAGACGAAATTATACACTTGATTTAAGGCTAGACGAAATTATAAACATAGTTACATTTTTCAGTACTACCATAGTACATACAGTAGTAAAATATATGTTTGTGATTAGCAATTACTTTTTTACACTAAGATGAGATGCACAACTTAAATGAGTTATAATATACTATATGACCGTCTTTCACATGTTACACGAGAAACCCGAAACAAGGCTGTTTAAATTAATCAACATTGTTGATTATTAAATTTTCCATTATTGCAAGTATTTCATTATTTAACACCAAAGGGCTTTGGTTCAGCTTGTATCCACTTCTGAAAAACCTATGACCCATTAGAGATATTTCGTGGATAAAATGTTAAGGGTTCGAGTCTCAGTTCTTGTCTACTCAAGTTGGTGTCCAACTGGACCAAGAGAGTTGCCAGATTTATTTTATCGGGTAGACAATGGCTGGTGCCAAAAGGCAGTCGGAGTCAGGGTGTTCCCGTCAATTCACACTTTTTTTTTTGTGGATTTCATTATTTAACGCTGATAAACATTAAGGGTGCGTTTGGTTTGCAAGCGGAAATCACAATCACTATGTACAGTATTTTGATAAATGGATGGTATGAGATTGATAGAAAAGTATGATTATTGTTGTTTGGTATGTTTTGTGGGGATACGGGAATCACAAGTGGGATGGACTTATCCAACTAATATTCAAGATGAGGCCCACATGAATAATGAATGAATTAGAAAATGAGTCTCCCCCAACTAGGGGTGAGCAATCCCGACCGACACCCGACTCCCGTCCTGATCCTGACACCCGACTCCCTTCCCGATACCGATCCGACTGTAATCGGGTCGGTAGTCGGTTTGCGTTTTCCTGGTAATCGGGATTCGGGACGGGGTCGGGAGTCTGGACCGTCCCGAGAAAACGCAGCCAAAATCAAGATTCGGGACCATTATCGGGATTCAGGACGAGTCGGGACCATTATCGGGTCGGGAGTCGGTTTGGGTTTTTCGCCATTGTCGGTATCGGGATTAGTCGGGACGGGTCGGGATTCGTCCCGATGCTCACCCCTACCCCCAACTATGAATCTATGGTATCCATTGATAGTTTCATTCCCCACCTTGCTAACCAAACATTTGCAATAGTTATCATTGTCATTCATTAATTCCGATAGTCGCATACCAAACACACCATAAACTTATTTAGAACCCTTAAAAATAGGGTTTAAGATTCTCTCGGTGAAACATGATTGATCATGTTTAGTTTGTTGTGAGTGGATCTAAACAAATGGACTTTTGATTTTTATTTAAAAATAATAATGTAATGATTTATCATGTTTGACTCAACTTGAGAGAAGAAAATTTCTAACATGAAACGAAATACAACCCGGAAAATGACATAAAAATATAAATGAGTTATGGTCGAATATAAACAGGTTAGGAGTCATCTTCAGGTCGACTCACTCAAAATTGTTTAAATATGTCATGTTCGAGTTAAAAAGTGAGTTAAAGGGTCGACATGTATAACAAATACTAGGGCTGTAAACGAACTGAACGCTCAGTTAACATTTCATGAATCGTTCGGTAAAAAGTTCGTTTATATTCGTTTATTTATTAAATGAACGAACATGAACAAAGGTCACGTCCGTTCATATATGTTCATGAACGTCCTTTATTTATTTATATTCGTAAAGCATATATTTGAATTGTATAATTTTAAAAGTTAGTTTTTTAAACAAAACAACACATATAAAACAATATATTGTGCAAAAATTAATAAAGTTTATATTTGTTTGTCTATGTTCATTTATGTTCGATCGTTTATGTTCGTTTAACGTTTGTTTAGTGTCTTAATGAACGAACATAAACAAACATGAACAACTCATTTTCTTAATAAACGAACATGAACAAGAAAATTTATCCATTTATTTGTCTGATTAAAATTAAACGAACGAACATAAATATCGGTTCGTTTATAGCCCTAACAAACACGTTTAACCAGCTAAGTTGATTTGCCAACCCATCAAACACATGAAAACTAGAAGAAAAAAAATGGGATAATAACATAAAATGTATCTACTTGTTACAATATTTTTTGTTGTTCTGTGTAGCTTTATATTTTTTCTATTAAAACACAAATCTTTCAAATTTCGACATTTGTGTGTATTTTATTTATGTTCAACGACCATTTTACCTGTTAATGCTAATAGGGTGGTTAAAAAATGTAAAGATAAAATGAACAAAAAATAAATACAAAAGTCAGAAATTTGAAATATTTGTGTTTTAGATTAAAAAAAAATTATTATCCAAAAAGAAAAAGAAAAAAACATTTTTTTCAACAAACACAAAAACACAAACAACCTCAACCGACCCGATCTCTTTAAACACACACACAGAGACTAATCTTTGTCACTGGGTTTAGTTTAGTTTTTAGGGTTCCAAACACAAACATCACAAAATCAAATAATTTAATAATAAAAATGTCACAACAACAGCAACAAGGTGGTAAATTAATGCCAAACATAGATCAAAACAGTACCAAAATCCTTAATCTTACTGTTCTTCAACGAATGGATCCTTTTATTGAAGAGATCTTAATCACTGCTGCTCATGTCACTTTTTATGAATTCAATGTTGAATTGAATCAATGGGTTTGTTTCCTTTTTTTCTTTTTCTTTTTTAATTATTTTTTATTTTATTTTTGTAGTTTTTGTTAAAGATTATATGTGGGTTTTTGTGGGTATTTGTTATTGGTTATAAAGATGTAATCTTTATGAAGAATATGTGATTTTTTTAATCATTTTTAGGGTTTTTATTGGTTATTGTATGTATTTGATTTTTATTATGAAGATGTGATTTTTATGAGAAATATGTGATTTATAGTTAACATTTAGGATTTTATAGTAATTATCATATGTGGGTTTTTATGGGTATTTGATTGTGATTATAAAGATGTCATCTTTATAAAAAGTATGTGATTGTAATTGAATCTTTATTATAAATTGTTGATTGTAAAGTTCTAATCTTTATGGAAATATTCTCTGTTTAGCTCATTTTAGGCTCTTAGGGATCTTCGTTTGTGATGTATTTATGGGTAATCATAAAGTTATCATCTTTATGAAGAATATGTGATTGTTAGTTTAAAATATGTAGTTAAATGTTGGTTTCAAAGTTTTAGTTACTTTGAAATAGATGGGGTTGAAGTTCTTTACAGTCTTTTATTGCTTATTTGGACTTTGAAGTTCTTGCCAAGCAAAAATCCATGTAATTGAGTAAAAAACATGATAAAGTTGAGATATGGATTTGTGTATGTGTTCAAGCTTGCGACTTTGATATGTTATGGATATCGAACATCTTAAATTAGCGAACTTTCTTGAGTAACTCATGCGCAGACAATCTTGGTTTGTGGTTACTGGTATGCACACGGACAAATGGATCACAATTGCTTTTTTGTTTTTTGATTTTTTTTGGCAATGGTAGTTGCTAAGTAGGAAAAAAGATAAGGTTGTTTTTGGATTCTATATTTTTATGGCGAGGAACATACTTTTATAGTTCTAGATGTTGTGTGGCATGATCGAAATGTTTTTTATATTTCATATTCATGTATACTGCAACAACAGTTAGAGCTTTGTACTGCATAAGTTAATTAGTTTTTAACCTTAAACTAGACTTTGCATGCTGAACTCCTTTTAATATGTAATTATAGAAGCGACATTTTAATTATATTTTGCGTAGTTTTGCACCAAATTCAGTTTGATTGTTGAGTGTAATTTGGTAGTGTTGTCGCATTTTGTCATAGAGCACGAACTAGCCTCGCAATTCGTTTATACTTGTTCTTTGACTTCGAAACTTGAAGAATTGAAGTTTTAGTTTGAGCTATCATGCATGTTTTTGAACCTGTACTAAGTTCATAAACGGCATTTTGCGAACCACATCAAAGGTTTTTATTATATATCTTAAAATGGTTTTGAGCTCCTCTCATATTTGTTATATCTTCTTTTTGTTTCTCAGAGTCGCAAGGATGTTGAAGGGTCTCTATTTGTCGTTAAGAGGTGATAGTTAATACAAATATTGTCATCTTGTCAGTTTTTATTTTTTGCGTCAACTACAGTTACCAAGGGGTCTAATTTGTGAGTGAGTGGCATAAACACTGGTGACCAACCGAGGTTCCAGTTTATAATACGTTACCTTCTTCTGTAATTGCAGGAACACTCAACCGAGGTTCCAGTTTATAGTAATGAATCGAAGAAATACAGGCATGCTTCTTTGAATTTCGGTAACATCTTTGTGTTTTTTATAGGTTTATGTTATCTTATTTTTATTTTTTTTATATATATGATCTGCAGAAAACCTTGTGGAGAATCTCCTGGGAGATTTTGAGTTTGAACTTCAAGTTCCGTATCTACTATACCGAAATGCTTCTCAAGAAGTTAATGGTATTTGGTTCTACAATACACGTGAGTGTGAGGATGTTGCTAACCTGTTTACCAGGTACACAACTTTTATTCATTTTCTCTATGCTAAATTGTTAGCTTTACTCACTATATATATAATATATGCACGTCAGCACGTGTATTCTTTGAGCATATATAATTTCTATGATGTGAGTATGTTACAAGATCAAGAATATCTGCATGCACAGCTGTTACTGAGTGAAATAAGTTTAGCCATTTTGCTATATGACTGGTTATTTGGCTAGTAGACCTATGTATTGACACCTTTTGCCTACCAGTCTTGCCCAAGAAAAAAGAAGCTGTCTATTTGGCTTTTATACATTATGAGCGTGTTTGTGCTAGGAAACACCTGTTTGGTCTGACAAATAGATGTATTGTTGGAGCTGCCCTAAGTTGCCACATGAATACAAGATAATATCTTTTTCTTCAGGAGAATTTCTTCCTCTAATTTTTTGCAGTCTTGGGCGTCTCTAAGTATATATTTGTTTTTGGGTTCTCAAGTTTTCTTGAAAACAACTTGATAACTATAAAAGGACACACGGGTTCCGAATTTCTTTTTTGCAATATTTATCTTGATAGGAAAACTCACCCACCCACATACCTTAAAACAAATCTAATGATCACATTTGTCCTAGTTGGGATACCGCTAGGCCAAAGGCTCATTGGTTTCTGAACATTATGATTCATTTTTATTCAATCTGGCACCTCAAATTATATGATACAAATAATACGATGACATCATCAAAGTAGTTTCTTGCCATGTATGCTTTTGGGATTGTTATTAAGGGCATGCTTGGTTCATATTAAGGAATAGGAAAGGGAAAGACTAAAGGAATGCAAAGGGAATACTAATGGGTAATATCATATGTTAAAAAAATGTAAATAGCATTTTTGGAAAGATGAAAAAAGGCATGTGGCAATTAGGAATTAAATGTGGGTGGGGACAGATGAGAATAAAAGAAGGGCATGTAGCCACGTGGGTCATAAAAATCTATTACCCTGTGATAAATTTCCAATACCCCCAAAATTATGGGTAATGGAGTATGGGCCACTTTTGGGGATTGATTGCATTATACATTATAACCAACCACCAATTTTCATTTCCTTTTCCATTACCTATACATCTTAACCCTCAACCAAGCGCCCCCTAAGTTCATGTTTACAGATAATCTCGATGATAATTTAAATACGTTGAATTTTACAAAAAGTATGTTAAAGCTATGGAATATAGATATGAAATACTCGAGGCACACAAACTATTATATTTGGTACATTAAGGGCGTTATATCTCATTTTGTCATTATTTGTTTAGAAAATAATAGTTATCTTGACACTTATGTTTCTTGATGATGGAAAATAAGTCTGTCAATGCGATCTTTAAGAACTGTTTTGTCATCCCACAAGCAGTTTCTATAAATTAACTTTTTTCATTATCGTTCTTCTTTTCTCCAGGATACTTGGTGCATATTCAAAGGTTCCCCCCAAGCAGCAAGTGAACAAAAGGTAGTTCGTATAATGATGTGGCTTCTACATGTTATTCATCTTGTTCGATTTTCTACATGTAGTTAGTTACAAAGATGACACACTAACAACAAGCCTTTTTACTCTTGTTGATTTCTTGGTCATCAAATATCTTTTTAAGTAACGCACTAACACATAAGCTGAATATAAAAGTTATTATTTTAGTTTTTTGCTTCCTCTTACAAGTTACAACTATCATACTTTTATGTGCAAAGTGCAAACTAAGCTTTAATAATTTCATTGGGCACATTTCATTACAAAATTTCATATACGTCTTGTTCTGTAGCGAGTTCGAGGAACTTGAAGCGGTACCTACCTCTGCTGTAATTGAAGGACCATTGGAGCCAGGGTTGACTTCCTCTCGCACTACAGACGTACCTGAGGATTCGTCATTTGTGAACTTCTTCAGTGTATGTATCTATCAACCCTTATCTGAAGTTTCTAGTTGCTTGCTTTATTTTGATTATTCTGTGGCAAAGCTTTTGAAAATATGCTCTTAATCTTTCTATATTGGGCAAGCTTCTGAGTATTATTTTGGCTGACTTTTATCCTTTCCTCAATATCTTTCACTGCAGAATGCTATGAATCTGGGACATAATA
The DNA here is from genome assembly GCA_019973895.1 of Chrysanthemum seticuspe. Lineage (NCBI taxonomy): Eukaryota > Viridiplantae > Streptophyta > Magnoliopsida > Asterales > Asteraceae > Chrysanthemum > Chrysanthemum seticuspe. Next base: position 40,643,745 of record BPTQ01000008.1, read on the forward strand.
ATGTTCAAAATCCGGTTAATTCTATTCCATCGTACCATAACTCAACGGTTCCTTTAGCTTCTCGTGATATACCTTCTCCCATGATCAATGGCCAACCATTACCGAACCCATCATCCACCCCACCAATGCCTCACCATGACAATGTCGACCTGGTCAACAGCAGCAATCATTTGACTAATCTTATTAAGCCCCTTTCTTTCTTTACACCCTCTTCTTCTTCATCACCATTGATGAGACAGCCTTCTTCATCCATGCCAGTTACCACACTTCAGCCACCCCTTAATGTACAAAGAAATGTTGGTATTCCCTTGCTTCAACCATTTCCGCCACCCACACCACCACCATCACTTACACCTTCCTCCACTTCTGCTCCATTTTATGGACCGTTGACCAGAGAAAAAGTACGAGATGCACTTGTATTGCTTTCACAGGTACTAAAATCTTTCTTACAAATCATGGATGTTTTTTTTTCCCTAGGGATGTTTTCACATTTGAGAAGTCATTGACTTCTTTGCAAATCATGCATGGTTTGTCGAGGGCTTGTGCTGAACCAACCATAGCTATTGTTGAAGGTGGCAAATTGGGTAGGTCTTGTCGGGTCACCTAATGGGTCTGATTGGGGTTGGGTAAAAAGTGGTCACCTTAAAACGGGTCAGCCAAGTTCGGGCGGCCTGTTGGTTTGTTTGTCTTTCTGTTTCATATTCATCGATATATTAGATGCATCTTTTAAGTTCTATACCACCAAAAATAAATCGAAGATATATTAGTATGCAGGGACGGAGGCACTTAGGTGCTTGGTGTGCTACGTGCAACCCCCAATAATATTCGTTTTTTACTTTCTTTTTTTATGGTGCAACTTTAGTTTAGCCCGAAAGTTCTTTATGATGCAACACAAGATTTGTGCAACACCCTCTGAAAAATCCTAGCTCCGCCCGTTTTAGTAGTTCAAAATAACCTGATCCTATTCGTACATTAATAAGCCCATTTATAAGCGTTTGGTATGTTGTTTCACACAAACACACCCAAGAAGACTAATTAAAAAAATTTCTGCAGTGACCCGGCTTTTTCGTTTGGAGACCGTTTCTGTAAATGTGAAAATGCCAAATAAGTACGTTGGTTTACAACTTTGCATGATATATTGTGATTGCAAGTGCAAAAGAAACCATCTTACGTGCCACTTTTTGTCCAAAATCGCACGTTCTGAGTGACTGTAGTTCTCTGATGGCATTTTCATGAGAATGATGATTTGTTTAGAATGGAGAGTGAGTCACTCGTATTTTTGAGTCTCGTTCTTACACAAAATTGGTGGAGCTTAGCTCTAAACTTTGCAATTAAGACATATTTTGGATGTGGTTCAAACCAAGTGCATATAGCTAACTCATTTCGTGTGCTAACTGCTAACTTGTATCTTTTTATACGTTTTGTCCTCTGCAAGAGTTCTGTTTTTTATATGATCACTTGGGATTCTCAAGAAAGTATTATAGGTTCTTGCAAGTAGCTGAAAGACTTGAGCGGTAGTATTAAAAGAAATTATTCTTTTCTGAGTTCATGTTATCGGTTTTTATTTCAGGACAACCAATTCATCGACATGTTCTACCAAGCTTTACAGAAAGTACATCAATCGGGACATAGTTGAAGAGTCACCGAACATTTTCATCTGTAGATCAAATCTAAAAGTGATTGTAAGATTGCTTTGCATATAGTCTGGCTTTTTCTTTCTTTTTGTTATCATGATATTTAAGTTCCACCAACATGGACTGTTAAATGTGTCTTAGAAATGTTGGATACTGTAAGATTTAAACTTTTAAGACTTGTAGCTTTATTGCGTTTGTGTTGTTGGAAACTTGGAATATCAAGTTATATCCAAGACAAAAGTCATTATTCTTTACCTAAATATTTAAAACACAACATGTTAAGGGACAAAAATGTTTAGTTTCAAAAAAAGATTTTTTTCTTTTTAGTAGGTGGTTGCACCAGGCTTGGATTGATTTGTAAACACTCTTCGTTCAAATTATACACTTTTTTTTACCACTGTCGGTTAATGAGCATATCGTAGGTACCGTTAGGCTATGAGTCTTTTGTTGGTTTGGTAACAAGTAAAAGAAGCTACTTTATGTTTTACAACAATAATGCAATTTTTGAAAACCTCCTCCGAAGCGACCATAGTTCCTCAGCCTGTCGTAGACTTGTGACAAAGGTTCCTTGGCCCGTCGTAGAATGACAAAGGCTCTTCCGAAGCGACCGAGGTTCCTTGGCCCGTTGTAGACCTGCAACCAAGGTTTCTTGGCCTGTCGCTTTGTTAGCATAATAATGGAATTTTTGAAGGTTCAAAATGAAAGTTGATTTCTTGCGTTAAACACCTGAACCCTTTAGCCACGGAATCTCTCAAAAGAAGAAAGTTTTACCTAGTTTGATTGTGCGTGACATCGGACTCAAGCTTAGTAGTTTAGTCGACAAAAAACTTGGAAATCATGGTTGAAACTTGAAAGAATGACTTGAGAAACTTTTTTTAGAACTAATTCTTTCATTAGAGGCTAAATGTAACCCAAAAATTCAACACAGTTTCTAGTGCTCAACTCAAGGTAGATTAGTTGTCACATTACTGGTTACACGTATCACCAAACTGTGACTCTTGGCTTTGAATGAAGTAGCTAAACAAATGATCATGTCGATCCCTGTCGCTGTGGGAATGCAAGATTATGAACCAAGAAATAAATGCGAAAGTAGATCAGAGATGAAGTATTAAAGTCTATAATTAAGTCTGACACATGATTTCTCTGTATCGACTAATAGCTTTTGTTTCACGTGTTAATTGTTATCGCGATTCTTGTTCTGGTTCTGTGGTCACCTACAAATGAAAGTCATTGTTCACCAAACTAGCGTTGAGTAAATGTGCCCGCATATGTACATTGTTCCCCGTCCTTGAGTTTGGTCGTCGACGTTGGGTCTTAGAATCGCATGATACGTACTAGATTACTACCGAAGCAGCCATCACTGTCATTTCTGTTAGCGCATTATTATTGTTTGTTGAAAATACCTCGGCCTTTAGAAATATGATTTGATTGATAATAATTCATTAGTTGTTTCATGAATATTTCATTTAATTCGATGTTAACTTAAGTCATGCTGTGGGGTTATGGACAAGATGTATGCTTAACAAGTTTAGCATGGATATCCGACAAATTGTATTGTTGATTAGTACACATGTAGTGCTGATTTTGGCCATCTTAGATCAATTGATGGGGAAGTTTTAATCGTCTATGCAGTGCACTTAATCGTTGTAGAGTAGTATAGGCGAAAGAAGTTCGTTCTCTAGGGGAACAACTAGGGGAAATGAAGGCGGGATCCTCATGTTCTAAGTGATGGAGCTATTTTTTGATAACAACAGTAAATTCATGAGGGGTTTTAGATTGATTACTTAGAGCACACGATACCATAATATTTGGTACCGCGTTATGGTAATGTGGCGCGTTTTGAGGTGGTGTTATGACACCACCTTCGTGGCGTTATGACCAGCGTTGCTATGGCAACGTAGAAGGTAACATGCAAGGTGACAAAATTGCAACCAAAGTATTTACGTTTTCAGTCCCTCAACGGTTAGTAGTGGATTTGAAATAAAAAAAAAAAAACAAAAAACAAAAAACCCTGTTGTTAAACGACTAGTAAGAAAAAACCCTTTATAAATACTCACTTTCATAAAGTATTATTTTTACACACTTTTCATACATTTAACCCAAATCACAATTTCAATTTACCTTTTTTTCCAAAACCATGACTTGTAATTTCCCACACACTATCGAAGAAGTCAAGCAAGGCGTTCACAAACTGATTGACTACGATAACATTCGCAAAGAAAAAGTTTACGAGTTCTTCGAGATGTTTAGCCAAGCAAGAACCTCGAAGGAGGATCTGAGGAAACAATACACTAAGTGCAAAGACATTTCGTCTGAAAAACGTGATTTTATTGAGAAAATGTTTAGCCGATGAAGGTTGGAAAGAACGAGATTAAGAAAACATTGGGGAGATGTGTGTCTCAAATACGATATAACATAAGTCACAAGATCCATTGGATGCACAAGGAAAACATTATAGGTTGTTCAGTTTCACAACAGCTTCATCAACTTAGGGTATATAAAGATGAACCGGTTGATGAACATGGATTTACTGCGAGACAACATCATCAATGGATGCTAGATGAAGAGGCTTTAAGAAATAGAGGAAGAACAAGCAAGGGTTGATGCAGAAAACGCAAGGCGTCAACAAGAGTTGGATGAGTTGTTTAGGCAAGAACAAGCTCGTGATGACTTGTTCAGGCTGGAATTTGGGGATTATCCTGAATATGATTCTGCATGCAAAGAGTATTCAGATTAATCTATAGTTGAAGAACTTATGTGTCCTCTTATTATTACCGTATTGTATTTTAGTTCGTATGTTATTTTGGTATCGTGTCGTATTGTATTTTAGTATTTGTAATTTGTAACATTTTTTTTTATTTCGTATTGTAATGTTAAGTTTATTAAATTAAGTATTAATTTAGAGGTTGAATTTGTAATTTTTATTTTTTTAAAGAAAAGTGGGTCCCAAAAAGTGGTGTTGAGGTGGTGTTATGATAAATGGTGTTTTTTTTTTGTTAATATTGAAATGTTAAAACTGATGTGACGCTAACGTGACGAGATTTTTTCCCAGAACTCAAGTAATAATACCTAATTCTCTTAAAAGCAGAAATGACAATAAAATAAAACGGATATTAATTAGAGGAGATAAAGACAACTACTTAAAAATATTTTTTTCTAAATACAACAATATTATAAAGCCACAAGGGCAAAAACCAGAAAACTATTATAAAAGGAGGCTCTAAGCAAGAGCAACAAAACTGATAACAAATATATGAACATAAAAAAGAACAAGCTATAGGGCAACAATATTATCAGGCCTTTGTATCCATTGTGTGGAAAACTAGAAGGGGGTTGAATAGTTTTACCGATTAAAACTTCGTTTTAAAATATTTAGATCGACTTATGTCAATCTATTTGGTATGTGTGTTGGATATTGATAGATGAGCATATAAGTAAGTAATGTAAAAGATAAAGAGTAAAGGAACACAAAACCACAACACGAGTATTTATAGTGGTTCGGCTATAAGGACACCTTCCTTGCCCTACTCCACTCCCCGAGTACCCCACTCGAGAGTTTGTAAGCAGTACACAACACAAGCTCCTTAATGTGACGGAGAAGCCTTCACAACGTCGCCTACTCTTTATCCGGTACAAGGCTAGACACCGAGTTCTTCCATGGGGTAGAACCAAACCTATCACAACGTCGCCTACACTTTATCCGGTACAAGGCTAGATACCGAGTTCCATTACAAAGGAGGAACTACTACCCAACACTACACCACAACACAACTGCCCCAAAGGAGACACACTCATTGTTACAACACTAGAAGGATATCAACATCCTTTAACCCAAACTACCAAACTTGTACATCGATGCACCATATCGAATGTACACCTTTGGCACCATTCACTAATGCCTTCAACACGACCCTTCGGTACCTTTCACTAATGCCTTCAACACAATACTTCTATGGAGGGAGGAAAGAACTATCAACAAGATGCATTTCAGTGGTCTTGATGATGACGAAGCTTAGCAACTCATGACTTGAGCTTGCACATCTTCAAGAGGTGGTGATCTCGCCTTTAAGAGGAACCTAGAGAATCACACAAACATAAAACTACATAGAATGATCCTTTGGATCTGTGGTTAGTGAGGTTAGAGTACCGAGAGAAAGTATATCTTCAAGTGGTAGTGAGCAAGAAAGAAATGGCTCACTATTTATAGACAAAAACATGTCTACTGTCCCACGGTTCCCGGATCCCTCACCAGAGGGATCCGGCTAGTGCAAAACCTGGGATCCGGCTACTGGGTCACTTTAGTCAGGATTTCGGGTTGCAAACCGGGTTATGGGTTATGAACCATGGGTTATGGGTAATGGATTATGAATACCCAACAAGATGCAATGTACCTAGTCATTGGGTTATGGATCTTGGGTCATGGGTCTTGGACTTTGGGTCATGGATCATAGATAATATCCAACATGACTGCATCCATGATGTCATGCAATCGGTCATGGGTTATGGATCATGCTCCATGGGTATGGGTTATTGACTTTGGTTCTTACCCAACAACATTCATTGTACCTAGTCAATGGATCATGGGTCATGGACTTTGGTGTTTACCCATTACTTACCCATTGCAACATATACAAAGTACATATACATTTCTATAAAATGTAAACACTAGTTGTTATACATATGCATTTCTATAAGATGTAAACAATATTACTTGTTAGTATTTTATAAAAATGTCTTTGGTTTTATAACTTATTTAATAAACATGTTTTGATATAGTTTTAATATGTTTAGTAAAAGTGCGTTAATAAACTATTGGCTCAAACCATTTACGTATTTCATTTGTTTCGTTAAAATGATTTTACGTTTGTAATCAAAAAAACATTAAAAGATCGTAAAATATAAATAAACGTTTATATGGCTTATTTGTATTAACACATTGGTTCCATGAGAACCAAAAATTTACCTAGAATTCAAACAAACTAGAAACTACTTAATCATAGCAATTACAGTAAATGATCTTAAATGTCATTTAAGCCCTCGACGCGGATGATCGAGTCACACCACCTATGGATAGAATACAATTAGGGGTTGGATCAGGTAAACCTAACCTTCCTAAACACGCAATAAAAAATTCTCAATTCAAGTAAAATTAAACCTTGATATACAATGGGTCACCTAGTGTGAGAATAAGCCCTAGAATTGCAATTGCTAGCACGGGTGTCACAACTAGCTTAAGTTTACTAAAGGGTCATTAGATAACCTAATTCAACTGGAGTTTACTATTAATTGGATTCGTCTGATTTATTGAATTTATAAGTCTTTACTAATTTAAATCCATAAGTTCAGTTAAGTCTATGTTTCAAACAAGTGATTAATTGCACAATTAATGGTGATAATCTTTAAAACAATATATAACAGATTGAGACATTGATATTGAAATAAACAATAAAAGATAGCTACTCGCATAGATCAAGTTGTCACTAGTTGTTAATTTATCTTATCCTAGGTTTCATGCATCCTAAGTAGCTACTAACAAGTTTAGTCGATCATATTAATAATGATCATACAATAAAACATGGCAAACATGATAGCAAAAGATTGAATTGATAACAAGTGTTATAAGATGATCACCTGATGTTTACGCTAGATAAAAAAGACAATACAAATGCCGGAAAACCCTTAAAACAAAGTATAAGTTTAATCCTCTAACCATAACTCCCGAGTTGCATGAAAAAATGAGAGAACTAGGCTTGTATACACATATTTTGGGGTCCAGGCGGTGTATGGTGTATGACAGACGACGTCTGATATCGATTACGGTTTTATGTCGGCAAGGGCTCTAACTTTGAGACGGTGTCTGGTGGACATGGAGACGATGTCGGCATCATGCAAGACGACGTCAAGGTTCTTCAACTAACTTTCCAAACGGCATCTGGAGGGCATCTCAACTATTTGGGGCATCTGGGAAACCTCAAACAACGTCTAGCCTGAGTCTCAAGTCACATTTCTTCAATTTCTTTCGTCTTTTAGTCATTTTTTAGCACAATTACCCTCGATGGTCCAAAATCATCAACTACTTGCAATAATAGAGAAATGAGCAAGTGAACAAAGAAAACTAACCAAAAACCATATAAAATCAGTGATAAAATACCTAAAAAGTTAGTACATTTAAAGCTTCAAAAGTTAACTTATAAAATCATCACTTCAGATCTTGCAAAATCAAGTATCTTCTCTTAACCTTCTGACACACACCTCATCGAAAGTGCGTTTAAGCCTTTAAACCACTTTCGTATTTCACGAGTAACTAATTTTGAGACAAACATATCTTCTTTAGATTTGTGTGTTGTAACAATTCGCATTTTCAGGATTTCTATCCATTCTCAAATTTTTACTATTCATCTCGAGAAATTACTATTCACTTTTACTATATTCATCCCATAAAAAATTTATTTCACATTCTCGTAAGATAAATTATTTTAGTAATATCCTGAGAGTTTGACAATCGTTAGATCATTTTCGCAAAAGTTATTAAGAAAACATCGTTTTAAAGTTTCATTTTGGTTGGAACACCATTTAAACATCCCGCGCATATCGAAAATCAACCCTGACAATTTTCCTCGCATCAGATAAATTTTTAGATCACTCATGATTACTTTGAGAATTTTTAAGATTTATTTTTATGTTACCAAATAAACCCTGCGCTGAACGAAACTAAACTTACGTTTTAAACAATTCTACTTACATCCAGACTTAACGATTCATGCACTGTGTTTCTAATATGTTTTTGACACTTTTACATTTTTTGGAAAAGTCAAACATATTTCCCTCCTCCTTTGACCATAAATAAATTAACCTTGTACGTTTTACATTTTTGCTTAAATCGCGTAACTTTTGGACTTCACGTATAACTGTAAAGTTATCCCGCGTATGACGAAAACCATATTTTGACATCTCATATCACTTTTAGACTAATTTTAGTCTACTTTAAACAAATTCACGTTCGTTTCCCTGAAATTTCGTTCTTTTCTGATAAACTGCGAATTACGCGTTTTTGACCCGTATTTCCAGTTTTAAGCAGCGTTTTTGCACCCAATGAGACTTATCACCCATTTTATATTTTTATATGGAGTATAATGATGAGTTTAATCATTCCTATAAGTTTCATATTTTTACGATACCCGGTTTTACGTTTTATGGCTTAACGACTTACGGTTGGCATTTAACGGAACTTAATCATGCTCTAAACTCAAGATAAGATCAAAAATATCCGCCTAAGTCATCTTATCTCTATTTGGCCGACTTAGGGGGGGGGGGGGGATTCATCATTTTGGTGGCATCATCCTAACCATGGTTCATTTAGATCATTACATGTGTCTTAACTTAACCATGGTTAATATTTAACCGAATATATGGTTAACCAAACTTACCCTCCTATAAATAGCAAGTGAAATGCATCCTAAGAACCCTCATATTCTGTTTTGGGTCGTTCATATCACAAATCATACATATCTTTCATCATTTGATCTATAAACTCCAAGTTTATGCAAAGAAGTTTCAAGTAGTAAGTTACTACATCAAATCTCTAGCAAGTTTAAGTGATCTTCTTGAGTTTAGATCCACTCAATTCACTTAGTACTTCATCACCAACTCTTCAAGATTGCAAGGGTGCCAAGGTGTATAAAGCTAGCTCAATCCGAAGTCCTAAGTGTTCAATCAAAGTCCGATCCTTACTAGTTACTCATTTCTTGATTGAAAGCCAAAAGTTGTAAGAAACTAATCACCACCATCATCTCATCTTTATTATTCAAAATCTTAACAATTTCATGATATATATATAGTTACTATGTTGATTCATGATGTACATATACTCAATCACATGTTTTAATTTACATATTGTCATAAAAGTAACAAACTAGTAAACTAGTCATATTCTACACATTTGAGACCATTAAAATCAGTAACCTATGTACTTTCTAACTTACATACTATTGTAGACAAGATAAAAAGGTAAACATAGCAACTTGAATCACCCGAAACGGACAAACGAGTCAAAAGTTATAGGCAAAAGAAGTTAGCGAAACTAAAACGCCAAAACTGCCAAGTAGAAGCTGTTTAGGGTCTGGTCGTGTAAAAAGTGGTACTTCTGGTCTGAATCATCAAAAAGTTAAAGCACGAAAGTTGTCCGGAACGACGTTTTCCTTCAATAGCAAGTAAGCTCGGACCTTGAAAACGCATAAACAGGCCATTATCTTTCAAAAACAGAAACTGCCCTTTATATGGTCTCACAAATATACTTTTGTCACAACTAAAAGCAAACCAAGAGGCCTAATGCCCATAAGCCAAGACCGGCTACGGCTAAGGTCAAAGCTAAGTCTCAAGACCATGGTAGTCAAGACCAAAGTCACGGAAAGGCCATGGCTAAAGCCTCAAGGCTTATTTACCCAAGACCGTTAACTAAGGTGATCACATTTATGAAACAATGAGAACTTGTAAAAAAATGATAAAATTTATGTTATAACAATCTTCACTCAAAACATATGTTGTATTTACTAAGTGCTACAATAGTAGGGAGCTTCATGCGAGGGGTTTCATTTGAGTAAAACGTATCGACGAGTTGCTGGTTTACGATTTAAAGTGTCCTAGCTCCTCAAACGTTTACTACATGATCTCTGAATTATGATGGCCCGAACGGTAGTACGATATATATAAACTATACACGTTTTCACAACTAGACCATTTCTATAAATGACATACACAAAAACCATGTACTACATCATGATCAACATAGAGACATATATAGGTTTGTTATTTCTTTAGCATCATTATTTCAAACCTAAGTCGCAACATCCTATTCTAGGTTGCTCGTAGAAGTTCTCACGGCATATCCATCATTCTCATTATACATTTGATATCATTTACTCTGAGGTGAGTTCATAGCCCCACTTTCTATTACTTAATTGTTTTACAAACCCTTGGGGGGAATACATGCTTCATTTTAAACCGAACACATTGCTTTCAAACTATATGCTTATCTGAGTGTATTATGTGCACTAAGTACCACTATTGCCAAACTTAAGTCCCTATTATCATGAACCATTAATCACTTGCGGGTAAGCGGGAATAATGTGGATAGATCTATCGGGATTGACGAATACCGTTTGTTTGACCAAGTCCGGTAAACAAACGCACTCTATTTGAAGAACCATAGGTTAATTGGCAAATTACCTATTAGGGCAACTGTTACTATTATATCAATATCTATTGACAAGCTGTTAACATTTTCGGTATCATGAGCTTAGTGCAATAATAATTGTTTTGTTTTCAAACCATTGGTGTGAGTCTATAGCTCACACTACAAACATAATGTGTTCAACCATCAAACAAACTCTATGAATTTCACTCAACCTTTGTGTTGACAGTTTTAAGCATGTATTTCAGGTCCATAATGTACGAGGCTGGCACGGAGGAGCACGGATACTCAAGAAGGCTATAAATTTTATTATCATTCGAAAACCAATTTAATGTATTGTGTAAACCGTGAAACTACTGGGACCTCATTTTTGTAAACTCTGATATTTATATAAATCGAATGATAAAGCTTTTAAAACGACTCAATTAGAGTTCGTTTTCTATTGTTATGACTGTTGTGCCATGAAGTAACACCCAGTTTGAATTCCGCTGCGTATCACGAAATTGGGGGTGTTACAGATTGGTATCAGAGCCACAGTTATAGAGAAACGGGTCTAATTGAGACTTAAACTATAACTACTTTTACAAACAAAAATATTTTATAGCCTTCCGTTCTCCGTGCCTTCCATCCTCCAGACGATTATGTGACTTTTAGGCATTTTAGGCTATACAAACATACTAGTATATTGATATATACACTTAACATATTTTCAATCATTTTAGCTAAACGATAGACTAAATATATCTGCGTATGCCTATTCTAAGGCATTACGGCACAATCATATTTTCCCAATCATGTATCTACTCGTGCATTTTAAGATTACGAAACTTTATCCAAGACATTGTAACTGATTACAATGGTCTTTCCTACTTCCTAGACATTGTGAGATACAATGGTCTCATTCATTTTTCAAGACACTGTGAGATACAGTGGTCTCCATTACATTCTCAGACACTGTAAATCCTACAGTGGTCTCCATTACATTCTCAGACACTGTAAATCCTACAGTGGTCTCTATTACACTCTCAGATACTGTAAATCCTACAGTGGTCTCATTTATTCCTAAGACATTGTGAGTTACACAATGGTCTTTCCTACTTCCTAGACATTGTGAGATATAATGGTCTCATTCATTTTTCAAGACACTGTGAGATACAGTGGTCTCCATTACATTCTCAGACAATGTAAATCCTACAGTGGTCTCCATTACATTCTCAAACATTGTAAATCCTACCGTGGTCTCATTTATTCCTAAGACACTGTAAATCCTACAGTGGTCTCTATTACACTCTCAGACACTGTAAATCCTACAGTGGTCTCATTTATTCCTAAGACATTGTGAGTTACACAATGGTCTTTCCTACTTCTCAAGACATTGTGGGTTACACAATGGTCTCAACTATTTCTCAGACATTGTGAGTTGCACAATGGTCTCTATTATTCCCTAGACATTGTGAGCTACACAATGGTCTCAAATATTTCTTAGACATTGTGGGTTACACAATGATCTCTCCATCATTTCTCAAGACATTGTGAGGTACACAATGGTCTAATTTATTTCTCAAGACATTGTGAGTATACAATGATCTCTCTATCATTTATCAAGACATTGTGGGTTACACAATGACCTCTCCATCTTTTCTCAAGACATTGTGAGTTACACAATGGCTTAATTTACTTCACAAACATTGTAAGTTATACTAAGTCTCTAAAAATTATCTTATAAACACTATATGATATTGTTTTACATGAAACCGTCACAATCTATCGATTTTCCTAATGGAAATACAAGAAATGAGATTTCTAAAAGATAAACTGACTCATCATCTACAAAAGCTGAAGTTCAGCAACTTTCTCTACATACATCAAAAATATCTTCTGAAACCTTCATTGTTAAAGGTTCGTGATTCTAGCCAAGTATAGACTATTTTAGAATTAGTTAAGATTTCCTTTCCACACGTATCTACCCATACTATCTTCTATGCAATGGAATGTGAAAACATAGGTTACAAGTCTTTTATGGCCATGACTTGCAACTGGATGGTTTGATATCGCCTTTTCTTAGTGGAAAATTTCTCAAAAGCTATGGACATATCACAAGTATACCTAATTTAGGTATTTGAAAAATTTATCGAACCTCGGCTAAATATAGTCTAGTCACATATATTTAACCTAGGGATAGTGGAACATAGTCTGACTAACTATGTTCGACTTGAATTTTTCAAATACTGAGAATAGTTATACAAGGGTTATATTCAGGTTAATTTCCTACTTAAACTCGATAAACCACCAGAATTCATTAAAAAGATCTAGAGACACGATAGTGTCTTACCACTCAGCAAAATCTTAACATCTTATTTATACTACCTAATTTCATTCTTGAAATTTTCATACATGAGATAATCCGAACTACTATCTTGGGATAGTCATCAAATATTCTCGTCATTCCTTAGAAGTACTAGCCTGATTAGATTTCAAGGATATCATTCCGCCATATTCCTTTAAAATTCACTTTTGATTTTAAAACAAACTTGACATCTTTACCTAAGAATAATGGTAAACATACACTACACTCTTCTAATCATCAACATATCACATCATTATCTGAACCCCATGATAAGTCAGTATGTAAAACTTCACAGTACCACGTTTCTTTCAAACACTAGCAGACATAAACACTATACGATATAGCCTTCATCCCGAAACCACCTAAGACATGATCAATTTTGGAAATGGTTTGGATAACCACTTGCCACTAGCAAGACTTTCCTACAACAATTATCACATCATTATAAACTATTTCACATCAACAATATCTTACACCTTTGATTAACAACAGTTACCCTAACAACAACAAAACTATTCCATTTGAGACACTATATAGACGAAAGTGTTAGTTAACCATTTGCTGGACTAAGGTGTTCAGAGATCACCCACGAAGCAACTAAGGAAACCATACAAATATAAGCTAGGCTCCATGCCGCACACTATCACCAAAAACTCCATGTTAGAAATTAAGGTTTTATTGATAGCCTCGATACAATAAGATATGATTAGTTTTGAGAATCGGGAAAAGCCAAACTTTAAGTATATTGGACTCTATAAGATTTTAACAAAACCCTTTAGGTTATCAACTTAAGCCACATGGTACATAATACATTCTATGACCAGAAACTTGAGAACGCAAAGATTAGGATTCGGCATATACACCCTCATGTCCCTAGACACTTCAACATCGGATAACATACACTGATTTTCGGGACGGAATTCCCATTAAGGTGGTGAGACTGTAACAATTCGCATTTTCAGGATTTCTATCCATTCTCAAATTTGTACTATTCATCTCGAGAAATTACTATTCCCTTTCACTATTCATCCCATAAAAATTTTATTTCACATTCTCGTAAGATAAATTATTTTAGTAATATCCTGAGTTTGACAATCGTTAGATCATTTTCGCAAAAGTTATTAAGAAAACATCGTTTTAAAGTTTCGTTTTGGTCGGAACACCATTTAAACATCCCGCGCATATCGAAAATCAACCCTGACAATTTTCCTCGCATCAGATAAATTTTTAGATCACTCATGATTAATTTGAGAATTTTTAAGATTTATTTTTATGTTACCAAATAAACCCTGCGCTGAACGAAACTAAACTTACGTTTTAACAATTCTACTTACATCCAGACTTAACGATTCCTGCACTGTGTTTCTAATATGTTTTTGACACTTTTACATTTTTTTGAAAAGTCAAACATATTTCCCTCCTCCTTTGACTATAAAGAAATTAACCTTGTACGTTCTACATTTTTGCTTAAATCGCGTAACTTTTGGACTTCACGTATAACTGTAAAGTTATCCCGCGTATGACGAAAACCACATTTTGACATCTCATATCACTTTTAGACTAATTTTAGTCTAATCTAAATAAATTCACGGTCGTTTCCCTGAAATTTCGTTCTTTTATGATAAACTGCGAATTACGCGTTTTTGACCCGTATTTCCAGTTTTAAGCAGCGTTTTTACACCCAATGAGACTTATCAAAAATTTTATATTTTTATATAGAGTATAATGATGAGTTTAATCATTCCTATAAGTTTCATATTTTTACGATACCCGGTTTTACGTTTTATGGCTTAACGACTTACAGTTGGCATTTAACGGAACCAAATCATGCTCTAAACTCAAGATAAGATCAAAACTATCAACCTAAGTCATCTTATCTCTATTTGGCCGACTTAGGGGGGGGGGGAGTCATAATTTTGGTGGCATCATCCTAACCATGGTTCATTTAGATCATTACATGTGTCCTAACTTAACCATGGTTAATATTTAACCCAATATATGGTTAACCAAACTTACCCTCCTATAAATAGCAAGTGAAATGCATCCTAAGAACCCTCATATTCTGTTTTGGGTCGTTCATATCACAAATCATACATATCTTCCATCATTTGATCTATAAACTCCAAGTTTATGCAAAGAAGTTTCAAGTAGTAAATTACTACATCAAATCTCTAGCCAGTTTAAGTGATCTTCTTGAGTTTAGATCCACTCAAGTCACTTAGTACTTCATCACCAACTCTTCAAGATTGCAAGGGTGCCAAGGTGTAGAAAGCTAGCTCAATCCGAAGTCCTAAGTGTTCAATCAAAGTCCAATCCTTACTAGTTACTCCTTTCTTGATTGAAAGCCAAAAGTTGTAAGCAACTAATCACCACCATCATCTCATCTTTATTATTCAAAATCTTAACAATTTCATGCTATATATATAGTTACTATGTTGATTCATGATGTACATATACTCAATCACATGTTTTAATTTACATATTGTCATAAAAGTAACAAACTAGTAAACTAGTTGTAAAACCCGAAAATCTAAAACACGTAAAAAGACTAAATTACCCTTGAAATCGAAAATTATAAAATACGTAAAATACGTTTATGTTCATTTAACGAAATTTAAAACTTAACCTATCTATAATTAAAACTTAACGAATATGTGTACGTGATTCGACATGGTACGACGAAGATTAAACGTCTCGCGTAATTAGTTGGGCCGTTCGTTTGGGCCTCGCCATTTGTTTAATTGTGATCCGATGGGCCGTTTATTTGGTGGATTGGACTCAAGCCGAGAGCCCATGAGGGGCGTGTTGTTTGTGTTCGGTTGGATCAAGGAGCCGAGAGCCCAAGATGGGTGTTTGTTTGTTCGTTTGGATCAAGAGGCTGAAGCCCACACACCTTCTCAAAGCCCTAGAACCGAATTTTTCACCACCTATATATACAAACTCATAAACATAATTTGGAACCCTAGTTTTGCCTCTCTCTTTTCTTGTTCCATTCGGCCGAAGCCCTAACTCCCCTTGGTGTCGAGACTTTGTTCCCAACGAGCTAAGGTATAACATGTTCTTCTCGTCTTCCTTTGATAACACCTAACGTATAATATGTTGTAACTTGTTTTGTTTTTAGTCGAGCTTGTGTTTCTTTTTTTTTTGGCCGAACCATATGAAACAAACAAATAATAAATCGGACCTTATAAGAATTAAGAGAACATGTATTATATATGTATTGTTTGAATCGGATCATAGGTATGTCGAGCACAAGAGAACCGAACCACATATATAAATGTTATCATGCCTAATAAATTCGAAACCCTAATTGGAATGGAACCCTAAGTGTAATTAATGGTCTAAACATGTGATTATAGTGGTTTTAATAAACCCTAAAACTGGACAGCATCATATGTCGAATTTGTGTGTGTTATAGATCCAATTTTATAAGTGCAATAATCTGGGTTTTTGTGGGAAAAGTTTATTTTATGTCTTAGTTAAGTTTTCCAAGTGGTTTGGTTGAATTTGGAGTTGTCTAAGTCGTATTTTTGAATTTTACAAGATCAAGTGTCAAAGCTGAGAAAACGAGTCTGAAATTAGGTTGGATTCATCTAGGTGTTATCTGATGATACCTGCATGTTTTTGAGTGATTTTTGAGTCTAAATTGTAGTACATTGAAATAGCTTTCTGGAAAAATAAGTCTTGTGTCATTTGCAAACGTGGAAGTATGATTTTTATATTTTTGGAGTTAGGGTGTCTGAATCTGAATTGCTGAGTTGAAATTTATAATGTAGTAAATGATTTTTAGTATTTAATCTATGAGGTTCTGGAACTTTTCCTTTGGTGGATATGATGTTTATATATTGTGTGACACCTGTAGCTTTTGGTTTGATGTGTTGAGTAGGTTGAGTGTGTTTGTTGGGGCCATACTTTTGGTGTGTGTAAATCTGGGTGAGTTCTGGACCGGTCTGGACTTATGATTTTCCGTAGGCCATTTAGCATGGAAATAGAACCCACCAATTTTTGTAGAGTCTCTTAACTCATATGGGAACCCCTGGAATTTTGCTTGATTTCATTTGAGCTAAGTAAGTATTTTATAAAAATCGCTAAAGTCTGGTCCGAATATGAGTTAAAGAAACTGAAAGATAAAATATGATATCAATAGGTAACACACTTACAAATGCATAAGAAGCTTATAAAATGAGAATATACTTATAACTCTAAGAATGTTAATGCGATTAATCCGTTATAGCTTTAATGATGCTAATAAGTATTAAACAAATCCT
Source organism: Chrysanthemum seticuspe (assembly GCA_019973895.1). Classification (NCBI taxonomy): domain Eukaryota; kingdom Viridiplantae; phylum Streptophyta; class Magnoliopsida; order Asterales; family Asteraceae; genus Chrysanthemum; species Chrysanthemum seticuspe. Next base: position 40,661,184 of record BPTQ01000008.1, read on the forward strand.
AATCCGTGTAGATTTGTTGAAGGAGACGCGATGTTGTATCTTCGTGTTCATTCATTCATTTGCTTTTCCCTCAATTGCTTTAAGGTACATATATTCTGACCTTTTTAGTAAAGTTTTTCTCATGATCTCCTTCCTTTGTCATATCTCTTATGCTTATTAGGATTTCCTATGCCATTGCTATGATTCCCTTCTGTTTATGTGAATCTCTGTTTGTCTGAATCTCATGTGTGTTGAACTTGCTATGTTTGAGTATGAATTTCTGATTATGAACTTCTGATTATGAACATCTGATTATGAACCTCTGATTATGAACATATGATATGTGACTGTGATATGAACCTTTGATTTCTGAACATTTGATATGAACCCTTTCTGATTTGTTTGATCCGTTGTTTATCTGAAACATCTGTTTAGTGAACCATGAAATATCTGATTTGGACTTTATGATATGAAACTTCTGATATATATATCTGTTGACCTTATGATGAATTATGATCTGTGTCATTTATGACAATCTGTTTGACCTAAGTAAGTTTGATTACCCGAGCCAATATTTCACTAGTCATGGGGGTTCCATGTCCGTATCAGTGATGCACCTCTGATATGACTCTAGGGCAGTAGAGTGATGTTCTGCCACGTCCCTGGATGGTGGAGCATATTTTGTATATGTAGGAAGGGGCGTATGGATGCATCCTAGATCTGATCTGTTATCTGATATGATTTGTCTGGTGAATGATGTCGTGTGCAATACGCGTCTTCACAAATTCTGGGAGCTAGCTACTCCATTTGTTATTGAGGTATCCCCTCACATTATATAAGGTATTCCGAGGTCACCCCTCCGAATAAGAAAGTTACTTCTGATATGATATGTTCTGGGCTCGTGGTAGATAACTAAATCTTTATCCGTTAATTCTGTTTTATGAATTCTATTTATGATTCTGTAGTTTCCAATACCTTGATTCACGTGCTGGATTTATTATATGTTTATCGAATGTGTTTATGCTTTGACATATTTAGGTGACTACTATTTACTATGCTAGGAAACGATTAATATGTTTATATGTGATTCGCATGTTGTCATCTGATTGTATGTTAACTTATCATTTTGTGAACTTTTGATCTGAGTGATGACTATGTTAGTGATAATCAATTGTTCTGAGAGTTTAGTAAGTATAATTTGTTTAGTTAATTTTGTAAATTTTGCCTATCAGTTAGTTACCTGTCTGCCTATGTTGATCTGCCATGTTTAAACTCCGCTTATATTAAGGTTTGATCTGGAAAATGGTTTAACTCATGATATCTAGTTTGATGACTTGCTAATTGCTATGCTATGTCTTTTGTTTATTTTGTTATAGTTTTCCTGCTATGTTTTCTGTTTGTATGCATAAACTGTTATGTGTTGACTGCTGTTATTTCCGCTATGACGATACTGAGTAAGTTATTTAATCTAATTATTTGAACTGTGTGAATGCCATGTTTACTTTCTAGAAATTGTTTCCGTTAGTCTTTAGACTTTCCGTTTGGCTTATATGCACTCGAATTTCCTGATTTATTAAATGCCTGGTTATTTTGATGTGTTTGTGTTTGTGTCATCAATATGCTATGTGTTTGTTCTTGATTGCTATTTGTTCTTCTGGATTTTTGTATGATTGCGTTTCCGCAGAATACTCAATGATTCATTGATCTCATTTCGTTACGACTTTGTTATTCGTTCCTTTGTTTCAATTTTGTATTTCTGTTTTTGTTTATTTTTTTTGTTCCGTTATATCTGTTCACTGGGCTTTGTAAGCTCAGCCGCATTTTCTTTTCCTGCGGCAGGTATTAAGCATTCAAGATGAGCTTATGGGATAGCTGATCTGGGTTGAGAGTAGAGCTGAGAGCAAGTTGTGACTATAGAGATCCTAGATTTGTTTTGATTATTAAGTTATTATGATTTCTTTTGATTATCTTGTAAAGGCTTCCGCTATTGTATATTGTTTAAAGTTCTGATATGAAACCGTATTGTGATATCTTTACCCTTGTCGGGTTGGGGTGTTACAATTATGGTATTAGAGACTCTAGGTTTTAGGACCCTTAGAGCTTAGGCTATGACCTGTGAGGACTGGGTAGACATTAGGCTTCCGTCTGTTCTGATCTCTTCTGATTCCTTTTGATTGTCGTTCAGATTTGACCTCGATATTCGTTTGTCTTCGCTGATTTGGCCTTTCTCTTTTCTCGTCAAACTTTGTTATTTTGCCTTCGTACAACTATTTGTCGACCGTTAGATGGAGACTACCCGTGGAGCCGAAGTTGATGGTGTCGACCCTACATTGCTGCAACAGTCCCTGTGCTGGAGAGGTTCGTGAAGCAGAAGCCACGCCCGACTGCCGTGCTGCTGGAGGCATCAGGATGCTACTGGAGGAAGCATGACGGACCAACCAAAGACGCAAAAGACGGAGACAAGATTCAACCGGTGGCTGAGAAGGTTCAATTACTTCATATGATTTGGGCGCGACTTATGTTACTCTGATTCGTTAGTCACGCGTTTTGAGGCGGTTTGATATCTTGCTACGTGATTTTGATCGGCATTACTTTTCTTTGATTCGTTCAGAACTGGGTTTGAATCGTGAAGTTTTATCGTTTAGCATTCTGGTATATCTCAGTTTTTCTTTTTGGACCGACAGTAATGAGTCATGAGGAACCGTTTTATGCAAGTTGGTGGCCTCGTTTGTTTGGTAATATGGTAAGTTGTCTGATGTGTTATATGCTGCATGAATGTGTATCTGGTCTGTTTTGGTATGTTACTTGTTACCTATATGTTATCCGTTTTGTTCTGATATTAGTTATGTGGTTTTGTCATGACCCGAGACAAAATATGATGACAATAAGAACTTGTTATGTGATGCAAGTATTATGACGCCTGATCAACGTGATAATACCGAGATCATATAATCTGAACTTATTGAAATCATATGACGTCTGGGGAAATGCCTGTGGTTGATACGTGAATGGACTTTGACTTGTATCTGTTAATTGGCACTCCTCATGTTCGTTTGAAATTCTGTACCTAATTGTGAGATTTCGTCGATATCTGTTACGTGTAAGTTTTGTACGCTTGGAATACGAATCGTTATGATCTGTGTGAACCTATAGATTGCTATGTCTGCCCTAAGCTTGTACGTCTCCACGTACTTCTGCGATTAGTAAGACCGTTAGGATTCGTTCTGTCTATGCATATGGTGGTTCTCATCATTAGATATCTGAATAAGTTAGAGTGTGTCGTTTGATTTTCTGCATCTCCTCTGTTATTTGCCATTACTTTGATAAGTATATAATTATCTGTTATAAGTATTTGACTATTGATTTGATTTCTGAAAAGTATGAGTTTGAATATTCTGATAAGAATCCGTTTAATCTGAGGTAAGTCCCGCGTTCGCTATATTCCTTGAAATTCTGAAATCCGATTTGTTTTCTGTTCTGTTCCGTCTTGTTCAATTTCGAGGACGAAAATTTTCTTTTAGAGGGGAAGAGTTGTAAAACCCGAAAATCTAAGACACGTAAAAAGACTAAAATACCCTTGAAATCGAAAATTATAAAATACGTAAAATACGTTTATGTTCATTTAACGAAATTTAAAACTTAACCTATCTATAATTAAAACTTAACGAATATGTGTACGTGATTCGACCTGGTACGACGAAGATTAAACGTCTCGCGTAATTAGTTGGGCCGTTCGTTTGGGCCTCGCCATTTGTTTAATTGTGATCCGATGGGCCGTTTATTTGGTGGATTGGACTCAAGCCGAGAGCCCATGAGGGGCGTGTTGTTTGTGTTCGGTTGGATCAAGGAGCCGAGAGCCCAAGATGGGTGTTTGTTTGTTCGTTTGGATCAAGAGGCCGAAGCCCATACACCTTCTCAAAGCCCTAGAACCGAATTTTTCACCACCTATATATACAAACTCATAAACATAATTTGGAACCCTAGTTTTTCCTCTCTCTTTTCTTGTTCCATTCGGCCGAAGCCCTAACTCCCCTTGGTGTCGAGACTTTGTTCCCAACGAGCTAAGGTATAACATGTTCTTCTCGTCTTCCTTTGATAACACCTAACGTATAATATGTTGTAACTTGTTTTGTTTTTAGTCGAGCTTGTGTTTCTTTTTTTTTGGCCGAACCATATGAAACAAACAAATAATAAATCGGACCTTATAAGAATTAAGAGAACATGTATTATATATGTATTGTTTGAATCGGATCATAGGTATGTCGAGCACAAGAGAACCGAACCACATATATAAATGTTATCATGCCTAATAAATTCGAAACCCTAATTGGAATGGAACCCTAAGTGTAATTAATGGTCTAAACATGTGATTATAGTGGTTTTAATAAACCCTAAAACTGGACAGCATCATATGTCGAATTTGTGTGTGTTATAGATCCAATTTTATAAGTGCAATAATCTGGGTTTTTGTGGGAAAAGTTTATTTTATGTCTTAGTTAAGTTTTCCAAGTGGTTTGGTTGAATTTGGAGTTGTCTAAGTCGTATTTTTGAATTTTACAAGATCAAGTGTCAAAGCTGAGAAAACGAGTCTGAAATTAGGTTGGATTCATCTAGGTGTTATCTGATGATACCTGCATGTTTTTGAGTGATTTTTGAGTCTAAATTGTAGTACTTTGAAATATCTTTCTGGAAAAATAAGTCTTGTGTCATTTGCAAACGTGGAAGTATGATTTTTATATTTTTGGAGTTAGGGTGTCTGAATCTGAATTGCTGAGTTGAAATTTATAATGTAGTAAATGATTTTTAGTATTTAATCTATGAGGTTCTGGAACTTTTCCTTTGGTGGATATGATGTTTATATATTGTGTGACACCTGTAGCTTTTGGTTTGATGTGTTGAGTAGGGTGAGTGTGTTTGTTGGGGCCATACTTTTGGTGTGTGTAAATCTGGGTGAGTTCTGGACCGGTCTGGACTTATGATTTTCCGTAGGCCATTTAGCATGGAAATAGAACCCACCAATTTTTGTAGAGTCTCTTAACTCATATGGGAACCCCTGGAATTTTGCTTGATTTCATTTGAGCTAAGTAAGTATTTTATAAAAATCGCTAAAGTCTGGTCCGAATACGAGTTAAAGAAACTGAAAGATAAAATATGATATCAATAGGTAACACACTTACAAATGCATAAGAAGCTTATAAAATGAGAATATACTTATAACTCTAAGAATGTTAATGCGATTAATCCGTTATAGCTTTAATGATGCTAATAAGTATTAAACAAATCCTAATCCGTGTAGATTCGTTGAAGGAGACGCGACGTTGTATCTTCGTGTTCATTCATTCATTTGCTTTTCCCTCAATTGCTTTAAGGTACAGATATTCTGACCTTTTTAGTAAAGGTTTTCTCATGATCTCCTTCCTTTGTCATATCTCTTATGCTTATTAGGATTTCCTATGCCATTGCTATGATTCCCTTCTGTTTATGTGAATCTCTGTTTGTCTGAATCTCATGTTTGTTGAACTTGCTATGTTTGAGTATGAATTTCTGATTATGAACTTCTGATTATGAACATCTGATTATGAACCTCTGATTATGAACATATGATATGTGACTGTGATATGAACCTTTGATTTCTGAACATTTGATATGAACCCTTTCTGATTTGTTTGATCCGTTGTTTATCTGAAACATCTGTTTAGTGAACCATGAAATATCTGACTTGGACTTTATGATATGAAACTTCTGATATATATATCTGTTGACCTTATGATGAATTATGATCTGTGTCATTTATGACAATCTGTTTGACCTAAGTAAGTTTGATTACCCGAGCCAATATTTCACTAGTCAGGGGGTTCCATGTCCGTCTCAGTGATGCACCTCTGATATGACTCTAGGGCAGTAGAGTGATGTTCTGCCACGTCCCTGGATGGTGGAGCATATTTTGTATATGTAGGAAGGGGCGTATGGATGCATCCTAGATCTGATCTGTTATCTGATATGATTTGTCTGGTGAATGATGTCGTGTGCAATACGCGTCTTCACAAATTCTGGGAGCTAGCTACTCCATTTGTTATTGAGGTCTCCCCTCACATTATATAAGGTATTCCGAGGTCACCCCTCCGAATAAGAAAGTTACTTCTGATATGATATGTTCTGGGCTCGTGGTAGATAACTAAATCTTTATCCGTTAATTCTGTTTTATGAATTCTATTTATGATTCTGTAGTTTCCAATACCTTGATTCACGTGCTGGATTTATTATATGTTTATTGAATGTGTTTATGCTTTGACATATTTAGGTGACTACTATTTACTATGCTAGGACACGATTAATATGTTTATATGTGATTCGCATGTTGTCATCTGATTGTATGTTAACTTATCATTTTGTGAACTTTTGATCTGAGTGATGACTATGTTAGTGATAATCAATTGTTCTGAGAGTTTAGTAAGTATAATTTGTTTAGTTAATTTTTTTAAAATTTTCCTATCAGTTAGTTACCTGTCTGCCTATGTTGATCTGCCATGTTTAAACTCCGCTTATATTAAGGTTTGATCTGGAAAATGGTTTAACTCATGATATCTGGTTTGATGACTTGCTAATTGCTATGCTATGTCTTTTGTTTATTTTGTTATAGTTTTCCTGCTATGTTTTCTGTTTGTATGCATAAACTGTTATGTGTTGACTGCTGTTATTTCCGCTATGACGATACTGAGTAAGTTATTTAATCTAATTATTTGAACTGTGTGAATGCCATGTTTACTTTCTAGAAATTGTTTCCGTTAATCTTTAGACTTTCCGTTTGGCTTATATGCACTCGAATTTCCTGATTTATTAAATGCCTGGTTATTTTGATGTGTTTGCGTTTGTGTCATCAATATGCTATGTGTTTGTTCTTGATTGCTATTTGTTCTTCTGGATTTTTGTATGATTGCGTTTCCGCATAATCCTCAATGATTCATTGATCTCATTTCGTTACGACTTTGTTATTCGTTCCTTTGTTTCAATTTTGTATTTATGTTTTTGTTTATTTTTTTTTGTTCCGTTATATCTGTTCACTGGGCTTTGTAAGCTCAGCCGCATTTTCTTTTCCTGCGGCAGGTATTAAGCATTCAAGATGAGCTTATGGGATAGCTGATCTGGGTTGAGAGTAGAGCTGAGAGCAAGTTGTGACTATAGAGATCCTAGATTTATTTTGATTATTAAGTTATTATGTTTTCTTTTGATTATCTTGTAAAGGCTTCCGCTATTGTATATTGTTTAAAGTTCTGATATGAAACCGTATTGTGATATCTTTACCCTTGTCGGGTTGGGGTGTTACACTAGTCATATTCTACACATTTGAGACCATTAAAATCAGTAACCTATGGACTTTCTAACTTACATACTATTGTAGACAAGATAAAAAGGTAAACATAGCAACTTGAATCACCCGAAACGGACAAACGAGTCAAAAGTTATAGACAAAAGAAGTTAGCGAAACTAAAAAGCCAAAACTGCCAAGTAGAAGCTGTTTAGGGTCTGGTCGTGTAAAAAGTGGTACTTCTGGTCCGAATCATCAAAAAGTTAAAACACGAAAGTTGTCCGGAACGACGTTTTCATTCAATAGTGTTCAACCATCAAACAAACATAATGTGTTCAACCATCAAACAAACTCTATGAATTTCACTCAACCTTTGTGTTGACAGTTTTAAGCATGTATTTCAGGTCCATAATGTACGAGGCTGGCACGGAGGAGCACGGATACTCAAGAAGGCTATAAATTTTATTATCATTCGAAAACCAATTTAATGTATTGTGTAAACCGTGAAACTACTGGGACCTCGTTTTCGTAAACTCTGATATTTATATAAATCGAATGATAAAGCTTTTAAAACGACTCAATTAGAGTTCGTTTTCTATTATTATGACTGTTGTGCAAAGAAGTAACACCCAGTTTGAATTCCGCTGCGTATCACAAAATTGGGGGTGTTACATGTGTTTTTATGGGTAACCTAGGTTATAAGTGCTAGTCGTTGGAAAATCCATATATTAATATATGCAAAAACAGTATACGGAGAAAGGTCTTTATTCATGTTATTCGGTGAAGTCGAGCTTCGTCAGCTTTAATGTATGCCGCTTAGCTAGTATTTTTACCATTTCCAATTTTTCTTTTAATCATTTCATGATATTCATACATCAAGGTCTCAATCAAGTCTATTTTTTTTAGAACGACAATTAACAATCTCACAATATACAAACCAAAAACTATCTCACATATCCTAAACAAGACTTGAACCCACAACTATTTTGGTTAAGAAGATTTTCACACAATTAAGATTTAAAAGTACCTTTAAAACACAAGCCCTTTTGGTTCAAGTCTATTTTTTTACTTTATAAATACTTAACCACTAACTCAATATGAAGGTGATTTAAATCCATATATTCATGTTTTGTCTTATGACATGGCAAAAAGAAAAGGTTTACGTCTCTTTGGCGATAAACCACTGGAACAAAATTTAATGATTGGAGTCATGGCACATACCGAATTGCATCATCACAAAAATTTATGCATGATCAATAAATACCATACTACTGCAACCTTATCATTTATGCCTTTTAATTTTCATATTGTTTATTTGTCACCATTTAAGAAGTGTGGTAATGTGTCTATAGATAACGCATTTAAGTAAAATAAGAACAACAATCAATATTGATATTAAATAGCATTAGGTTCACACGAATCGAGTAGATAGAGTTTTTATTTTATGTCTATGCTCCAATGTCTACAACATTGTTGATAACATTCTTTTAAAACTCGGGTTAATGCAGCCGGTTGAACCGGAAATTGGTTTAATCACCGACAACCGGTTTTTAGAAGAAAAAAGCAACTAAATTTTCGTTTAAACAGGTTGAACGGGAAAGCGAGGGCTCATGTTTGATCAACGACAACCAATTTTGAGAAAATACGGGTTAAACTGTCGGTTAAACTGGCTGAACGATAAACAAGAAAGTCGACAACCTCAATAGTTTTGCAAACATTAGTCGACAAAGATATACTCCGTATATTTTATGGTAATTTTTTTATTTTTCCTTTGATGGCTTTTAATCTAATACTTGATGCTACAAATCAAGAAAAGTTGTTACAATTTTAGTTTGTTTTTCTTAAAGAAAATCCTAAATCAAGCAAAAGAAAGCAACTATTAACTCCCAACAACTTTAGTAATTTGTGATTTTTCTGATCATGTATCTTATCTCAAGTTGATTTTTAGTGTGTTTTCATTTGTCAAAAGTCTAAAATTGACGATTTTAATAGGAATAATGTAAGTATCAATAATAATATATATCATGACATTTACTTTGTCTAAAGTTTTGTCAAACATAATATCAAAATTAGAAAACTGTGAGTATTCAAGTATATTATTACATGACTCTTTCATAAAATATTTTGATAATTATATACATATAACATTTATTGAAGTGGAGCTTTAGAGCCGGTATTGTTGCGTAACCGTAGGCTAAGAGGGTGACTGGAGGGAGGAGGATGGCTCGAGTGTACTGTGAAGGCATTGCTTGAGCCGGCATTGTTCGTTTGTACATTTCTTAAAGGGTTAACTTTTTTAAACTCCTTTTTTTCCAACTGATTAACCAACTCCCCCCCCCCCCCCCCCCCACCCACCCTTTCTCATTTTTTCCAGTTTTAAATTTTCTTAATTTTTAATTTTATTTCTATAATTTTGTTTATATTAAAAGACTATAAAACTGAAAAGTACGAAACACAAAATATAAAGTTTAATATGTCAAAATTATTAATCTGACAAAAATATAAAACATAAACTGATAAAAAACTATGCGGTACTGTAAATAAAATTGAGCCAAGCGGATAAAGAATGTAAAAAAATACATCAATAAGTGGTCCAATAGGTACCAATAACGTAACCCTTTCTTAAAACATATAACAATGAGCAAAAACATGACAACATGATCCATGATTACGATGAAGTTGACCATATAACTAGGGCTACATTTCTTATTATTATGATGAAGTTGACCATATAACTAGTGCTACATTTCCTTCTTTTCTTAAGTAGATATCTTTATATAAAAAACACAAGACTATTATTGCCTTTCTACCTTTTCTCATTAGTTTAATTGATAAATACAAATACTGTAATTATTTCTCTAATGGTCTAAAAAGACCCCAAAAGAAAGAGCCCATGTGACACAATAACTAACAATATGGTTTACTTCATTCTTTTACCTCACGCGTGAGGTGATCAATTATGTTTCAAACATTGAGCTGGCTTAGCGGTAGAAAGAAATATTGTGTGTATGTGTATATATATATGTGTGTGTTTAAATGATGCATAAATAGTTGCACATATTTAAGTAACGAATATGTGATAGAGAAAATGATTATGTGACGTTAATTTAGAGTTAATTGATAGGTAACCGAATGATAATCATCACGAGTGCATTTGTATAAACTAGACGAATATCCGTGCATAGCAACAGAGTTTTATAGCGGCAGATAGTTATAGTGATAAAAAAATGTTTATGAGTTATAAACAAAAAAATAATAAAAATTTAAGAATTTGAGAATTAAACACGATTTAAACTGAATGAAAATAATATTAGTTATAAGTTATAAACGATAATAATAATAATAATAATAATTTATGTTTATGAAATGAATTAACATATTAGGGTTGTTTATATAAGCAATGGAAAAATTGAATTTTCACACCTTGCAAAAAGTCAGCCTTTCAATACTTTTTGTGTCAAGCAAATCGTGTTTTCAGCCTTCCATTTTAATTCCAGCCGCAAGTTTTAAGTTTTAAGTTTCAGTTTCCATCAATACTTCTAAGTTTCCTTTAACAGTTCCCAGTCTTGAATTCCAGCTTTTAATAGTTACTTTAATTATTTTTCAGTTTTCAATAATTACTTTAGTTATTTAAGTTTTCTACAATACTATTCAGTTTTTTATTTTTGGTTTTTCCTTTATAGCATAGATAAGAAGGGTTGTAAAACTTGTTCCTACCTACTCGAATGTAGTTTAAATAGCTATATTACATTAAGATAGAAAATGTTTGTTGAAAATAAAGCTTTCTTTAAATATGATGATTGTTGTTAATTTCAGTCTTCTTTTATCAACGGTTAGCTTTGATGATTGTTGTTAATTTGAGTCATCAACGACGGTAACCGGCCAATTTAATTGACTTTGTTTTGTTATAACTTGGCAAAGTTTTTGTTAACTTCTTGTTTAAGTATAACAAGTGAATTACTATGTTTCTTAATAGAAAAAATTACACATTTGGTCTCTATGGTTTGCTCATATTTCAAGTTTAGCCCCTAAGTCGTTTTTATTACACCAGCAGTATCTAATTTTGAAACTATGCACGCTTTTGGTCCCTATTTTGGATGGGCGTTAGTTAAGTCCGCTAAGTATTTTGCGCTGTTAGTCTTTCGTTAATAATTTTTGCACCGTTAGTCCTTAAAGTTATTTGCATAAATCGTCCTTGTGGTTAGCCCGGTCAACGGGTCGGTCAACGCCACGTGTCACCAACTGAGTGGTGCCACGTGGCATCGGGTCGGATCGGTTAACGGGTCAAGTCGGGTCGCCACGTGGACCAATGAGGCGGCGCCACGTGGCGATAGAAAATAAAACCAAAATTTTCCTCCCCTGGGATCGAACCTTGGTGGGTTGTGTGGGAGGCCAAGGTGATACCCATCTGAGATGGGCATACCTTCATGTATTATAGTGCTTTTGGTTCTATTTAACCCTTAACAAGCCCAGTTGGTTTTTATAAATAAAAAGAGTCAAATGAAAATTTGACCTGTCATTTTAAAGGGGTTCTGGGCCGGTTCAAAAATTGAGAAAAATACCGTCGGACTCGTTTTTTCGTGCTCTTTCCAATGGTATGCTCGGGGAATTTTTTCGACTTCAAACGAACCTCGAAAAATGCGAAAATAATCGTTTTTTCTTTGTTTTCGCATTTTTCGAGGTTCGTTTGAAGTCGAAAAAATTCCCCGAATATACCATTGGAAAGAGAACGAAAAAACGAGTCCGACGGTATGCTCGGTGAATTTTTTCGACTTGGTTTGGACCTCGAAAAATGCAAAAAAAAAAAAATGAAGATTTTCGCATTTTTCGAGGTTCAAACGAAGTCAAAAAAAATTCCCGAGCATACCATTGGAAAGAGCACGAAAAAACGAGTCCGACGGTATATTTATTTATTTTTCTACGGTCCATATAACTCCGTAAATTAATAGACCAAAAACTAAATTGAACTTTTTAATAATATAATTTTAGAAAGGGTTATGTATTAAATTTAGAGAAATATAATTGAAGCTATGCTTAGCCCAGTTGGGCAAAGCATTGCTTCCCACCCAAACAACCCGGATTCGAATCCCATGCGTGACAAAGTGGTGGATTATATTACCAATGCCACGTGGCACCACCTCATTGGTCCACGTGGCAATCCGACCCTGACCTGATGACACGTGGCACCACTCATGTGGTGACTGAGTGGTGCCACGTGGCGTTAACTAACGGTGCAAAAAATAAGGACTAACGGTGCAAAAAATAAGGACTAACGGTGCAAAAATTATTAACGAAGGACTAACAGCGCAAAATACTTAACGGACTTAACTAACGCCCATCCAAAATAGGGACCAAAAGCGTGCATAGTTTCAAAATTAGATACTGCTGGTGTAATAAAAACGACTTAAGGACTAAAGTTGTTATTTGGGGTATACCATAGGGACCAAACGTGTAATTTTTTCTTCTTAATATAACTAGCTTTTAACCCGGCGTATAAATGCGGGGTGGAAAAATAGTATATTTGATATATTTTTAACATACTTAAGGTATCCACTATAGTAATTTATGAAAAAGATTTAAAAACGAATAAAGAGGTTCATAAACATGTAACCATATAGTGAGTATATATTTCATGCTTGGTGGCATAATTGTATAAATAAGTCTAGAATATTAAAACTTTTCATAATTTAATGCATTTGAATTATGTATAATGTTTATAAAGCTTTATGAGATTTACGCATAGTAGAGATATGTTTATAAAATAAAAAAGTTTATAAATTAATGACATAATTCAATTATAAACCTTTAAAAAGGTTTATCACAGGAATGCTCTTAAAAGCAAAAACAACGAATAGTTACCATTAGTCGTTGCATTATAACCCTATTCGTATACGAGGTTTTGATATTATGATCATTTTTAACCTAGTTAATCAAGAAAAAGAAAGTACGTATATAAATGGTTAAATTAAATTATTAATTGATACGTTTCTCTTCTGTTTTTTGAACATCCAATACATAATAGTTTCTTGTTATTAGTACTTGTAAACGAATGACAGTTTTTTTGTTCTTTTTTTTTTTTCTTCATAAAATGCGCCTCAAGCACGTATTAAGCTCTAATAATTAAACTCGAACTTCATTTTTAATAAAAAATATACATTTAGCAGGGTCGGCCCTGCCTATGGGCGGTGCGGGCAACGACCCAAAACATCCAACAGAATAGGGGGCTACTTATTCTTTTACTTTTAGTTTTGGTAATGTTTTAAAATACGGAGTATAATTCTTGTAACTAATAAGGAGTAACTCAAAGTAATGTACGAGGAGAAAAAGGTCATATGTTTCGACTATTAGACTGAATTCATACAATAGCTTCAACCAGATATTTGACATATAGTTTTAACTTTCTTATTTTTTAAATCATTTTCCTTGTTATATATAACTTTTATTTGTATATTTGTAATACTTGGTTTTTTATTTTAAGTTTACAAAACTTTTGAAGTATAATTTTACTTGAAATGTTAGTCATATTGATATGTGATAACGTGTTAACTCATATTCTTCTGTGGATGAATCATTTTTAGATTTTGCACAAATAATAAGAACCGAAAAAGAACAACAAAGTGTCAAAAGTCATAATTCATCCGATGAAGCAAAATTAATTGTTGTCCAAGTTTTATTAAGTTGACATGTTTTAATTGAAGGCCAAATCATTACAAAATAATGTGTGATTGTTTACAATATTTTGTTGTCTTTTTCGATCGTCTCATATAAAGCAGCAAAAAACTCAGAACCGGCCCTGACATTTAGTATACATTGACTAAACATACAATTTATTTTAATTGTAGGACTTCTTTAATTTTATGAACTTGATCTTGTCTTTTATAACTACGTTAATATGTGTACTATGAACACATTTTAGGAAATCAAATAAATAATTACATAAATTTATAAAACATTAGTTAAGTTGCCTACTTTCAAGTTTCAACATAGAAAAATGATTGATGTGTCTACTATTCATGCCTAAAAATAAACTTAATGATTTAATTGGTTGATTTAAAAAATTGATTGATGGTAATTAAGAGAGAGAAAATACTTAATGCAATTTTTACAAGTGATTTATGCATTAAGCGTATATTTAGGCTTGTGTTGTAGGTCTAAATAGCATAACTCTTCAACATAATATGTCTAAAAGGGACTCGAAACCAACCTTGAGAAATATGTTTAACCAACAACTAAATCTCCATAACGTGTACATAAATATGTCAATTTTCTGTATTTATTTAGTTTCCATGATAAGGATACTTAATTGTGATATGTTACCTTCCAACATACTATTTTCATAAATAAACCAAATTGAATTTCCTAAACTATTATAACAAAAATATATATACATGTTGCACTACATAAATTAACTCATCAACTATTTACCATGTACATTCATTTACTATTTTGTAATGTTACATTTTAACAAAAGATGAAAAACAAACTAGCAAAAACAGATAAACCAAAAATTACACACAAAGTGTCTAATGTACCTTCTACCCTTAACTTCCTTTCTTTTCTCTCTATTTTCATTTCCTCAAATTTTTTACATCTTTTTCTTGCCTCTTTTCCTCTTTTTACCCCATTTCCTCTTTTACCCTCCATTACCCTTTGTAAAATCTCCAAACTATCCTTCCCATTTAAATGTTTTCCATCCATATCCTCAACTTCCAAACATAATTCCCTTACTTGCATTTCCCCTCCCTCGGATTTCCCACAATTTACCACTATAACACATCGCACCAACTCGTGGGCCCCGCCCACAAGTACTGATGCAAACCGGACCTGTACTTCGCCACTTAACCAGTGGCGCTGTACAGAAACCGGTTTGTGGGATGAGAGATTTATGGCATGTTTGGATAGTGGGTCAATTAGTATCCAACTGAGAGTCATGTGGTTGGATAGCCTCGTACATGTGTGTTCGGCGTCAAGGAGTGGTATCTCGGTTGGGACCACGTCTTTTGGGTCTAAGAGGTCGATTCTAAAAGGCGAACATTGGAACCAACTTGAGATGGTTTCGGTTTCTTCTATTTTTGTGAAAATTAGTTCGTTTTGATAGTGAACGTCTACAGCTGAGATTAATCTTGATGGCATCGCTGCAACAAATATACAAATTGCACACAATCATTTTCTCCATGTTTACTTTTTGCAACATTGTTATGAGTAGTATTTGCAAACATGTAAAGGGTGATAGTTATTCCTAGATAAGCACCAAGAAAATTAATTTTAACTTTTTTTTTCACTTAGATATTGATGTTATAAATATCCAAATTTGTAAGTAGCAAAAGAAAAGTCGGCACTTTTAAGTCGTGGCGAAAGTGACTCGGGTCAATTATATCAAAATCATACTAATGTGTGAAGGCTTCATGCATAATTCTATAAAAAATATCTTACTGGAAAAAAATCACAGTTAATTAAAAAAAAATTATTAGACAAAATTTATATAAAAAATCTCGGAGTAGGCCCATTTGGCTAACTTAGCCTCTTATCTATTTATATAAAAAAAATTAATCATCTTAAGATAAATATATTGAAATGTATAAAAATTTTCATAGCAGAAATATTAAGAAGGTGTATGAGATTTCGTATTTTATGTACTTTTTTTAGTAGTACCTTTTTCCAAAAATACATATTCACAAAATCGTATTTGATAATACAATCTCGTAACGAATTCACGAGGTTTGAACCTACCGCTACACAACTCAAACCAGGTAAAATCTTCAGCCCTTATCATTAACCGGTTGATGTGATCACTTCAAGTTTGCATGCACCTAACTAGCATAAATTGAACTTGAAACCTCACTAATTTTAGTAATATTAGTCACGGGCCTTTTGCTACTAAACCTGTCTGGGTGTTTCCGTTTTCGTACATGTTTATGTACAAGTAAAATAAATACTGTATATACAAAAAGTTTATCTCCTAAGTAGAAAACAAAAGCATTTATGAAGCAATCCCACGTACCGTCTAATCAATTCTACATTTATGATTTATGTGACATGAAAATATGAAAGAAAGGTACGTACATAACTTGTTGTGGCGTGACGATGACATTGAAGACGATGTTGCGGTGGTAGGATCAGGTGAAGCTAAAGGAAATGACTGAGAAAAAAACTCTCGAGGTCCATAACCATCGCTAGAAAACTTAGAAATGATCTCATTCACTAGCTCGTTTGTGGTTGACGGCCACGTAGAGTGGCAAACGTCCAACCACAAACGTTGGTTTGTTTCCAGCATGGAATTTAAAGTTGTGTTTGCACAACTAATGGAAGCTAATGTTTGTCCATCAAGCCTACTCATGATATGTGACTCGATTATATCGTTGTGCAGAGAAGAAATCGAGGCTGCTTGTGGCGCTGATGTGGTGGTGATAGACATGTTTTGTGGTGTTTTCCGGTGGTTGAAGTGTTGAAAGATGAAAGATTACGTATGGAATGAGTTTATGGGTTATGAGTTATGGTTTGTAGTATAAATAGTAGGTTAGGTTTGTAAATGACGAAAATGCCCTTAGAGTTTAAGAAGAGTGAAAGTTGACTCATGACCAAAGCAATTGACAACAATGTTAAATAATCGATGGAACATAATAGAAGTCATTTAGATTTGTTTAAGATATGATTAGTCAAAGTCAATAAGGTTAATCTTTTGGAGAATTGAAATGTTTAATGAGATATCAAATATGTCATGTTTTGTACTTTTTGTTTTCTTGTTTGTGATAGTGTCAAATTCATGTTTTACATGTGAAAAAGATAAGAACTTGTCACCCAAAGTACATTTAGAATAAACTTTAGTAGTTGTAGTATATATATTTGTACAACTATACTTTAAGCTTTATTACATACCCACCTACAAGTTTATATATTAACCAAAAAAGACCATATTCCTTTTTAGTTTTTTGCCCTTAAAAGTACTATTATTATGTCATTTTATTTTAAGATTAATAGATTTTTGGGTAGTTTAGTATTAGTGATATCAAGCTAGTTTCATGTCGTGTTTATCACTACTAAGGTGCGTATCTTACAAGAAGTCTCGGGTTCACACCTCACCAGGTAAACTTATTAAGTTGGCTTGAGAAAAGGCTCAAAAGCTGTCAACCGGATACCCAATTTAGGCCGTGTGCATTTTATGGAAAAAAAATGATAATTCAAAATAACCTAAATAATTAGTAAGCCGTCTACCAATATCTTACACCTTTAGGCAAATCAGGGTATAAGATAATGCACTTAAAATGTATCAAAAATTAATGAAGGGAGTGAAAATGCAAGTATTATATGTAGATGTTGACATATTGATTATTTTTGTGACACATGATGTACTTATTTAAGCAATCACTTATGAGTAGTCGCGATTAAAATGTACGGCGTATTGAATAATTCATAAAAAAATTATTCATGATATTATAAAGTTTAAATTGATTTAGTAATACTTGTACTAAAAAAATGATAGGAAAAGCGTGAATGGATTTAAAGTTTGCGGTGATTGGAAGTTTAGTACAAAAAGAACATGACAACTTAATGGAAAATTTTGACCCCATAAAATTCAGACAAGTATACGGTGCTTGCAGAGCAAAAGTTAGAATATTTAACCTTGATCACTTGATAATGCTTAGCCAATGATTGAAACTTATAGTAGACTAAAGTTACTAATTTAGTGAAAAGCCACTAACTCACTAATACGAGTAATAACTACTAACGCGTGTGTAAATACTGTAGTGATAACAAATAAGTAGTCGTAGAAAAGATGGATGGTGAAAGCTTTTGCATGTTGAGGGCCTGCAGCTTGAGCCTTTAAAAGATTAGCTAAACTATAAAATAAATTTTGTTCGGTACATATAAATTTTATGAATAACTTGTGTAATATGTAAAGCTAATATAAGCTCAAGCTAATGGAAATGATATTTTAGTAATGAGTGAAGCTTGTAATTAGTCAAACTATTTAATACTTTTCAAAATATTATTGATGAAAACATAAAACTTGTAGCATATATGAGTTTTTATGTCATGAACCTTTCGGCTCGGGGCATTGATATTTCTTCGATTTCGTGCCCTTCGTGCAACGGTAATGTGGAATCCTCTTCACATATTTTCTTTGAATGTGATTTCGCCAAGGAGGTTTGGAGACTGGTTCGCAATTGGTGTGACATTCCTCTTCCTACTTTTACTTCTTATGATCATTGGAAGTCTTGGTTCATTTCGTGGCATGCTTCTAAAGAGAAGTCCATCGCTTATCCATTATTATTGCGGCTTTTCTTTGGTGGATTTGGAGATTTCGCAACAGTGTAGTGTTTTGTCCACATCCGTTGAGGAAAAGTGATATGTTTGATAACATTCGTTCTTCTTCTTTTTCTTGGTTATTTCATAAGGGTCACATGTCTTGCAGCTGGTTAGATTAGCTCAATTCCCCTTTGACGCCCGCGAGTATTTTTCACAGATGATGTTCGTTATTTTCCTCTACTGGGAGTTTCGAGCATGTATTGTTTTTTTTAGGTTCTTCTTGCTTCGTTTTTCCCCTGTGACTTGTTTGGGTCGGCATCAAAAACACCCCGGAGTGAAAACCGGTGGCTCGGCCTCCGTGGGTGGGGATTTTTCTCTTGTCTTGGTTCTCTGTAATTGGCAAGAGTTTTTTTTATCCTTTTTGTTGGCCTAGCAGTTAAAGTCTCGGGTAAGGTCTAGAAGTGTTTTTGTTTCATTTCTAGATTGTATTTGTACTTTTAGGCTTCTAGTGTCTTACTAGAAGCTCTTTTATTTATATATATATTTTGCCGTTAAAAAAAAACTCGCAGCTTATAATATAAGCTTCAAGACCAAATAGTTTTCTCAAGAACACATATAATATGCAATTATTTAATAATTTTCAATTTTGTAATTAGATAGCTAATTAACTCTTTTTAGTTTGGTATCCTTTGTTTTTTTTTTGTGACTATTTTGTTGTTTAATTTATGAGGCTTGGGGCTTTGGGCTACCTGTTACATAGATTCTCATCCCATTTTTAGATAGGTGGTTGATGGCACTTTAAAATTGTTTACAGATAACAAAAATTAAACTTAATATGTTTCATATTTTTTATGGTAGTCACAACTTTTTTACTACTAAATCACCCATGTGTGGTTATAGACTTATAGTTAACCTAGTATATCAAAACATCATATATTTGTAGTTAACACAAAATGTCTCAAAAAAATGTTGAAAGCTGTTAATTGAAGTTCACTACTCGATAATAAGTTATGTTAGCTTATTAAATATTGATTATATGAATAGAATAATTTGATCTATATAAATTCTCTGAATCTAAACAAAATGTGTTAATTGGAAGACAAAGAAAGATTTTTGCTATCACAAGTTCAATAATTGTTTTCATAACACAAATTCATTAAGTAAAACTTACAAAAAATGAAATTGGATGCTTTTATTTGATGTGATAGTTTAATTGAAAATTGTTGTATTTTATTTATAGCAAGTTGGTAGTTACGCACATTTAAAGCAATTTGTAATTTGACACGTAAAATATTCGTGTTATAATTCTGATCATTAATGTGTTTATGAATAATGTCAAGCTATTAGTCTATATCAATGTGACATGTGTTTTGTAACGTTCAATATTGAACGAACACACAATTTTCATATCGGGACATCTGTAGAAAGAGATGCAATAGATTGCATTTATGGCGAGCAAAGTGACAATGCATAACATTTTCATGATATAAGCTGTCAACAACGTAAAGAAAACTAATGATAACCGATACATTAAACTTGAGCACTAGTGTTAAAGCATCGGGTGTGTTAACTTAGGCTGGTCCCAGTCGCGACCTGGGACGACCTGGGACAACCTGCGTCACGTCAGCTTTCTCTCTCCAGCGACCTGGGACAACCCGGATGCCCCAGTCGACGACCCAAGTTGTTTTTTTTTTTTTTTTTTTTTTTTTTTTTTTTTTTTTTTTTTAAATCATTTTTAACATAAACTAAAATTTCATTAATAATTAAAATGTTACAATGCTAAATAAAAACAATACGAAATACATAAATCATAAATCTAATCTGAATGCTCCCCGCATGCAGAGTCATACGAGGGAGTACGAGAACGAGCAAATCCCTCGAACCGAGCCAAATCTTCCTCGTCTACACCATCGTCTTTGTTCTCCCGATAGCTCCAATTGATTTTGGTGATGATGTTGTTCGTTATCATCGAAACACACCGCCACAACTTGTCGGCAACCTCGCGATCTTTACGGGCTTGATCTTTCAAAAATTTGTCGATCACAACTTTTCTTTCAGGAGTAATCTCGTTGCAACTCTGGTAGTTTTGTCTCATTTGTTTCTTCTCCGCTTTCGCCTGATCAAACAATTCGATGACGCTTATAATAGCGTGTTTTCGAGCCTCATCGTCGATATTGCATTGATTTTGAACGTAAACTTGCATATCTTCAACAGAATGAGGGAGACGGCAAGCCATATTAAATCTTGTGTTGAGAAGTATTTTGAGGTTGAATTGTGTTTGAAATTGTGTGTTAAGAAATGTGTTTGAGGTGAAGTTGGTATTTATAGAGTGGTAAATTTGGTTTGAATTTTTTTTTTTTTTTTTTTTTTTTTTTTTTTTTTTTTAGTTTAAGACCAAATGGTCAAAAAATGGTTTGAGTTTAAGCCTAGACATCGAGTGAGTTGACACCCGATATGCATATTATTTGCCCCTCGCCCGATCTCACAACCAAGTGCCGCATTCGTTGCAACCGATGTTAACATCGGTTGGGGATGGATTTTTTTGAAGCCCGACCGATGTGCACCGAACGACTGCGACAAGCCTTAGTTCATACCAAAAAGTGTTTGAACACACATGAACTTTCTCATTTTTTCCTACTGTTTGGATGAAAAACACTCGAAAGAGTTACATATAGTGTTCTCACTGCCTCACTTTGTGAACTTGGTCGAGATTGTAGTGCCATATCTAATACTCTTAGAATGCTAGGTGAAATACATGTGTTAAAATACATATGTATGTGTTGATAGCACATAATGTGAGGTATCAAATGACTTGGTAGTTTAATGGTATATTATGCCATAGATTGTAGTACTAGATATAATGCCCGCGCACGCGTGGGGTTTTTTCTAATTTTGTGAATAATGTATTTTTTTCTATTATAAATGTATTTTTTTTGTTTGTTTTTTTTTTTTAATTATTGTTTGTAATTTTTAAGTATTGTCTATTGTTGGGAGAACATCCTCTGTTTGTTTCATATTCATCAAATGAATGTTAGTCATCGCGAGGCATGGGTAATAGCCGTGGCCAGATCGTTGTATATGTCAATTAAGATCCATGTTGATAAGTCAAATGAACCCACTGACGATTTCTGACGATTGCTCCACCCTCACTCGATCTTGATCTCAATCGTTTTCTCAGATCTGGTAATCGTGTGTTTGGTCTTCGATTTAGATCATGATTCGTTTAAGGTTGTTGTTCATCGTTGGTTGTTGTTCTCCCCTTTTCAACATACACTAAAATCTTTTATCAATACTTGATCCTTTTTTAACCTTTTCTTTTAAACCCTTGTTTTTCTGTTAGCATTGTTCCTTTTTTTTTTTAAATCCTTTGTTTGTTTTAAGATCTGCTTTGGGGATGTATCGTTCAAAGGAAGATGAGTTAGCGAAACTTTCTTCATCTATTTTTGTCACGAATTTTCCGGATACGTTTTCTGCTAAGGAGCTATGGACGGTATGTAAACAATACGGGACTGTCGTTGATGCTTTTATTCCTGACAGGAGGTCCAAATATGGTAGAAGGTTTGGCTTTGTTCGCTTTATTAAGATCTTTGATGTTGATCGATTGGTTAACAATCTTTGTACTATTTGGGTTGGGCGGTTTAAACTTCATGCTAATATTGCGAGATTTCAAAGACCTCCATTGTATAAAAATAACTCGCAATCCTCACATAATAAGGGTGATCAAAATGCCCCTAAGGATTTTTATAAGGAGAGTGGGGAGAATGTGAAGTCTAAATCTTATGCACATGTCGTTAATACTGGTCTTCATCAGTTTCATAAGAAGGAGGATTCACCGGTGATTGTGCTTGATGATACGTGTGCTAATAAGACGGACTTTTCGTTAGCTTTGATGGGTAAAGTCAAGGACTTTACTTCTTTAACAAATTTGAATTTGGTTTTAGCTAATGAAGGTTATGATAATGTCAAACTCAAATATATGGGAGGTTTTTGGGTGATGATTGAATTCAATACAGAAGTTGCAAAAGAGACGTTTAGGACAAAGGTGGGCATAGGTTCATGGTTTGCTCAGTTACTTCAAGCATCTAATTCTTTCTTCATTGATGAAAGGGTTACGTGGATTGATATCGAGGGAATACCACTTAAAGTGTGGTCCAAAAACACCTTTTCACGTATTACATCTAAGTGGGGTGAATTGCTATATTTTGATGATCAGGAAGATGGATACCTTCACAGTAAAAGAGTTTGTATCAAAACGACTTTAGTTGAGAACATTTATGAATCGTTTAAAATCATTATCGAAGGAAAAACATTTTGGATACGGGCTAAAGAAGTTTCTAGTTGGATACCTGATTTTGAAGAAGACAATGATCACGATAGTAAGTCAGATGACGAGCTGAGCAAGGAAGGTACAATTGATGAAAACGGAGGATTGCGTAATACTCCAATTGCGGATGGAGAGAGTGACATTGAAGAGGTGGCCGAAACAATCTTTGAGAAAGAGCAAGCTTCTGTTGATGTGAAGGAGGGCGGTACTAGTGTACAGAAGGAATCTCGATGTGATGACCCATTCAATATTTATGATTTACTGGACAAGAAAAAAAGTGTCTATTGTGACATTCCCAAATCTGATGATGACTTGAAATATCCCCCGGGATTTACTCCAGAAACTGATGTGGATGCTCAAAAAAATGCTTCAAAAGAGTTGGACGTCGAAGGCGATAAACCTGATCATAAGGATCAAGACTTGGAGCTTGAATCAGTCTCGAAGAATAACTCACCCCTTAACAGCTATAAGAATGATACAGAAAGATCTGCATGCTCATGTCACTTTAAAAATGTGACATTCCACGTTCTGGAGGATCAATCCTTCAACTCATGGAGGAATTAATAAAAGTGGGACAAACAATGGGTTACAATATGGAAGGATGCATAAACAACATTGGCCACATCATTAATTCTCAAGGAGTGAATGTTGGTAATCGATGAATTTTTTGTATTTGAACATTCAAGGCCTTGCCCAAAAGGCTAAAAAAGATTGGGTCCAGGAGTTATGTGAAAAACACAAGGTGAATTTTGTTTCCTTGCAAGAAACTAAAATGGAGGATATTGAGCTTTTCAATATGAAACTATGTTGGGGTAACTTTGGATTCGAATTTGTTCAGAGTCCGTCTGTTGGAAATTCAGGAGGTATTCTTTGTATTTGGGATCCTAGATTGTTTCGTAAGATCAATTCCACGTTTTCAGATTACTTTGTGATTATTCAAGGTGAATGGGTGCCTAACGGCAATAAGTTAGTTATTATTTCAGTATATGCCCCACAAGAGTTACGTGAAAAGAAGATGTTATGGGACTACTTGATTCTAATTCTCAGTAACTGGAATGGCGATGTAATCATAATGGGTGATTTTAATGAAGTGTGCACTCAAGATGAAAGAAACGGGTCTATCTTTAATGCTCATGGTGCCGATGCTTTCAACTTGTTTATTTCATCCGCCGGATTGGAGGAGGTCCCTTTAGACGGATGCAAATTCACATGGTGTCACAAATCAGGGTCGAAGATGAGCAAACTCGACCGCTTCCTTATTTCTGAAGGTTTACTAAATTCATGTCCTAACATTTCATCTATTACTTTGGACCGTTACTTATCTGATTATAGGCCTATTTTAATGCGTGAGTCACATCATGATTATGGACCTTCCCCGTTTCGTTTTTTCCACTATTGGTTTGAATTAGAAGGGTTCGATAATTTTGTAAAACAAACATGGAATGATGCTTAGGTGACCGATTCGAATGCGATATCAATGTTTATGAAAAAAATGAAGTATCTCAAAGAGAAGATTCGTGTGTGGGTTAAAGCCAACAAAGAAAACTCCAAAAGTCATAAGCAAAGCTTAAAAGAGGAGCTGTCCCAAATAGATTTCCTGCTGGACAAGGGGGAGGGTAGCTCGGTTCTCATATCTAAACGTATGGAGG
The DNA here is from genome assembly GCA_019973895.1 of Chrysanthemum seticuspe. NCBI lineage: Eukaryota > Viridiplantae > Streptophyta > Magnoliopsida > Asterales > Asteraceae > Chrysanthemum > Chrysanthemum seticuspe. The sequence continues at coordinate 40,685,689 of BPTQ01000008.1, forward strand.
TCCTTAAATCAATACAATACTTTGACAAGTTAGACACGATGGAGTTGGCTCAAAAAGCGAAGATCAAATGGACGATAGATGGAGACGAAAATTCGAAATATTATCACGGGGTTCTAAATGAAAAAAGAAACCAACTTGCAATTCGTGGTATCTTGGTGGAAGGTAGATGGATCGATTCTCCTCCTCTAGTAAAAAGTGAGTTTCTCTCTTATTTTGCTAGCCGTTTTAATAAGCCTCCTGATTATCGTCTTCATAATGAGATGGACTTCTCGAATAAATTGAGTTTCGATCAACAAGTGGATTTGGAAAATGAGATAACTCGAGAGGAGATCAAGAAAGCGGTTTGGGATTGTGGTGTTGATAAATCGCCTGGGCCAGACGGTTTTACATTTGACTTCTATCGTCGATATTGGACTTTCCTGGAAAAGGATGTCGTTGAGGCTGTGCTATACTTCTTCAATCACGGGCAATTTCCTAAAGGTAGCAACTCATCTTTTATCACTCTCATTCCAAAGACTCAAGAGGCTAAAATGATGAAAGATTTTAGACCTATCACTTTAATTGGAAGTTTATACAAGATTATCGCTAAGATTTTGGCAAACCGTATGGTAGTTGTTTTGGAGGACTTAGTTTCCGATGTTGAATCAGCTTTTGTGGCGAATCGACAGATTCTAGATGGTCCATTCATATTAAATGAGTTATTTCAATGGTGTAACATGAAAAAGAAACATACGATGATATTTAAGGTAGACTTTGAAAAGGCATATGATTCGGTTCGTTGGGATTATTTGGATGACGTTTTAAAAAAGTTCGGGTTTGGTGAGAAGTGTTGTGGTTGGATCCAAAATTGCTTGCTCTCTTCCAAGGGTTCGATTATTGTGAATGGTAGCCCTTCTAAGGAATTTCAGTTCCATAGAGGTCTAAAGCAAGGTGATCCTTGATGAGTGTGTAAATACTCATCATTTTATTCCCATTTAAACTACAAAAACATCTGAAAACACTCAGAAATGCCACAAAATACTATAAATATCATTGAAATGTGTTTTTATGTGTTACAAGTGCAAAAGGATTGAAAACTGATGAAAAACAACAAAGTTTACATAATTTACAGTTTCAGTCCCTAAACTTTCATAAATTGGCAAAACTATTCCCTGGTAATTCAAAACTTGTAAAATATCATTAAAGGTCCTTGGGGATTCACAAGTTGTTAAAAATAGTCCTTTGAAGTTAAAATTGCATATTTACAACTTTGGTCCCTCAACTTTGAAAAGTGTCAAAAATGGCCCCTGGGTTATTTAAAATGGAAAATTAATAAATATAACCCTTGTACTATTCATAAATGGCATAATCGGTCCTTGTGTTAACTTTGGAATATTTGCAGGTTTAACCCCTATACTTTCAGAAATTACAATTATGGTCCTTGTGATAAATCCAAAACCAAACGGACCCCTTTTGTATTTTTAACCCAGCCAAAACAAAAGAACCCCTGCCAAATAAACCTGTGAACCCCCCCCCCCATTTTGAACCCCCAGCCTATTAATATAATACGGGGTCAACACCAGGTCAAACCCACTTCCACTGTTCACCTTCCCTCACATCCCTGCCAAAACCAGAAACCACCATGGTTTCACCACCTGTTACTACCACCTTTCCACCTGTCTCCACAGCTGGTTAACAACTCCCTTCCACCTCCACAATCTCCCAAAATTCATTAATTAAAAGAAACCTGCTCAAGACTTTTTGGCGCCAAAATCAGTTTGAACAGCTGAGATTAAATTGAAGCAATCCAAGGGTGCAGAATGATTTAGGGATGTCGACAAGGAGTTTCCCAGCAATATTTAGTGTTTATAAAGCTTTGTAATAGAAAAAAAAGGTAGTAGTTAATTTTAGTGTAGTGTAGTTTGTCGTTTTTAGTGTAATTTCAATTTTCAGTGTAATTTTAAGCTTTCTAGTATTAAACTAAGTTAACTCAGTGTATTTCAACTCTATTTCAATAATTAATTCCAGTGTTTTAGTACAATTTCAGTTTATGCAATTTTACCTTTGAAAATCTCAAGTTACTCTTGTAATGTCAAAAGATGTTGGTTATTGGTTCTATAAGCTCATTTTAGTCACTAATCAGCTTCTATAAGCTTTTTAAGTCATTAAACTTGTTCTCATTCAGTTTTACTAAAAATGTCAAAAATCACTAAATAAATAGTCAAAAATAAAAAATCAGAAGAAAAGAAGATTGAAGAAATGAACATGGTTGGTTTTGGATTGCAAGGGTATTAGTACCTCAAGGGAGGCTTTAAGAAGTGTATTTGGCCTTTGGTTCACTGATTTGTACTTGGAAATCTTTGTAAGCAATTTTCAGTTTTTGTTTTTAATTTCCATGTTACTGTAGCATAGCTTATTATTAGCTTATTCTAGTGATTATCTACTTAATATCAATTTGTAAGTGTATTTCTTTAGTTTTATTAGCCCTTAATAGCCTTTGCTTTATTTTCTTGAAAAACTCATAAAAAATCATAAAAATAGTCATAAATTAGTTTAGCTTATTAAGTGCTTATGCCTACTTGATTTCTGTTTGGGTAGCTTAGTTTTAAGTTATTATATCATTAGAAAGTTAAGTCCTTGGCCTGTGTTAGCTAGACCAGTTTTTAAATTGCAAAACCAATAATAAAGGAGTGTTTGGATTAGATTATGTTTTGAGGTATAGGTTCAAGTCTATGATTAGTTAGGATTGCATTAGTCTACTTTAGCATTATAAAGTCAGTCTCAGTCATTTATTTGCATCTTAGTATAGAGATAGTCAAAGTTTGCATTTCATCTGCTCTAGTGTTCATATCTGTTTAAATTAATTAGTGAAATCATACATTTAGGTGTTAATATAGATAATATAGCTTGCATTAGGTTTATTATATCATCAAACATCATTTTCAGTCATTAAATCTAGCTTATAAGTTCATAATAGTCAAACTCTCAAATCTGTCTTAAAAAGTCAAAAGTTGCATAACTAGTTTTTGCCCAAACTTTGTTGATTTTTCATGATCTGAGTTTTGAGTTAAAATAATTGATACTTTGGGATTTATAACTTCATCTGGTCTAGTTTTGAAAATAGATTTTTATGGAATTTTTGGAGTAACTTTTAAGCACTAAATAAACTGTCTAAGTAGGCCCCATATGCCCTGTTCACACTCACTAATGCTGAGTTGTGAACCATGCATCTTGCAGCTTATGCACAGTGCTCTCTTTTGATAATTAAGGTCTCAAACTTGGTCAATGTGTTCTTTAGCTGGTGGACTTGAGTTCCAATCATCTGGTTTTCAATTTAGCTTATTAGTTAAGCTTGTGCTTAAGCTAGAAGTTAAGAGGAAAAACTGTTTTGGCACTTAAGCTTTTAAATCATCATATCATTGTAGATTGATTTTCAGAGGTTTAGGATAGTTGGAATAGGTTGGTTTTAAGTAATTTTAGCATACTCTAGCTTCTGTGATAAGTTGGTGCATTTTGGTAGCTTTTAGCTTAATTTCAAGTGCTTATTCATATTAGTTGTGTGCCCAAATCATTGTTCTTGTGCTCCAAAATAGTTTCTGTTATTTTTCCTGGGTTCTCAGTATTATTTTATCGTTGACTGGAAGTTTTCATATATTTCACCGTTCATTTACTATTTTTCTGCATTTAATTTCAGTTTTTAGCATTTTTAAATAGCTTTTAATACAAATAAATCAGAAAAGCTTCAAAAAAATAAGTTTTCAATTTTCATAGATTAAGATAAATATAAAAAGCAAAAAAAATAATTTTTCCAGATTTTTTCTAGATAAATTTATAATTTTTAGCCATTTAATTAGTTTAAAATAGTTTTAAATTTGTAGAAAATAGAAAAATCATCAGAAAAATACAAAATTACTTTTGAAAATTCTCTTTAGTTATTTTAGATTTTTCTAAGTCATAATTTCACTTTTCTAGCTTTATATCATATTTTCTTATATTTTAGGGTATTATTAAATAGTTAAAAATAGTTTTTAATTAATAATAATTAAATAAATAGTTATAAAAATAATTTTAATTTTCTAATAATTTTCTTGCATCATTAGGATTGTAAAAACATCATTTTCATACCCATAGGTGTTTTATTTATTTAATTTCACGTTTTGTTTCGTACGTTTACGTAGAATTTTAATTAAACGTACGCGTTTTTAGATTTTAGAGGTTTCTAAGTATTACGCTTTCACGTACTTGTTTTTATAGCTTGTTTAAGCTATTTTCTTTTATTCCTTAGTATAAATCACTCAAAACCCTTTTTCCATTCAATATCACCCGATCACAGATTCGTTGTATTACAGTGTTCACACCTCGTTGGGACTTAACGACCCGGGGATACACTAAACTCCTCTGGACTTAATTGCATTGGTTTTAGACTGTTTGAATTTTATTACGGTTGACCATTCACAAGTGGTTGACTTGTGTAATAAAACTTGACAGTTTGAAGCGAATCAAATTTTGGCGCCGCTGCCGGGGAGGTGTGCTGCGTACTACAAATTTGAAGCATCAGTGATTGTTGAATATACACCCATTGTATATTTACCATCTTTGTCCATATTTCCTTATTTTCATATAAAACCAAAATTATCGTGAAGTTAATTCGTTTGACTAATCGATTACCAAAACTATTTTCATTCTTTGTTTTTACAAAATGTTCATCCAAAAATCCAAAAATATCCATCTTTTCCCTCCTACCTTATTTGATTCTTTATCCTTCTACCCTATATCCATTTGATTCTAACTTCTTCTATTCTCATGGAATCTCTCGACTACGGACGAATTCTGGAACGAAGTTGAAAAACTTCATACTTTATCACAAATGTCAAAAATTCGTGTTGTTCGTGATGATCCATTAATTCTGCGTAGGGAAATGGAACGAGAAACCGGGGTGACAAAGGACCAGGTACTTCCCTCTGATAATGGAGGTGCTAAATACGTCCAACCTACGGTTATCCAAAGATCTAACCCCTCAATTGCTCCTAAGCCGTCTAAAATCGATCATAAACTTTCACAATTTACGGTTAAAAGCAATCATGCAGAATTTAGACCGGTGACTAGCAAGAATGACTTGCCTAAACTTCACGTTTCTCAAAAACCAGAACCGGAGACCATAACGGAAGTGGTGGAAATTTCTAGCTCTCAGAGCACACCACTTGTCCCACCTCTGGATTTTTCAAAATGTTCTTCGAGACTTGATAGTCATTCGGATCACCATGTTGGTTTTGTTGATTCTTTGAATGAACCGGTTCCTTCTCATAACTCTCAAATGGAATCGTTTATTCCTTGTGTCGGTTGTGGTGAGCCTCTTTTTGGTTCACCATGTCGCTGGTGTACGTGTGTACAGTGTGGTAATGATATTCGGAACGGGAGTTGTTTGTTTTGTGGTTCGAGGAATTCATTCGATTATGATCCTAATCCGAACTCATTTAACGACCCCTCAAACTTTTCCAATTACCCACCACAACCCGACTTATCTTCATATAATCAACATAATTGCTGTGAATTTTGTGGAGGTCCTCACCAAGGATTTGAGTGTCAATCCGGAAACACGTTTGTCTATGAACAGTTTTCTGGTAACACTCCGGACTTTGGAAATGACCAAATTCCATATTATTCACATGACCGGCCACAACAATCATTTTGTTGTGAGTACTGTGGAGGTCCACACTTTAGCTCTGATTGTCAAACAAGGAATCCATTTCCTTGTAACAATTACGACTCTTCGTATCATGACCACCCTCTACAGTACCAAATGAATCAGGCACCACCTCAGCCTAAGCCACTTCCTCAAAATCTTCTCCTTGATCTTTTGGATTTAGTGAAAGATTTGAAGGAATGTAAACATTCCCAAGATAATCCAAATCAAAAATCCATGGAAAAATTGTTAGCTGAAGAGCAGGCTGCTAAATTAGATTCCCAGATTGCCAGTGAAAACTCTATTAGGGAATTAATTAAAATACAAAAAGCAGCCAAATCTAGCTCTCGATTCCGTTTCATTCCTGATGACGATGATGATGAAGTTACCCTTGATATTCGTCAATTTTGTACAGGTTCATCAAGTTCATCAGTTGAAATTCCTTCCATGAAAAATCAGGGAGAAAAGACTATGATGGAATTACTAGCAGAAGAACAAATGGAAATTGTAAAACATATGTATGCTAGTCCTTCTCAACTCCCTCAGTCTGCTGTTATCACACCCGAGGTTCACACTCACTCTCTGAGCATGGGGGACGAGCATCTTGACACTGTTCCTGAAAAGGAATCGGACGAATTCATAAAGTCTAGTGTTGAGAACCTTGTCCCAATTCCAAGAGAGTCACAGGGAATTCTTGATCATGTGTGTGATATCTCTCCTCCTCTTATCTTCCAAAATGATCATATTGAGATGTTCTCTGATTCTGATGAGGACTATTCTTTATCTTGTGGAGACATAAGTTATGTGGGGGAATTACCTTCTGAGCTTGTCAGCTTAGGAGAAGAGAATGATGAAGAAATAATCCAAGACGAAGCTCTTCGTCTTACATTATTGAATGTTAATCTTCTCATTTCTAGAATCGAGGCTTTTAATGAAAAGCCTACTTCATATCCTATCCCCTTTGAGGATAGTGAACTTTTTTTCGATGATTCTATTCCGGAATTGCAAACGTTCAATTTTGATCATATGGGAGAGAAGATTAGTGGTATTACCACTTCTCATTCTCATAATTCTCTCCCCGATTATGAATCATTCACTTTTGAGGAGTTCCCCAGTGAACTCACTCAAATCAATCCCGAATATGAATCATTCGCCTTTGAGGAGTTCTCTTGTGAACTCACTCATATTATATCTCCACCAGAGTATGATAACTTCTATTTTGTTCTAGACACACCCGGGATATGTCTAGACCAATTGAGCTTAAATGATGAGATTCATGCTATTATGAATTCTCCTGTGGGTGATGATGAGTTAGTCAAGATTTTAATCATGACTTTCTTTCTCTTCTTCACCTATTCCGTGGCTTCTCCTGTTCTTCACTCCTTCGGGAATGAAGACATTATCTTTGACCCCGGCATTTTCATTTATCATTTGTGAGCCGGTTCTATGTATACCTCATCGGTGTGGAACTTTCACGTACTTCAATGTTTATACAAACATCTTGAATGAAAGTCCGATGGAGATTGTCTCTTCCACTTACTTCCCCATGAACAAATTAATTCGGGGTCGAGTCAAGCTAGCGACTCGGTAATCAAAAACAGTAGTTAAACATGGGTTTTCACCCGTGTGTACCACCTTAGTGTGGGGGAGATGCCCCACATGTTGTATATAGATCTTAAAAATGAATGAAAATTGTAAATATTAAAAAGAGAATAATTGTTGTGTTTCTACACTTAGCTAGTAATGTTATCTTTTTACGTTCTAAGTTTCGGCATAATAGCCGGGACTTCGAATATTGAGGAAAATATTCATTTCTAAGTGTGGGGGGGAAATTCTGGCGAATTTGATCATAAATGTACCCTTTTAGTCTCTTTTTCCCCCAAAATAGCCAAATTTTAATTTTTTTTTAGTGGAAGTACTATGTACTAAACACAACAAATGGTAATCAGTCCACCATGTCTAACCCACAAAAGGATTGGCTAATCCAGGAGCAAACGGCTCTTGGTAAAGATATCTCAAATCCGTTGACGGCTTGCAATTTGCCCAAAATTGTATGGTGTTCAGCTCACCATATCTTTAATTAGTGAAGAGTTGGCTAGCCCGCAAGTTTATGGCTTGTGGTAAAGGCAGTTGGAAAACCATAATTGGTAATCGACTCACCAAAGATATTTTATCTAAGATTTGGCTAGTCCAGAAGCAAACGGCTTCTGGTAAAGACAAATCAAAACCGTTGAAAGCTGGTGATTTGCTCAAAATCATTTGGTTATCATTGTACCAAAGTTCTTACTTGAACTGAAACAATTGGCTACTCCAGAAGTAATGGCTTTTGGTAAAGAGATGAAATCCATTAAGTTTTCTCAAAAGATTGCTAGGGACTAGCAATAGTTTAGTGTGGGGATTGATAAGTGTGTAAATACTCATCATTTTATTCCCATTTAAACTGCAAAAACATCTGAAAACACTCAGAAATGCCACAAAATACTATAAATATCATTGAAATGTGTTTTTATGTGTTACAAGTGCAAAAGGATTGAAAACTGATGAAAAACAACAAAGTTTACATAATTTACAGTTTCAGTCCCTAAACTTTCATAAATTGGCAAAACTAGTCCCTGGTAATTCAAAACTTGTAAAATATCATTAAAGGTCCTTGGGGATTCACAAGTTGTTAAAAATAGTCCTTTGAAGTTAAAATTGCATATTTACAACTTTGGTCCCTCAACTTTGAAAAGTGTCAAAAATGGTCCCTGGGTTATTTAAAATGGAAAATTAATAAATATAACCCTTGTACTATTCATAAATGGCATAATCGGTCCTTGTGTTAACTTTGGAATATTTGCAGGTTTAACCCCTATACTTTCAGAAATTACAATTATGGTCCTTGTGATAAATCCAAAACCAAACGGACCCCTTTTGTATTTTTAACCCAGCCAAAACAAAAGAACCCCTGCCAAATAAACCTGTGAACCCCCCCCCATTTTGAACCCCCAGCCTATTAATATAATACGGGGTCAACACCAGGTCAAACCCACTTCCACTGTTCACCTTCCCTCACATCCCCGCCAAAACCAGAAACCACCATGGTTTCACCACCTGTTACTACCACCTTTCCACCTGTCTCCACAGCTGGTTAACAACTCCCTTCCACCTCCACAATCTCCCAAAATTCATTAATTAAAAGAAACCTGCTCAAGACTTTTTGGCGCCAAAATCAGTTTGAACAGCTGAGATTAAATTGAAGCAATCCAAGGGTGCAGAATGATTTAGGGATGTCAACAAGGAGTTTCCCAGCAATATTTAGTGTTTATAAAGCTTTGTAATAGAAAAAAAAAGGTAGTAGTTAATTTTAGTGTAGTGTAGTTTGTCGTTTTTAGTGTAATTTCAATTTTCAGTGTAATTTTAAGCTTTCTAGTATTAAACTAAGTTAACTCAGTGTATTTCAACTCTATTTCAATAATCAATTCCAGTGTTTTAGTACAATTTCAGTTTATGCAATTTTACCTTTGAAAATCTCAAGTTACTCTTGTAATGTCAAAAGATGTTGGTTATTGGTTCTATAAGCTCATTTTAGTCACTAATCAGCTTCTATAAGCTTTTTAAGTCATTAAACTTGTTCTCATTCAGTTTTACTAAAAATGTCAAAAATCACTAAATAAATAGTCAAAAATAAAAAATCAGAAGAAAAGAAGATTGAAGAAATGAACATGGTTGGTTTTGGATTGCAAGGGTATTAGTACCTCAAGGGAGGCTTTAAGAAGTGTATTTGGCCTTTGGTTCACTGATTTGTACTTGGAAATCTTTGTAAGCAATTTTCAGTTTTGTTTTTAATTTCCATGTTACTGTAGCATAGCTTATTATTAGCTTATTCTAGTGATTATCTACTTAATATCAATTTGTAAGTGTATTTCTTTAGTTTTATTAGCCCTTAATAGCCTTTGCTTTATTTTCTTGAAAAACTTATAAAAAATCATAAAAATAGTCATAAATTAGTTTAGCTTATTAAGTGCTTATGCCTACTTGATTTCTGTTTGGGTAGCTTAGTTTTAAGTTATTATATCATTAGAAAGTTAAGTCCTTGGCCTGTGTTAGCTAGACCCGTTTTTAAATTGCAAAACCAATAATAAAGGAGTGTTTGGATTAGATTATGTTTTGAGGTATAGGTTCAAGTCTATGATTAGTTAGGATTGCATTAGTCTACTTTAGCATTATAAAGTCAGTCTCAGTCATTTATTTGCATCTTAGTATAGAGATAGTCAAAGTTTGCATTTCATCTGCTCTAGTGTTCATATCTGTTTAAATTAATTAGTGAAATCATACATTTAGGTGTTAATATAGATAATATAGCTTGCATTAGGTTTATTATATCATAAAACATCATTTTCAGTCATTAAATCTAGCTTATAAGTTCATAATAGTCAAACTCTCAAATCTGTCTTAAAAAGTCAAAAGTTGCATAATTAGTTTTTGCCCAAACTTTGTTGATTTTTCATGATCTGAGTTTTGAGTTAAAATAATTGATACTTTGGGATTTATAACTTCATCTGGTCTAGTTTTGAAAATAGATTTTTATGGAATTTTTGGAGTAACTTTTAAGCACTAAATAAGCTGTCTAAGTAGGCCCCATATGCCCTGTTCACACTCAGCTAATGCTGAGTTGTGAACCAGGCATCTTGCAGCTTATGCACAGTGCTCTCTTTTGATAATTAAGGTCTCAAACTTGGTCAATGTGTTCTTTAGCTGGTGGACTTGAGTTCCAATCATCTGGTTTTCAATTTAGCTTATTAGTTAAGCTTGTGCTTAAGCTAGAAGTTAAGAGGAAAAACTATTTTGGCACTTAAGCTTTTAAATCATCATATCATTGTATATTGATTTTCAGAGGTTTAGGATAGTTGGAATAGGTTGGTTTTAAGTAATTTTAGCATACTCTAGCTTCTGTGATAAGTTGGTGCATTTTGGTAGCTTTTAGCTTAATTTCAAGTGCTTATTCATATTAGTTGTGTGCCCAAATCATTGTTCTTGTGCTCCAAAATAGTTTCTGTTATTTTTCCTGGGTTCTCAGTATTATTTTATCGTTGATTGGAAGTTTTCATATATTTCACTGTTCATTTACTATTTTTCTGCATTTAATTTCAGTTTTTAGCATTTTTAAATAGCTTTTAATACAAATAAATCAGAAAAGCTTCAAAAAAATAAGTTTTCAATTTTCATAGATTAAGATAAATATAAAAAGCAAAAAAAATAATTTTTCCAGATTTTTTCTAGTTAAATTTATAATTTTTAGCCATTTAATTAGTTTAAAATAGTTTTAAATTTGTAGAAAATAGAAAAATCATCAGAAAAATACAAAATTAGTTTTGAAAATTCTCTTTAGTTATTTTAGATTTTTCTAAGTCATAATTTCACTTTTCTAGCTTTATTTCATATTTTCTTATATTTTAGGGTATTATTAAATAGTTAAAAATAGTTTTTAATTAATAATAATTAAATAAATAGTTATAAAAATAATTTTAATTTTCTAATAATTTTCTTGCATCATTAGGATTGTAAAAACATCATTTTCATACCCATAGGTGTTTTATTTATTTAATTTCACGTTTTGTTTCGTACGTTTACGTAGAATTTTAATTAAACGTACGCGTTTTTAGATTTTAGACGTTTCTAAGTATTACGCTTTCACGCACTTGTTTTTATAGCTTGTTTAAGCTATTTTCTTTTATTCCTTAGTATAAATCACTCAAAACCCTTTTTCCATTCAATATCACCCGATCACAGATTCGTTGTATTACAGTGTTCACACCTCGTTGGGACTTAACGACCCGGGGATACACTAAACTCCTCTGGACTTAATTGCATTGGTTTTAGACTGTTTGAATTTTATTACGGTTGTCTATTCACAAGTGGTTGACTTGTGTAATAAAACTTGACAGTTTGAAGCGAATCAATCCTCTCTCGCCGTTCTTGTTTCTTTTGATCATGGAAAGTTTCCATATTTCGATGCAAAGAGTGGTGGACGCAGGCTTATTTAGAGGTATTCGGGTTGATCCTTCTCTTCAAGTTTCTCATCTTTTTTATGCGGATGACGCGGTTTTTATGGGTCATTGGAGTGATGCTAATATTGATACTATTCTTCGTGTGTTGGACTGTTTTTACCATGCATCGGGTTTACGGATAAATATGCTCAAAAGTAAACTCATGGGGATTTCGGTTTCCAGTGACAAAGTGGATCAGGCAGCAAAGAAAATTGGTTGTGCAATTCTTCAAGTGCCTTTCTCTTATTTAGGTTCCAAAGTTGGCTGCCTAATGTCTCGTATTCAGTCGTGGAACGAGATTATCAATAATATTTTAGTTCGTTTATCTAAATGGAAGTTGAAGACCTTATCTATCGGGGGAAGGCTAACTCTTCTGAAATCAGTCCTAGGTTCGTTGCCCATATACCATATGTCCTTATTCAATGTTCCAGCGAAGGTTCTTCACAAAATGGAATCCATCAGATGTCACTTCTTTAATGGTATTGAGCATAATGGAAAAAAACATATATGGGTTAAATGGAGTAAAGTTCTGGCTTCTAAAGAAAAGGGAGGTCTTGGAGTCTCGAGCTTCTATGCTCTTAATAGAGCTCTTTTATTTAAATGGGTTTGGCGTTTCTGTATACAACAATCAACTTTATGGACCAAGATTATTAAAGGGATACATGGAGAAGACGAAAAAATTGGTAAACATGTTCGAAATCACCAACCGTCCTTATGGTTGGATATTGTCAAGGAGGTTAATCAAATTCAGAGCCAGGGGACTGATTTGATGGGTTTCATTCACAGAAAGATGGGTAACGGGGAAGACACTCGGTTCTGGGAGGATAAATGGAGGGGCGACTTATACGCTTACACAGCGCGTTCGGGGTCAAAGGAACTTCCTTTTCGTCGAGCAAGTTTTTCAACACCCTAGGCAGTGAACCTAATCGTTGTAGTGTAGTATTAGGGTAAGCCACGGGAATTGATATCGTTCTCTAGGGGAATAGGAATGCTAGTGAGAAGTTACTACGCTAAGGTTGGGGTTGAGGAAGATTATTTTTATCTTTTTATATTTTTTTAGAAAAGGAAAAGTACGAATCTCGGGGCTTGGATTTGGGGGGTTGGTATTTCTACCGATTACTTTACTATTATCTAATTATCTAAACTAAGGTGGTGGTAGTCTATGTCTAATTATTTTGTGCTCGTATGATAGTTTAAAGATGTATTTACTTAGGTTTTACTACTCCTTAATTATCTCCTATTGGTGGTTGAATTGTCACGTCCTTATTCCTAGTTGCGTTGTGTGTCTAAAGTTGTAGGGTATGCGTTTCTCCCTACTCTTTGAAGTTACCAAAGGGTCTCGTCTACAAAACCCACTAGGGATGATAAACTCTAACTCTAAGGCCTCTTTGGATATTTTAGCTTACAACAACTCAAAGTGCTATAACCTAAGGTTCACAAAGATTAATCAAGCACTAAGTACACAACGAATGACCTATCGCATTACTAGATCATTAATCAACTAAGTTAAGAAACAACCAATCAATATTCAATAATTAAGTTTCATATTCCCTAAGCAAACACACAAGTAAATTAGCCGGACATGGAGAACATGCAAGCATACACACAAATAATTGAAGACATAATTAAATTAATGAAGTAAACAACTTATCTTGGTGTAAGATAGGGTTTAAAACCCTAAAATACGACCTTGGTTCGGTTTAGATTTTACTCCAAAAGTTTACCCAAAAGACTACTCTCTAAAACTGAAAAAATTCGGATTCTATATATAAGATTACATGTGCGACGGCGTCACCTTATGATTTGTGACGCCGTCGTGTCGCCGTCATTAGGGTTTCGTCTTGGCCAAGTTAATCTTGCGACGGCGTCACCTTATGCTTGTGACGCCGTCCTCTTTAGCTTCTGACGCCGTCTGGATTGAATCTAGGCCGTCTGAGATGCGATGGCCTACTCTTTTAAAGCCCGACGCCGTCCTCCAAAAACTAGCAATTTCTCTTCTGTGTCGTCACAAATTCCTCCGACGGCATCGCAGATTAAGCAGTGACGCCGTCCCCTTGTAATTTAGCAGCTTGAGTGTCTCGATTCTTGACTTTGGCCATTTTCTTCATATATCCGCGCCTTTTCGTCCAAATAAGTGCCATTACAGCAGTTTACCTTCAAGAGACCTAAAAAGTGAAAAGGAACGATATTAAGCAATAACGGATACAAAAGTGATCAAATAAGGGCTTAAACGACCCCTCAAAAAGGTACATTTTAAAACCTTATCAAATATCCCTACACTTGGTATTTGCTTGTCCTCAAGCAAATGTGCTTTTAGCCAATTAATTTATAAGTTAGGGGTCATGAAGCATTGGTTTAAAACAGTCCACAACACATATAAGCCCCGCAAAAGTCATAACAAGCACGGAAATTACATACTAGCACCTCACATGGGGTGTTTGGATACTCACATCTCTCGGGTGTATATGAAATATAGAAAATTGGAAATGGAAGATAAACACTCATTAACCGGTCCTAGTACATAGATTACCATAGGCTTGAGAATAGATCAAACCTCCATCGCTTTGGCGTAAGCACCTAGGAAAGACTATCAAAGAGGTCTTTAAAGGGTTGTAACGTTAGGCTTACGGTAGGGAAACAAAGGGTTTGGTGGGATAGGCTATTTTAGTGGTGGCAAGTCAAAAATCTCAATGTTACATGCATACGAAGCTTGGCGTTGCTAAGCCAAGACTCGACACTCTAAACTCTAGATAACTGAAATAAACAAACATAAATTTAAAGATAGATGTAGGATGGTAGCCCGTTTTTTTTTTTTTTTTTTTTTTTTTTTTTTTTTACACTCCATTTTTTTTTTTCTTTTTCTCTTTTTCTATTTTTTTTTCGATTTTTTTTCATACACTTTTACTCTACCATCCTCTACGATAACATCAAAATAATAGGGATTTATAGCACATCCCTACACTTGAGTTTTTATTACTCTAACACTAATATGACCCGAATTGAAAAGATCAAAACACTTGGAGTACGTTATTACGCAGATAAGGGAATTGGCGTTCCCTTTTAGTCATTTAAAACTTTAACTTTTCCCATGAGTCCCAATCGTTCCAAAACTGTGTACAAAAGATATGACTCAACTTAGCAACTCATGCAAGTAATTAGATAATTGAACTAAGGGTTTAGGGTGATAACAATAATGCACTAAAAGTGAGTGCATACAAGGTAGGCTAAGGCGATGTGGGTGTACATTTGGGGGTGGGGTGTAAACAATGCTCTTCATTGATAATCCGGAAAACCGAAACATCACGAGAACCGCGAAAAGGATAGGCTCTGAGGGGTTAACTAGGGGTATCGTGTACTAAAGATGAGTACAACGCAAAGGTGTGGGGGAATTACTCAACCGATGTGGAAGAAGTAATTATATTACGGGTATCAAACAAGGGTTATCCTAATGCCTCTTATCATTTAGTTATTCCTAACTACACAAGTGTAGTCTCACTAGCGATCTCGGAATGCATCACAAAACAAGTTCTAGAATCTAAAATACTACCGGTTCACACTCTAAGCATTGAAGATGAATGCTTCAATTCCTACTAATCTAAGGGCGATCCTCACATTTTTGGTGGAATTTAAGTGGTAAAGGGTTTTGTGCTAGTCATATAACTTCCTATCCGTGAGACGCTTTTGTTAAGACTAATGGCCCACTCCTATATGTCATGAAAAATTTTAAATTTGGTGCCAAAATTACCCTAACCGACATTTTCTCATGGTTTATTACGCAAATGCAATTAGACAAAGCAAATAATCAAGGATAAGCATAGTTTCAAAGTTCCCGTTTTATTTTCCCTCCCTACACTTAAACTGAACATTGTCCCCAATGTTCCCCGAAAGTATCAAAGTTATGATAAAAGAAGGTAATAAAAAACGAAAGAAACTAATACTCCCCTGATTAGCTCGGTAGGATCCGTGTGTGAAGTAGTGGTTAAATCCTTTCCAAGAAGAATGTATGCGTGAAAAGCTCCTTCCAACTTTATGTAACTTCTTCTTCATAAACAAAACCTGCACACTTGAAGAAAACAAACGAAACCTTCGCGTAAAATCGGCGGTAATAATATATAAGACTCGATTTAAACTAGGATATAATGCTTGTGGAATGGATGTTTACATAATTTCTAAGAAAATTAAGACCTGGAAAATTCCAAAAATTTATAAGAAGCTCAGAAAACGAGAAAAAGCAATCTGATGTTTTTACTCCTTCCTGACGCCGTCAGGTTGAAATCCTGACGCCGTCAGGTTATCCTGACAAAAACTGGTCTGCGATTTTCTGGAAAAATTCTGGAAAATTTACATCTTTAGAATATGGAAAAATTTCTGCAAAACATCCATTATGACTCGATACAAGCATTTGACTCGAACAAACACACAAATATGTGTTTTAATTAATTGTTATTCTCATGTTCACGTTTCTTATGAAAACGTGTGTAATCCTCCCTACACTTATCCTTTATGTAAAATACCTTTATATGCAATTAAGACGAGGTTAAAAACAAAATAAAGCATTTTTACAAATTTAAACATGAGAATAAACAATCAATAAAAGAAATATGACACTAACAAGCAAACAATTAAGCATGGGTTGCCTCCCACGAAGCGCTTTTCTTTATTTAAGAGTCTTGTAGCTAGACTCATAGTCGTGTTCCTACGTTGCCCTAATCTTAGAGGCCCATTCGATCTCCTTAACTCTTCTCACATCACGAATATATTCAGGGCCTAGTTCAAGACAAGCAGTGTAGTAGACTTTGTTCTCCTAGTCTACTTCGAATGCCGGAATGTTATCTACATCTAAATTATCCATGACTTCAAACTTCTTATTTTTGTGGGGCATTATATATTTAACACTCTCGGCATCATTTGAGAACTCGACTATTCCCTTCTCTCGATCATAAACATCTTAGACTCTTCTATAAATGGTTTTCCAAGTATCACATCTCCTAAAAACCCATCAATGATGCCCTTAACATTTTCCAAAATCATGAAATCACACCTATATGTGAAGTTACCTATGAAGACATGCAATCCCTTAACCCTCCCCACATAGTTACTTGCTTTCCTAGGGCGAAAGGGGTCCCTCATAGGTTCTAGCTTTTTGCTCATGATCCAATTGTAATAGAGCCTAGACATTAGATTCATGGGTGCCTTATAGTCAATGTAGGTGTGATCCCTATATAAGTATCCAATCATGCACGGTATTTTGATGTTTTTAGGGTTTCCCTTCCTTATGCGAGGCTCGAAAGGTGGTCTTGGGAAGTTAACTACGTTATAGTGATAAGCGGTTTCCTTCCCTTTAGGGTATGAATCAAAATACTCCCTAAGTTCTTCCTGCTCCTTACTACCTTCCATAATTTCTAATACCTTATAATCTCCCTCTTCTAGATCATCATCCGAATCACTTGTGGTCGAGTCACTATCTAAAGGGCGATCGGATTCCTTACGGGCTTCCTCGAGCGTATTTTCAATTATCTTATTTAATTTCCTAAGCTCTCCAATTTCGCTAATAATACGGGCTCGAAGTTGGTTGGTAGAGGCCGGATCAAGCAGTGGGTATTTGTTTGGTGGTTGGTTGATGAGTGGGGGTTGGTTATCACCTTCCATGATGAAAAGTGATGGGGTTACGAACAAAGGTTACGAAGAAGGGGGATAGACTAAGAGAAAGCTAAAAAATGAGAAAAAAAGTTTACTTGATAGGAATCAAGCAAAGAAACCTAAACGAGGTGGACTACTAACTAGCTATTCTATTCCCCGGCAGCGGCGCCAAAAACTTGATACGCTTACACAGCGCATTCGGGGTCAAAGGAACTTCCTTTTCGTCGAGCAAGTTTTTCAACACCCTAGGCAGTGAACCTAATCGTTGTAGTGTAGTATTAGGGTAAGCCACGGGAATTGATATCGTTCTCTAGGGGAATAGGAATTCTAGTGAGAAGTTACTACGCTAAATTTGGGGTTAAGGAAGATTATTTTTATCTTTTTATATTTTTTTAGAAAAGGAAAAGTACGAATCTCGGGGTTTGGATTTGGGGGGTTGGTATTTCTACCGATTACTTTACTATTATCTAATTATCTAAACTAAGGTGGTGGTAGTCTATGTCTAATTATTGTGTGCTCGTATGATAGTTTAAAGATGTGTTTACTTAGGTTTTACTACTCCTTAATTATCTCCTATTGGTGGTTGAATTGTCACGTCCTTATTCCTAGTTGCGTTGTGTGTCTAAAGTTGTAGGGTATGCGTTTCTCCCTACTCTTTGAAGTTACCAAAGGGTCTCGTCTACAAAACCCACTAGGGATGATAAACTCTAACTCTAAGGCCTCTTTGGATATTTTAGATTACAACAACTCAAAGTGCTATAACCTAAGGTTTACAAAGATTAATCAAGCATTAAGTACACAACAAATGACCTATCGCATTACTAGATCATTAATCAACTAAGATAAGAAACAACCAATCAATATTCAATAATTAAGTTTCATATTCCCTAAGCAAACACATAAGTAAATTAGCCGGACATGGAGAACATGCAAGCATACACACAAATAATTGAAGACATAATTAAATTAATGAAGTAAACAACTTATCTTGGTGTAAGATAGGGTTTAAAACCCTAAAATACGACCTTGGTTCGGTTTAGGTTTTACTCCAAAAGTTTACCCAAAAGACTACTCTCTAAAACTGAAAAAATTCGGATTCTATATATAAGATTACATGTGCGACGGCGTCACCTTATGATTTGTGACGCCGTCGTGTCGCCGTCATTAGGGTTTCGTCTTGGCCAAGTTAATCTTGCGACGGCGTCACCTTATGCTTGTGACGCCGTCCTCTTTAGCTTCTGACGCCGTCTGGATTGAATCTAGGCCGTCTGAGATGCGACGGCCTACTCTTTTAAAGCCCGACGCTGTCCTCCAAAAACTAGCAATTTCTCTTCTGTGTCGTCACAAATTCCTCCGACGGCATCGCAGATTAAGCAGTGACGCCGTCCCCTTGTAATTTAGCAGCTTGAGTGTCTCGATTATTGACTTTGGCCATTTTCTTCATATATCCGCACCTTTTCGTCCAAATAAGTGCCATTACAGCAGTTTGCCTTCAAGAGACCTAAAAAGTGAAAAGGAACGATATTAAGCAATAACGGATACAAAAGTGATCAAATAAGGGCTTAAACGACCCCTCAAAAAGGTACATTTTAAAACCTTATCAGCGACAACACTTTCAAATCTGATTTTCCTATAATGTATGCATTGGAGACTCAAAAAAATATTTCAGTGTCGTCAAAAATTTCTCATGCTGATTTTCTGGGTTCGTTTCGTAGAGCTCCAAGAGGTGGAGTAGAAGAGCTTCAATACGTCTAGCTTTTGAAGAATTTGGAGGGAATTACTCTTCTCGATATGAAGGATAGATGGAGTTGGTCTTTAGAAGGCAATGGCGATTTTACTGTTGCTTCAGTTAGGAAGCTCCTTGATGCGATTTTGTTACCAGTTGTCTCTTCTAAAACTCGTTGGATAAAAGACGTGCCTATCAAAGTCAATATTCACGCTTGGAAAGTTAAATTGGACATCTTACCGACTAGGTTGAACATCTCTAAAAGAGGTATGGACATCGAATCGATCCTATGTCCTTTATGCGAAAAGAATGTGGAATCATCTAGCCATATTTTCTTTAGTTGTCCTATATCTAGAGAGATCTTTCGCAAGGTTTTGCTTTGGTGGGAGATTAAAGTCACGGTGGTTTCCTCTTATGACGAATGGTTAGAATGGTTGTTGAATACCCGCCTTCATTCTAAACATAAAGAGTTGTTTGAAGGCGTTTGTTATGTCATGTGGTGGTTCATTTGGAATTTCCGTAACAAGAGCATTTTTGGTTCGGTTTGTCCCTCGAAGGCGCTTATATTTGAGGAGGTGGTTACCCGATCCTTTCTTTGGTGTAGTCATAGATGTAAAAGGTCTTTTAGTTGGGTAGATTGGCTAAAAAACCCTCATCTTGTTTCTTTGTAATTTCTAGCTCCTTGCTAGTCTTTTGTTTCTATAATATCCGCCGTTCAAAAAAAAAGATCCATGTTGATTAAAATGTTTAAAAGAGGTCGTAATACGCGTGTTTTCATGGTTTGTGAGTGGCTTTTGGTTAAATCATGTCTTTCGCATCGGTAATTTAGTTATACGAATAGTTTACTCTTATGTATTCTCCCCTTTTATATGAATTATATTTTTGTTGTTATAATGTATATAAATAAAACATAAGCAACAACCGGTAAACAACCATTTTTCTTTTACAACTTCACACAACAAAAGCTTCTTCAAATAACACTATATAATCACTTTCAATAGGTACATCCAAACACTCCTTTATAACTAAATATTCAAACTTCCTTGTATTCCAACAAAACTATTTCATATCACTTAACAAAACTATTTCGAACATTTTCAGTTCTTTAAAGTAGTGTTTGGTTTATGGTGATTTCCCATTTTAGAAGTTGTTTTAGGAGTTGTTTGAGGCTTGGTTAGTTAGCAATAGATGCATGTAGGATATATAGATCATTACTTTGCATCAGAATCTCAGAAATAGTCAAATTCCCCTTTAAATTTCATTACTGTTAGTTCTAGATATATTTAGGTTGCATCAGTTTAGAATTAGGATTAGAATATGTTAATATAGCTTAATTAAGTGTTAACAATGGTTAATATTACATTTTCAGTCATTAAATGAAGATCAAAGTTCATTTTTGTCAAATCTTTCAAAATTCAGAAAAAAGTCAAAATGCCAATTAGCCTCCATTTAGGTTTTATTTTTGATTTTTAATTTCTTCAATTTGTATCCATTTGTTTTGAGATTTTGGGTATTAAAATTTGGCTAGCTTGTGATTTCAAATATGATTTTCTTATAATTTTTAGAATGTTTCTTAAGAGTTTTTGTGTGGCTTCAAGTTGCTTGTTTGGTTGTGAATCAGTTTTTAATTGTCCATTTAGCATAACCTCCATTTGCTTTTCCCTTAATTTTTTTTGCTAGTTTTTTTTTATTAGTAGATTTAGTTATTAGGTTCACATGTTTGCCATTTAGATCCTTTATGATAGCTTATTCAGTTGATTATCTTGTCTGAACATCAGCATCAATATTGTCCAAATCCTTCTTATTTTTTATTTTTAATTTTCTTGTTTTTAGTCCTTTTTAGCTAGAATTCTAGACTAAAGCTCTTTGGTTGGTGGTGGTTAGCATGGTCATTTTAGTATATTTTTAGGATTTTCCTAAGTCACTTTAAATTGGTCTTAAAGTAGATGCATAAGGGCCGTTTGGCATTTAGTACACAGGTCAAAAAAACATTTAGTGGTGGCAATTTCAATCTGCTAAAGGGTCGATATGGTGTCTTTATTGTATTTAACGGGTCAAAGGAGTTAAAAGTTACCCAAAGTGTATTCAAAGTTTCAAACTACATAATAAGTAAAAACTCATATATTGTTTTACATCAATATTATAAATTGTCGTTGTCTAGTTAGTTACTTTTATCATTAATAATTATAAGAGTCAATACATTTTAACCCATACTAAAAAATGACCCGTTACCTTACCACTTCTGTCATTTTGCCACATCTACAACATTATCTAATATAGTTACAATTAAACAATGTCTAAACTTATCAATATATCCTTCACCAACAGCTTTAACAGTGCCGAAAACATTACAGTAAGCATACTCCATGAACTTATAGCTTTTAAATCAAATAGACTAATTGTAGTACAACATTAAAACCAAAAAGATTAATATATCAGTAGTACGTACGTGAGTACAGTGGTTACACGATAGTCATAATCGCTCAAAATGGCGAGCTACTTTCACACTTTCACTACCAGATTCTTTCAAGATTACTCAAACCACCAATATAACTTTCAATTCCTAGAACTTTTGACGCATTCGCAAAAAACATTTATTGGATATTGTTTTTAACCAATCATAACTCCATAGTCTAAAATTCAAAATTCAAAACTATTTACAGTACTTTTTAATCTTTTGACACTGTTACACATAATAACCAACCTTTCTAAAAGTTAATTGATGTAAACTCTTTGTAAAACTTCCTTATAGACCACGTTAGTCGTCATGTTTGTTGTTTTTCCTTTTTCATCACAAATTAGGACCGTCAATCCCTTTTTGGTGGTTACTCTTGATATTGCCACATATAACTGTCCATGTGTAAATACGGGCGGGCGTAGGTATAAGCCTACCTCCTCTAAAGATTGTCCTTGGCTTTTGTTGATTGTCATCGCAAAGCATACCATGACCGGGAGTTGCCTTCTGTTGAATTTAAACGATACTCGTTTATCAGATGGCATCAGTTGCAATCTGGGTATATAAGTGTACTTCCCAATATGTGTGCCTGAGATTATTTTTCCTTCAATAACATGGTCTTCTAAACTTGTGACGCATAGTCTAGTCCCGTTACATAATCCGTTCTGCTGATCTATGTTTCTTAAAAGCATAACCGGGACTCCTTTTTTCAGCTTTAGACAGTGGTTTGGTAGGCCGAATATTTTGAAAGCGTTTAAAAGCTCAGGAGCGTATATTGATTCATTCATTCAACCGGTTATTTCTGTTTCACAAACTGTATCTGAGCTTAGATATACTTTTTCATCTCCACCTATTTTCGACAGCATGTGGTCGTTTATCAAATCAACCTCCTCGTTTGTGGGCACCAGTATCGCTTTATTTTCAAAGTATCCATCGTTTCCAATATCTTGATGAATTGTCGGATATATTGCCTCTATCATAGCTTCGAGAGTGTCTTCGTCGGTTTTTATTAACACGTCGTCTGGGAATTCAATTTGCGCCTCTCCATCGTTATCTGGGCCTAATTCTCCTTCTCCTATTTTTAACATCCAGTCGGCAAATTCTTTGATCTCTTTTTTATCTTGTTCGCTATTAGTTGACTTTAAACGCATGTTAGTTGTCAACCTCAAAACCGTACAATGTTCCCAAATATATGAATGGTTGAGTGAGGCATCCACAATTTCTTCTCTGGTTCCTTTTTGGATAACAGGTAGAACTTGGCGAAAATCTCCACCGAATAAAATTGTTTTCCCTCCGAAAGGTTTTTCTGAAGTGTTGTTCATAACATCTCGTAACGTTCTATCTAGAGCCTCATATGCATGTTTATGGGTCATCGGAGCTTCATCTCAGATTATTAACTTTTTTCGTCTTAGCAAATCTGCTAGATGGCTGTCAGGCGAGATATTGCAGAAGGATTGTTCAGTAAGGTTGATTGGTATTCTAAATCTTGAATGCGCCGTTCTACCTCTCGGAAGTAGCAGGGCTGCAATTCCGCTGGATGCCACGTTCAGTACTATTTCTCCTTTGGATTTAATTGCTGAAGACAATGTTTTCACACAAAAGTTTTGCCTGTTCCTCCGTAACCGTATAAGAAAAAGATGCCGCCTTGGCCGGAGTTTATTGCTCCCATTATAGTGTTATACACACCTCTTTGTTCATCAGTCATCTTTGAGTACAGAGATGCGTGCTCTTGTTCCATTTATTTTTTCTTGAAACTAAGTTCTTCGTGTATCAATGGGTTTGACCAATCTTGTTTGTTGCGGTAATCCGGTACTGGCATGTGTTGAATGTCTTTTAGGTTCTTTCTCCTTGACCTTAACAGCTGGTCTATTTTTACCAAAGCTATGTTCAATATTTCGTCGCGATCAAGGACGAGACCTATTTGTTAAAAGTTGGGTAGTATTTATGTTTACCAAATAAAAATGTTTGAATATGAATATACTTACTTGGCGTGTTTAGCTCTCTTCTCCGCATGGTTTCTATATCGTCTGATAGTATGTCACATGTTTGTTCCCAAACATGGGCCGGATCTGATAAAGCATTCTCTGTTATAAGCATGACAAACAGGTTTCTGCAATAATCACCAGTTCCATATTTGTGCGTCTCTTTTATTGATTCAATGTACTCTCGGTCGTCGTCGAGTAACCCCATAGCTTAACATGTTTCTTTGAATGTGGCGTATTCCTTTTTGTTATGTGTTTTTATGTCTTCGTAGCTTTTTGGTCCTTTTTTTTGTTTAGCAATATTCGAAGGAAGAATGCTTCGCCTATTGCTCGAGGGACATAGTTTATGCGCCCGACAACAGAACCTTTTTTTCTTCTTCTCCATTTTCTTGTTTGTTTATTCCAAACAAATTTTTTCGGGAACTCTACGTATGTTAACTTTTGCGCCACTTTGTTTGTTTTATTCAGCTCCATCCATTGCAAGAATTGAGAATGTTTAACTGTTGGTTTTAACAGAACGTCTTCTACATTTTCGTCATCTTCAAACACAATCGGCTGTTGATCAGGTAGGTGAAATGATAATCTTTCAACATGAGGGTACTGATAGTGTATAGGAAACTTGTATAGTCTCCAAGCTGCTTCACATGCGGATATATAACGACAATCATAATATTCTTTAATTTCGTCTCTATTTTTTTTTTGGTTTCATTGTTGTTTTCCTTTTCAGAAGCTTATGTTGTTTTGTTGTCATTGTTCTTTTCCTTTTCAAAAGCTACTGTAACTCTATCTTGGCCTTTGTGTATGTATTTGAACAAATACTTTATTGCTTTTTCTTGGTTGCACCATTCGACGTTAATGTGAGCTTGGAATTTCTTCATCAGCAAGGGATTATGCGGAACAACATATCTGTTGAATAACAATAATGGAACGTTGTAAGCTTAAATTTTTGTTAATGTGTGATTGAATCTTGCGCATGATTCGTGTTACCTGTTATCTAGGTGGATTCCGTTTTTCACCACCGTTCGTTTGTTGTCCGGTCTCTTGTAAATAGCATACCCGTCGTCATTTATATAAGTTTTTTCTGTGTAATCTTTCAGGAATTTTTTTGAGCATACCTTTTTCTTCATGCAAGTTGAGCTCATGTTATGAGGGCCGCACGGGCCGTGCATCATTTGCTCAGACACCAGCTTATATAATTCTGGATCTTTTTCTTCATCAGGTATCTCGGCTGATATCAAACGGTCTATGTCTTGTGGATTTGGTATTTTTGATTCTTTAGCAAAGAACACGCATATATGTGCATGTGGGAGGCCTCTCTTCTGTAATTCGATCGTGTACACCACTGTGGTTTTAGAGTTGTAATAAGTTGGAAATATAAATTGAAGATTGTATGGATTTAATTAAATTGCTAACATTTCTAAAAGTGGTTTACTTAAACTTTGTGTACCTGCACTAACTACTCCAAGTATATGCTTTTCCCGTAAACACGTTATAAGCTTATCAAGTTTTTGTTTGAATACTCTTGATAACACATCTGGCCTGTCTTCAGCACTAACATTATGTTTTTGGACAAATCTGTTTATTTTTGGCCATTTCGGGTTGCACGTAAAGGTAATGAAGAGATCCGGATATCCAAATGCTTTGCAAATAGCCATTGCATCTAGGTAATTTTGCATCTTATATCGCGTTACACCTGTATACGTAGAAGGAAGAACTATACGATTACCTGTCTTTGACGCATCCAAGTTTCCAGCGGCTAAATATTGATTAAGGTTAGCGATAGGAGCTATCCTTAACTTTTTTTGGTTCTTCCGACGGAAACTCAGCCTTTCATTCTCTACCATCGTGTATGCGTCCACGATGAATTGCTGATAGAGCCTTCCAGACATTAGTATCAATGATGTTTCGTCATCTCTTTGTTGCATTCTATATGCAAACCATTTCCTCATTGATAACCTCCATCTTCTGTTTTCCGTTTCTATTACCTTTCCTTTCAGGAATATCTTATCTCGATACCCGTCTTCAGCATATGGAAATATCAAAGGATATTGTAATGAAAGATATTGTGGATGAAGTTCATTTATACGTTTCTTTTGACCTGACGTGCCTTCGACAATGATATCACGTTTATTTCCTGAGTCATCCAAATCTCCAATTATAATCGCTGCGACCTCGTCGGCTGTTGGAAGATTGTACTCTCTTCCGTCTCGTTCACGTTTCTCTATTAATCGTAGCTTAACATTGCAGCAGTTGTTACCTTCAATTCTATCTCCGACCATTCTAAATTTTTGGACTAAAGGGTTGTTATCGTCTAGGATTTTTTTGATTTTTTGTGCTATAAGAAGGTCCTGCTTTTCTACTTTTGTTGTTGGTTTGTCGCTTGAGGAGCTGCCAAAAACGAATGTTAGATTTAGTTTGAAATATAAGAACCATATATTATATATGGATGTGTGGCTCACCTTAATGCTTTAAATCTGTTTTCTAATTCGTTTTGCCCGTCGAATATATATAGCTGTGAGAATTTTGGAATATCGTTGTCTTTCGGGCCCAAGCTTCCCATTAAATGGTAATTCTGGCCATGCATTCTGTAAACCCATGGGCCATGTCCATTATTGACTTTCTTGTCTACCTTTCCGCCCATTGATGTGAAATTATACATCATGTTAAATTTCCGAATGTCATGAAAAAACCGTTTGCTAATCTGATCATTTGCTGTATAAAGTTCTAGCAATTCCTTCGGAGGGTTTGCAATCTTTGGTATCTCAACTTCGCCCTTTTTGCAGCACATTGTGAATGGATTTTCTTCTCTTATGCCCTTTGTTTTTGTTTCGGCTCTCCATAGTTTGGCTTTGCAACTTCTGCACGTTTGGATTGGGTCGCCAATATCTATATATACTGTTTACGATCTACGGGGTTGTTAATTTCATCTTTACTATGTATGTTTGGTGTATTATAAAAATTACGAAAAAATAAAAAACCTTTTGAAATCCCTTTGTATTCAGCATGTGTTTGCTTTTCTGTTCCTTGCATGCTTTTGCACCTTTCCTGGAAGTAATACGGCATCTCTTCTGACCATTTTTTCGTCTATGAATTTGTTGGTTGTTGGTTTTTTATTAAACATTTGTCCACCCTCTTTGATATTTCTTTAAATTTCTGCAAATATTATTTTTTAAAATGTTACAAATTTATCTGCCTTGTATGTATCTTTCATAATTGTGAGTTTTTAAAGAGATACCTTAAATTGATTTTGTACTTCAGATATTGTAACATTATCATCTTTCATATATTGTATGATTTTGCTTGGAGTTGCATCTGTAAACCATGTCCAGAAGAAATTATACACATATATGATTTGATAATTAAATCAAGAGCTATGACTAATAAATTTCGTTTGCTTACCTTGACATCCTCCAAGTTTTAGCACAATATCAATGAAGTTTATGTACCTCTCCGAAGACCATGTTGTATACTTCTGAATTGATTTTTTCTATGAAAGATATGCATTTATAGTTTGATAGAAGTATGATGGTTGATAAGAAAGTATTGTAACATACCTGTCTTTTGCTACCGTCAGATTTGTTATCAATATCATTGTTTGTTTGTTTCCGTTTTTTGGCACTGGTTTGTTCATGTTAGCTTCAACTTGTACGTTTGTTTCTGTAATTTTGTCTATTGCAATGTCATGCGTGGTTGGTGTTTTGTGTCTTTCTTCATGTTCCCATCTTTGTTTGAAGTAATATATCATTTGTTGTGTCCAGTCTTGCGTATCAACCAAAGATGACTGATTCTTTGTGTTCACGAAACTGTCAACCGTCTTTGTTTTATGACTAAATGTCTTCAAATCAAGAAATGTATGTTTAATAAGACATCAACTTTATGCAAATAATCATGTTAAATAAACATTAAGCTATAAAATGTTATAACCATTAAAGGCTATATCTGACCTGGAGATGGTTTTGTACTTCCAAAATTTTTATATGATCCTCTTTCATTTGTTCTATAATTTTCTTAGGCGTTGCAGCTGTCACAGGATTTAATAAAACAAAAGAAGCAAAGAATTAGTGAAACACAAACTAAACACTTAGTATAGTGTTTGTAGTTGAAAACCTTTAGATCCTCCAAGTTTAACAACTATATCTATGAATTTCTTTTCCAAGCTTGCATTCCATGTTTTCTTTTTCTGATTTTTATAATTCGCAAATTAGTTTTGCATGGAATTATAAATTATACTTTGAAAGAATGTTAAAAGATAGGAAAAAAGAAAACACCACCGAACCTTTTTTTTGCTGTTTGCTTCTTCTTGTGAAAGAAGTTGTTCTTTTGTTCTTTTGTTCTTCTCTGTTTTGTTTTTAATCATGATCAAGATTGTCGTTTTTTTTTGCGTTTGAGTTTTGTTTTGTTTGCTGATAGTAATAAACAGAATATATAATTTGATTCCAGTTTTTTTTAATATATATATATAAATATATGAATATGAATATTAATAGGAATAGGAATAGTATTTACTTAGATGTCAACATATTAAATTTCTTTAACTCGTTGCTTTTTTACCTTTTTTTTATTGGGTTTTTTTCTATTTTTAATGGGTATGGGCTTATATTTTGTTGTGTATATTGTATAATTTTTAATTGTAGTAGTATAAGGATTTGCTTTACGTACTTGAAGTTTTATTTTAAAAGTATTTGGTTTAAGGTTTTTATGATCTATGTAATTTGTTTTTTTAATCGGTTTTCTTATAATTTTTTTTTAAACTTTTCGTTTGTTACAATCAGGTCGTGGTTGTTGTTTGCTGTATGATGGGATTTCTGTGTG
The DNA here is from genome assembly GCA_019973895.1 of Chrysanthemum seticuspe. NCBI lineage: Eukaryota > Viridiplantae > Streptophyta > Magnoliopsida > Asterales > Asteraceae > Chrysanthemum > Chrysanthemum seticuspe. The sequence continues at coordinate 40,713,995 of BPTQ01000008.1, forward strand.
AATTTAAGAACAAGCATGATCGAGGAATGGTATGTTCTATTATTATATTCTTTTGTTTTAAATATTAAATTTTATTTGTGGTGTTGAAAGTTTTACTAATTGTTTCTTTTTAAACAGATTGTTCCTGTGGGTGTGTTGAGTTTTGCAAAAGGAAAGAGACATAAGAAGTTGTGTGTACGTACAGCTGATCGTGTTTATTATGTTTGTGTAAGGTATATCAATGTGTCTTTTGCGTTGGTATTTGGTAGAGCTTGGAATCATTATGTGGAAGCTAAAGGTATTCAGGTTGGATGGCATGTGCACTTTTTGCCTTCGAGTAAGCATCGTATGTTGTATGTTGCTGAATACAATTTAGAGGGCATGCCTAGTAAGAGGCTTTATAATTTTGTGAGATATGCCCCTCTTTGTCTCACATATGCTTATTTGCAAAGTAAACATGTCCAGGTATTTTTTTATTTTTTTCAAAAATATAGAGGTATTTTTTTAATATACAGGTAGTCATGTGTATTTTTTGGTCTTAGATATTACCTAAAAGATTATTTGATGGATTCAAGAAGCGTGATGGCCTTGATCTTGAGGGAATAGAAAAGCACCAGGTCAAACTTCACTTTATTGGAGATGCACCTCGTGGATTTTGTGGGACTAACTGGACTGATTTCCTCGAAAGTGAGAACATTAGTGAAGGACAAAAAATGGTTTTTTGTCATGTTGGAGGGTTTAGATTCAATGTTACAGTTTTCAATTATAATGGGGTAGCGATCGAGACTTTTTTTTTGGTCGTAGTTGATGATGTTGAATGGTTTTAAGCTGTGATAGATTTAGCTTATTGCTTATTAAGTTTTTTGTAATTGATATTATGCATTTTAATAGTTTAAATTTATTTCAGTTTTAAAATCCTTTATGTTTTAAAAATGCTTATTTCAGGTTATTTATAAACAGCTTATAAACTGCTTATGTACATTTTACATATGTTTATTATGGTTATTCTGCTTATTATGTTTGTCTATCGTTTTTTTAGCTCAATGGTTTTGATTCTCTCCTAAAACTTTCAGAAAATCCAAAAATATGCTTATTAAGTTTCAGCTTATACCAATGCTTATTTACAGTTTAATTTTGTTTTTCAGTTGTTACAATAGCTTATTGAACAGGTGGTTTTCAAAGATTTTGTTTAAATAGGTGTTAGCAAGTTAAATTTGAAAACATATTATCTTTAAAGGGGTGTTTGGTATAGTAGTAAATAATCAGTTTTCAAATATTTCAATTATTAAATCCAGTATTATTTAGTCAAAATAGTAGTTAGTTAAGTAGTTTTAGCTGTTTTCAACTTGATTAAAAAATCCTTATTCATGTTGATTCCTGAAACTCGTATTGAGGGAAACTGGTCAAGTTATCGTTCCTATATATTGCAGTATATGAGCCAAATAGCCATTATTACTCCCTATGCTGAGTTTGCATTCAAGTATACAACAGCCACACAAGGAAGTGTGAGCCTAGAGTTTCCGAGAAGGTCAAATTCTATGCCTTTAGCTCCTCTTGAAATGAAGTACCATCCATCTTCGGTGGATTTGATACTCCTCAAAGAATTAATTAATGAGAATCCAGAGAAGGAGCTTTTGCAATTTCTTCAGGATGATTTTGATAAAATTGAGTTAAAGCTTGTTATAGAATTAATAGGAGAATTGGGTTCTACTTGCAGCTCCAAAACACTACTTAAGTCACTCACCATGGACGATTTTATTGCTATCTACAACTTGTTCAGGGAAATCAGAGTCCCGGATCCAACTGGTGATTGCCTGCGCCAGGTAAGAGAGCACAACCTTTACATGGGTATTAAAAAGGAACTCCAGCTAGATATGGTCGCTACTTTTACTTCAAGTACCAAAGTATGTCATGGAGACCCTTTTGTTGTGGAAGCCGCAGCAAGTGTGGGTGGGAATTGTGTGAAGCCAGGTTTCTACATTTATCGGTTTGCTAATAACATCCCACTACTGTTGGAGGGAACCAGTGATGTCGTCAGACAAACTGCTATCAATTTCAACTGGAATCGCTACAAAATTAATCCAGCGAAGCATATAATAGGAGTGTTTGCTAGTATGGTTGGTACAAAATTACCTTTCAATTGGATGTTGAAGGAATATATTCAAGAGGTAGATGAAATTAAGTTTGCTATTAAGGCTACTCTTAAAAAGTGCTGCATCCAACTAAAACCACTGCTAGCAAAGAAATCCTCTGGTAGATCTATTCCAAAACAAACTCTTAAAGGAAAACCTCAATCAGATGTGAATCAGGTATATTGGTGATGAAATATTGCTATCAAAATTTTAAGAATGTTATATGGCACAATTCTCTGTCTTGTTCTATTGAGGTGATTAGCGTATCACGTGCGGCGGAAAAACATATTACATATCTTATTAGGAAAAAAAGATGTTTTCCTGTTGTTGTTAGTCATCATGCCATACATGCTATGTAACTAAGTTCTTTTTGTCTAAAACTGCAGCAATCTGTCCTCACCATAGCTTATTTCAATCTGCTTTTTAGCTTAGTCCATTGATGTTTTTGTTTGTTTTTTGTTTCAAATAGTAGAGTAGGTAGTAAGCTTTATTTTTTTTCTTTTATTAGCCTTGTAATGCTTTATTTCTAGCTTATTAGGCCTTAAAAACTCCCCTCCTTCTGCCCCATAATCTGCTGTAACAAATTCATACTTCCCAGGTCCTGAAACATAATAGATACACACCTTTCATTATGACAAACACAACAAAAATGAATGCAAACACCCTTTCGCTCATAGTCACACAACTAAAGTCCACTAAATCCTCCACATTTATTTTACTAGGAATACATAAAAAAAATTGTTCATTCACACTTAATATATGAACTTTGTAGTTCATGGACACAAACAAAAGGTCACAGAGTGATCATGCATGGACAGAAAATGCATCCTAAAAGCATTTTAAAGAAAAAACTGCAGTTATTATAATGTAAGGATCTAATGTTCTCGACAAAAAATGTTCAAACTTGATATTATTATTTTTACCAACTATACCTTTGCACCAGTTAATCCAATAGAGGAAGATACATTTGACACTCACAGAGTTATCATGCATGGAGTCATGCATACTACAAAATGTACAATAAATACAAAAGCCTAATATTATCTTGACCATAGATACTATAACTAAGCCCAGACTGCCCACCAAGCTACTTGAACACACTAGCTATGGAAATGAGACTCCCCATGTGAGCAGGATCGGCATCTACCACGTGTTTATAAGCTTTTAAAGCTTGTTTGTACAGACCATTTGCTTCATATAGAAAACCTGAAAATTTATGGATTATAATAACTGACTTAGATAAACATAACAGTATGTACTGTCGTGAATGCTATGTAACAAAACATAAGTGGCAGAACATAAGTAGCAAGCATGTACCTGTGTCATGCCGTGTAGAAGCCGAGTAGTTAGTGGTGGCCTTGGATTTTGATACACAAGCCTCAGCATCATCCCACTTCGATAACCTTATATAGACCTTAGCAAGATCGTTCAATATTTGTAGCTCCAAACTCTGACGGTGATTCTTAATAACCTAGCATATACCAAAATATAAGAAACATAATAACTTATTCATTAGAAATTATACCAAATATATAAAATTTTGTAATATTCATAGAACATAGCAAAAAGGAAAGCATTTCTACTTTTGTAGAACTGATGAAGTGACAAAGAAAATGCAAGATCATTACAAAAAAGAGTTTGATGGCTCTTTCTGCATTTGCATTTAATATCTCTAAAATCTCAAGCTTTTATAGAGTACGGAGTATAGTGTTTTTCTTTTGCGTCTTCACAAAATAGATGGTTTTGTTAGAAATGGAAATTTATATCTGTTCATTTATGAATGGGTCAATTTTGGTTGGGCATTATATCAAACATGTCAAATGGGTTAGATAAAAAAATTAAGCTAGAAAGTGAGCATGTTAAACAGATTTTAAGTCACCAAAAGTATATTTGCAATCCATACAACCTCCTAATTCACATGCTGAGTATAATTTACACGTATGTTACATTCATTGCAACATAAAACAAAACTACAATGATCTAAGATGTTACCGTAAAAAACATAAAGCAGTCAAATCCTTCAACATACCTCAAGATGTTCTCTAGACTGAACTTGAAGAACCGCAAGCAGCTGTGTGTACGTCTGAGTGGAACGTTTCACTTGACCCTATATAATAGGTAGTAAAATCAGAAGATACATATGTTTTATTCTTTAAAACATGCAATCCAAAATAAAACCATTTGTACCTCAAACTTTTTGAAAACGTCAGCCACAATCCAAGTTGTTGAAACAATAAGTGTTCTCTCCTCTTGACACCATACTGACTTTCCAGCAACCAAACACTTGTTATCATATGTTAGGAATTAGAAAATTCCATAGTGAAGAGTCGGTCACCCCAAATGTTATCTAGCTTAATTTAGCTCGTAGACTTGTCGTTAGTTACGTTATTTATCAGTTTATTAGTTAGTTATTAGTTTTGTTTAGTGTAGTGTAACACCGTGGAGGAAGGACGGGTCTTTACCCACTGTATCCCTGATCCACAGGCCGATAGGAGGTCGTGTATTGTGTAAGTATAAATACCCCTTCCATTCATGGAAGGGGTGGGGCTTTCAATCTAATATTCTACATTTTGTGAAGTAACTCTCTACCTAGAAAACACCCAACTCTCTAACTTTCTCTCTCTAATGGCAAACATGTATTTTGATCTCCCAAGACCACCCGAATCATCAAACATAATAAAATAACGATCCTACAATTGGTATCAAGAGCCCAGGTTATTGTGTTATCTTTGATTTGTGTGGTCCATGGTTGTTGTTTGTGGTTTTTTTTTCATGTGTTAAAACTGTTATTCTTCTACTTTTTATCTTCGGAAAATATTGATTATGGTTTCTATCTTGAAAAACAGTTTTTGACATTGTTTCACAAATATTGGGTATCTTCTTTTTGGGTCATAATAGTCATCTGGTAATATCTGTGCTATACTTGTTACCTTTGGTCCAAACGTACTGTTATTTTATCAGTATGTCTTTGTTGTTACCAATAAGCTGTGAAATATGGTGGTCAAAACAGTGGTCAAAACAGGTCAATGAAACATTTGTATGCACTTTTTCTGAGTCTCAATGAATCTGGTCATGTTTTCGTGGTCAAACTGGGTCAAAACAGTCTTATGTTGCAGTCTTGGTCACATTTTCTGGGTTTGTATGAAGATGGTCGGAAATGTGGTCGGAATAACTCGCCGGATAAATTTATATTCTTGATAGCAACTTGTATTTACAAGTTAGCGAGTTGGTTTGAAATATCTTAGCGACTAGACTCAAAATAGCGACTTGTCTTTACAAGTCGCTACGACTTGGCCTTGGCGAGTTAGCCGTGGCGACTTGGCCTTGGCGAGTTAGCCGTGGCGACTTGGCCTTGGCGAGTTAGTCGTGGCGACTTGTGTAAAATGGTTTTGCAACAGAAATGAAGATGAAGAGTGACATCTAATGACCTAAAACCACACGACCAATACCATTTTCCAATCTACATCAATCAACCTCAGTGTTACACATCACTCGACCAAGATTGTACTTCGACATACATTAACAGCATTCAACAAAAACATAAGATCTCAGTCCATTTCTCTCACGTGACTCAAAGTTCACATCAAGACACATGTCTCTAATCGAGAGAAATCATCCTCATAGATCTATACCTTAATTAAAGAAGAGAAAAATGATAAACCAAGATCTCAGGCTTTGACATCATTGATCTTGGTCATGTTTAACGAAATCAAAATATTCGAATTATTAGATAAGTTTAATAACATCCAAGTTATTAACTTTGTCTAAAGTCTCGTTGGTCTCTAATTTTACATTATCTCAGATTTGTTAAGGGGATTCATATATTTCATCCAACCTCATGAGGTCGTACCCACCAAAACTTTTTCCATCATTGATCATAACTACTGTAAAGTTTTACTTCAAGTTATTGTTCGACCCATGATAAGTAATTAACAAGTGATGTTAATTCGGTTTTCATTAGATCGGTTAAACTAAATAGAATAAATGGATAAATCGTTTGAGAAAAACCTACCTCAACCTTGAAAAGGTCTTGCTGCCTACTCAAAGTCATATGCCATCCCTGTGGCGAATCTAAGACCCTCAAATCATTGACATCTAACCATCCCTGTGGTGATGTGCGAATGAATGTTGATGTATGAACAACTTGGGTCTCGATATATTGGATAAATGGATTTGTAATCAAATCGTTGTGAGAACTGTTCTTGGATAATGTTTCGTTATAAGTGAGTAATATCAGGAAGTGGGGGCGGAATTTTTTGAGTGAAATTAGGGTTTGAAGGATAAGTGTGTACTTATTTTGTGATGGGGGCGTGAAAATGTGAGACGAATTAGGGTATTGTGTTATCTCTATGGTTTTTATACCCATGTGATTAGGGTTTCTCTTGTTATGGACCAGGAATAATGTGGGATGACCGAATATTATGTGTACTTGGGCTTTTTGTGTTGAAACGTGGGTCTTTGGAGAGACATATTGCTTTTGGGCTTTACAAACGTGTATGGAACGCAACTGGTGTATCACGTAAATGCATCTGTCTAACTTATCACGTGATATAAATGGATCTCATTATACCATGATTTAAATGTGCCTTGGCTATTCTTGGTATACATGTCCCGTAATATACCATGATCATATTTCATAACATGTCGTGACCCTTAGTATCAATGATCATTTAGTATATATGTTACGTGTACATTACGTGATATACCATGAACACATCATATTTTAAAGTACCATTATCCCTTCATGAATATATTTTATTTGGTATCTAAAGAGATTATTTTATGAGCCAAATATTGTGACCGGGTTGTGGATCTTAGTTCTTGGGCTTTGATGTTTTGGAAGTGAAGTGGGCATGAATGTAAACTCTTGGATATGGATGATGACTGTTTGGCTTCTCAAAATTGGATCGTTAATGCGTGATTTGAACATATGAGAATTGACGAGGTTTGGATAATGTGAGATGTGTAATTTAATGTTGTCGACGAGTTTTTATAAAGGAATTTGATTTGGTATGATGTTATGAGTTGTTGTGGTATGAGGGTTGATACTTTGGCATATACAGTTTCACAAAAGATATTGTGTCACAGCTTGAAGTGTTTCGTGAAAATGTTGACTACGGGGTGTTTGGACGGTTTTCTTATTTGACTTTGAAGTGAGATTTTCCGGGCGAGTTTACTTATTTCGTCTTCTTTCTTTCTACCCTTCCGCGAAGATGACTTGTTTGGGCGTTTATAAAGTGTGATAAAGACTTGGCTATCTAGTTGCGTTTGTGATTCTTTCTCACTTAACCCACAAAGTAACTATCACTTCGGTGTCTCACTCAGTTGAGAATGTCAAGAGGTTTTGTACATTGGGTACACCGTTTCTTGTTCACGAGGATTAGTACAAGTTTAAGTAACAAATCTGGAGATTTCTACTTCATGATCAAGTTTGGTATATCGGGTTTACTTCATCATGTGGTCACGATAATAGCCGACATAATGCGTGAATGATGTGCTTACCAAAGTGTTGATTGGATGGTTGATGATGTTGGATATTGAACCATTGATGAACCGCTACATGTTCCCCTAAAACAGATATTCACCGAAACCAAATTTGTCATAACACATTCAAGCTGACACTGTTTACGGTTTTGTCTTGATTTTGTAAAATCCCGCGAAAGAACCTATTTCTCGGTTTAAATCATAGACTTGTAAAATCCCGTGACAATGGAAACATCCTGGTATTAGTAAAGTGCATTTCCGGATCTATCTTACGGTTTATTCTTGGTTTTGAAAAATCCCGCGAAAGATACTATTTCTCGGTTTAAACTATAGAATTGTAAAATCCCGTGATGATGGAACCATCCTGGAGAAAGGAAAGTGTATGTTGGGATCCTTTCTGATGCTGGTGCTGCGGTTTCTACTTCGAAGAAGGGATAAAAGGGTGTACTTCATGAATTGGATGTGTGTTTGGATATTCGTCATGGCAGTTTTGTTATTACATGGTTTTACGGGGTTATGTGCTTTTAACCATGGTCGGGATAAAACCATTATCAAAGTTCATTCAAATGTCAAAGAAGGCTAGATTTGAGCAGTTCAGAAGATGTGACTTCGGCGTTAATTCAGTATTATTTATTTGAGGTTGAAGTGAAACATCACGGGCGAGTGTACTTAGTATCTGAAGGTATCGGGGATGGTTGGATGAAGATTCTTCGAGATCCTTGTTCGAGCGTATTATCAAAAACGAAGACTTGGAAATCTAGTTATTGTTGGGTGACTTTTACCTCTTCTTTTACCACTTGGGGGAATTGGGCTCTTATCACCTCAAAATAACTATCACTTAAAGGAGTTACGTTGTAGTGCTCAGTGTCACATTCAATTGTGGATTTTCAAGAGGTAATGTACGTCTATTACTTGATGGTTGGTTGGGTGAAGAGTATAGAGTACTTAGAGATTCAAATGGGCATGAATTCTCGACACCGCTCTTCGTTACATATGTGCAAGTTTAAGTCACGAGTTCGGGGTAGTTTACTTCAGGGTCAAATTCATCATATTGGGTTTTCTCCATCAGCTGTCACGACAAAGAGCCTGCAGAATGATAATGGGGATGATTACATGTTTTGCTAAGAGAGTTGAAAAGAGAGAGATTATGACGTCTGTTCACATCAGTTCAGGCCTCGTACTCTAAAGAAAAGAAAAGTGTACGTTTTAGTGCGCTTTATCTTCGAAAGAAGAGAAATCTTCTTATGACGTATGAACACATCAGTTCATGCCTCGTTCTCTAAAGAAAAGAAAAGTGTACGTGTCAGTGCGCTTTATCTTCTGAAGAAGAGAAATCTTCTTATTTATGACCATTCTCGTCAACATGCTTCATACTTTTTCCATGCGCTTAAGTCATCAAGTGAACCGGGCTACCACTGATTGTTTTCTCATTCCACTTGCTCGATTATAATGAAGATGGCGACATCATGTGCTTATTTTGCGGGAGAGAAGTGTGAATAGAACATTCGGATGATTTTCACTTACTTAATCAAGAATGGCAACTCCGTATGCAATTCTTGAGGGGGAGAAGAAGTGTGAAATTACTGCATGGTTGATTATTATTTGAGAATTTAAATGGTCATACGGCTCTAAACTCATGTAAGAACCGAGCTTCTTCTTATCGGGTAATCTTCACATGGAGTTTCTTGAGAAGAGCCGTTTGTTGACATCTTCATAAGCTGATGTGAGTTTATTGACAAAGTGCTTCCGGTTAATGCTTCACGTGCACATCAACATGATGATTCCGAACAACCTTCTGTTCTTGTTTGATGTGATTGTTTGCTTGGTATTACCATTTTGTGTGTTCGTTGCGGCCTGATTGCTGATTTCCTTGATGAACATCTTTCTGTTCTTGTTTGATTGGGAGGGATTTTAGTTAAGGGGATTTGCAAGATGTAAGTTGATTGGGATGCTTTTTGGTGATGTTCTTGTTTTTGGTGAGTTGAAGATGTTAACTTTCTATTCCTCAACTGGACAATCTTGAAGAAGGTCGAGTCTACAGTCGGTTCTACATTTTCTGCTACATGTTAGAAGACTAAAGACGAGTTGCATTTAACAATCTAAAGACTTCTTCTTAATTCATGGCATTTATCAAACAGATTGTCGGTTTAGGGGAGAGCACTAATTGGGGGAGAGTGATATGTCGAATTTAATCCCCAATTAGACTTGCTCATATTCTTCAGCAAGTTGATTCTCACAAAGACTTCTAAGGTTCTTCTCAACAGATTTCTTGTATTTGGGCTTTCAAAGTGTTGCTGATTCTGAAGTGTCAAAACCAGCAAGGGGGAAGGAGACACGTATCTAAACGCGAGTAAACTTGATGAACTTAATACTTCTAAGTAATTGAAGATATCCCGGGAAGACAAATGTGATTACCGCAGAGAAACTCAAGGTTTGACTCATGGCGAGTAAACTTGATGGACTTAATACTTCTAAGTGATTGAAGTTATCCCGGGAAAACAAATGTCATGACCCCAGAGAAACTCAAGGTTTTACTCTTCAAGGCGTTTAGTGTTCTTATTTCAACTATGTGGGGGAAGAGATGTTAGAAAATGTTTCTGAAGATATAAGAGGTACATTGGTGTGTGATGATCTCGATGTTATCGCAATCATCAGGGGAGAGAGAATTGTGAACATTGGGGATGCTCAGCTGTTTTACTTGAGGGCTTAATCTGTGATTCAGAGATATAATCACTTATTCTGGTGTTGACATCCGCAGAGATTGTCACCCGCAGAGATAATCAGTGATTCGGCCTGCTTCTTCAATGTTATCGGTTGTTCTCTCTTTGGGGAATGTGTGTACTTCGGGTCCTTGAGCTTCATACACGATCATCAGGGAAGAAAGCCATTGTTTACCACAAACATTGGGGAGGTGTTTTCCTTCCGGGCATGATGTGTATTTGGGAGAGTTCTTGGATATTGGTGTACTTCGGGTTCTTGAGCTTCATACACATTCATCAGGGATGAAAGATGTGAACATTGGGGAGTTGTTCTTCATTACCCTCATGATGTGTATTCGGGAGAGTTCTTGAGCATTATACAAAGAGACTGACTGCATCAATTCAACTACTTGGGGGAAATTGTTCTCTTGACACCTTTTGGAATGGATCGCTTCAGACGTCAGTTGAAAGGAAATTTGAGAAGTGTTATTTATGTGTGGGATGAAACGTTGCTGATGTTCTATTGGATGATATAACCCCGAATGGAGAATCTCGATTATCGGTCTTAATAGGAGCAGCGGGATTTATGATAATGGTGTGCTTCTCTGTGCACCTGGCTAAGGAAAGCTTGAAATAGAGCTTCGAATCTGCTCATCCAAAGGATTTTCGGTTTGGGGGGAAGCTGCCAGAGTCTCTCTTTCAGATGGTTCAATTTCTTTCTTCAATGCAAGAGCCCTGGAAGCTTTGGTGGTGAATGTTTAAGAGATGATGACTTCTATCTTCTACAACGGGGCTGTTCGATATCCTTATCTCGGTACTCGTATCATCATCTTCTTTAACTATATCATCTACTCTATCTTTGTATATATTTCTTCGAAAAACAAAATACAAAAATATAAAACCAACAAAAAGAAAATAGAAAAATATAAAACCAAGAAAAAGAAAATAGAAAAATATAAAACCAACAAAAACCCATAAAAATCAGAAAATTTGAAAAATACCAAAAATATTGTTTCTCATGACATGTCTTCTGATATCGATAACATCTACGGTCTTAGAAATGTCATTCAATAATGGCACGGGACCATAGATGAAGTTCGAGCAGGAGGTGTAAATATTCTTTTCCAAAACATGTCTCAAACTATGGCTTGCAGTTACTTCAGACTGTGACCCGTGCTTAAACAATGGCTTGCTATTATTTCTGATAGCAACTCGTTTTTCAAGAAATGAAAGTGCTACGCTTAAACTATTTTCAAAATATTTCGTGCACTTATCCTAAAAACAAAACAAGGAAAGTATGTCGAAGGACTGCTGTTCCTACACAAATGTTTTTCCGTCTATAATTCTTCAGAAAAATATTTGTTGTTTTCTAAAATGGTGGTAAATGAGTTGCTTATAAATCTATCAGATTCAGAGTTTTTGGTGAAAATTGAAAACTCAATCAATGACTTCGGCGCTTTTAATCTTTTCAGAAAATAAGTCATTGATTGAGGGGGAGAATGTTTTCAAATTTATATCATCTAACGGACTTTCTTAATTATCCTACGTGCTTATCTGGAAAAATATAATTGCCTATGTTGAAGGACTAGATTTCTAGGATATGATTGTTAGGTTTAGATGATTAGAGTTTGAGAAACACATTATTCCCATACCTTACATGATCTGATTGATATGTTGGATTGACTTTTATTAGTCGATTGCTGTTTGGGTGTTGTCGACCACCATATATTTGTATGTGTGTTCACTAACATATGCAGGTATATTGGTATATAAGAATGTTCCCGATCCGGATCCCACAAATGAACATGATTGGATGCCGCAAGGAAAGGGTAACGATATCTTGGGTTGACAAATGAAGAAACGGAGCTTAATTGGACTTCTATGGAGAGTTGGCATAAATGCAACGTAAGAGGTCTCACTGCATCAGCAGATGGTTTTCTTCTAAGTGATTGAAGAAACGGAGCTTAATTGGACCTCAGTTGGCATTCAAAATGCAACATAATAAGAAGTCTCACTGCATATGCAGACGGTTTTTCTTTAAAGCCCTACAGCAACAACAGAAGCTTCTCAACCACCTAACGTATCTTTGTGCAGGATACCATTTTTTTTTAAAAAAAAAAAAATTCTAAAACTTTGAATAAAATTGTTTTTGAAAAATGGAAAAATATCTGTTTTGAAAATAAATTGGACTTAATTTTGAAAATCACCGGACTTCTTTTTAACAAAACCTAAGTCACTCAATTATTGACTTCTGTCATGGATTGAGGGGGAGAGTGATTTAAAATAAAATATTTTCAAACGATATTTCTTCACAAAAGTTCCGGATTATACAAAATAAGTGGTGATCTAAAGATTTAATGTTATGTCATGGTATGATTTTTTCTTTAGAATCAAGGTCTTTCAAAATGAAATCTTTTCTGTTCTTGTTTGATTGTGAAATTGTTTTGTTTTACTTAAAAGATCTCTTAAAAACTATCATACCTGACACTAACAATCTTTAATGTCTTAAAATGGTCCATATCTGTCATCTTTCAAAATTGAATCTTGCCACGTCTTTCCCCAAAATTTTATAAATGATTTAAATCAGTTGGGATCACAAATCTCAAATGGTTTGATATTTCTGATCGGGGTAGAGATCGTGTTTTAAATCTCAAATCTGTTTTAAATGGAATTGGTTTTAGTCCTTTAAAGGCACTCCTGCCTCCATGTGCCAAACGATTTCAAATACACAATGCACATGTTGAGGAGGAGGATTTATCCAAAAAACCAGATGAGTATTTAAACAAGGCCACATTTTCTCCCATGTTTTCTAAACCTAATTAAATCACTTGGGATCCAAAATCTCAAAGGATTTGATATTTTTGATCGGGGGAGAATTTGTGATTTAATAATGAAATTTGATAAAAGTTGATCGTTTTGATTCAGTTGTGCAGGCTGCTCTCTCATATGTGCTAAACGCTTTCGAATCTCGAAGCATATATTGAGGGGGAGCAAAACCATCGAGGTACAAAAGTTTTTTTAAAAGAGATTATAAAGTACCTTGATTGTGTTTTCAAATGGTTTTCTTAATGGATTTTGTGATCGTGGATGTGCTTCAAAAGAACTCTTTCCTCTATGTGATAAAATGATTTCACTTATCCTATGCACATATTGAGGGGGAGAATTTTACCATGAAAATCAAATGGCTTTTTCATATGAAAATTGTGATCAAAGAAAATATTTCAAAGTCCTCTTGCCTCCTTGTGCTAAACAATTTCTAAATCATACGCACATGTTGAGGGGGAGGTTTTCTAAATGATCAAAACTATTAAGGTACAAAATGCTTTGATCTCGTATCACAAGTACCTTGATTGTTTTTCCAAATGATTTTTCAATTGGTTTCAAGGAAGAATGAACTGTACCAAAAGACCGACCATTTTACTTTATACATGGTATTATAAGGATGGTTAGGTTAGGTATTTGTTCCCACGATCCAGCCAGAACCGGAGGGATCTACCCAGGGACAATCCACTAGTTAGTGTAGAGTCCGTAGGTATATTGAAAAAAGGAGAAAAAGTGAGATTTGGGAAGAGTGCCGACTGAGATAGAGCTAGAACTGGAATAAACCCAACAAGGTTCTAGTAATGAAGTCTCGGTAAGCACTGAAGGGGTTGAAGAATGAAAAAGAACTGAATGTGAAAAAGGGTGAAAAGAAATAGCCCTCCATCAATTCAACCTTAGGGCAGAAACCGGGTTCAATACATATGCTACTGGTTGTTACTAAGGTAACACTGGTATTGAAGACAAGACGTCATAGACCCAGTGACGCACTGCACTAAACTTCCCAAACCACTCAAGTTCCTCTTAAAAGGGCTTGTTTCATTCTCACGGGGAACCAACATTATCTATCGACTTTCTCTTAGAGATTGTTGATATTGAAGAAGGAGACCCTCTCCCTAGTCTCCGACACAGGAACCAAATGTGCACTATTGAGTCTAGAGCCAAGAGATCATCCACAATATCTCGTTAGGACACTAAATTATTGAAGACTTGTTGTTTCACACAATGTGGAAAGTAAGTATATATTAAGAGTCCTACGCATTATCCTAGTGGTATTGCCAGAACATCCGAGTGATATGTACAAATATTCACAATGAAGATGGAAATCCTTCTAGAGCCAACATCAAACAAGCTCTTGGTGGGTGACATGTGAGATCTTCTCGTAAGATCAATCTTGTGACAACTGGATAGAAACGATGGGGAGATTCAATCTTGAATCAACCTTGGTCCAGGAATGGAATTGACGAATACTTTTGGAAAAACCGTTCGATGTGCAAATCTTCTTTTCTCTAGCACGTCGAATGTGTACTTATGTTTTCAAAATTCAAAAAGTATCTCTGATTGAAAAATACTTCTAGAAAAACCGTTCGATGTGCGAATCTCTTCTTTTCACTAGCACGTCGAATGTGTACTCATTCTCTAATACAGAAAGTATTTTGTTTGAAAATTGATCTTTCTCATAAAACCTTCGTTGTATTGCAAAACTCTTTCTTCAAGCAATACGCGATTGTTTTCAAATCATTTTTCATCAATCAGTGAATCTCAATTTACTGGTTCACTCACTCCGTGTTGTCTTCTTTGAGACGTTCCGGTTTGAGAACAGCTAGAACAGCTGCGAAACCCTGTCAAGGAGATTCTTAGGAATCCTACCTGATCACAGGCAGTATTTATACTGATCAACGGGGAACCGTGGGCCGTGTACCTCAATTCAGCGAAAGTGATCAAAGACACTTTCGTGTGTTTTATTGCTAACTGTTGTTTGCAGGTACATTTGGACGGTTGCAGCTGATCAGAATTGAGGAGTCAATCCAAAGCCGCATGCTCACAACATCCACACTTAATTTGAAGAAATCATGACTGGTGCATATCTACATAACCTGGCTCTGGTATTTCATACTATGCTTATGCTTCGCTGCTGCAAATATCATGAACCAGTAAGGCTTCCGCTACTCTGATGGAAAGATGTCATGATTCAAAAGTGTGAGCATGTCGGTCCGAAAGTCACAACTTCACATGATGGCAACACAATAAAGGGTGATCCAGAGATTTACTGTGGCTGATGATCTCAATGAAAGCTCGAAGATCATCAAAGATGTGGATCAGACCAAAGACCTCCACTAAAAGTACAAATCTATGCGGACTTTGAAGAATCGCTGCTTAAGCACAAAGATTGCGGAAATGAAGAATTCAAGTCTACGAGCTCAAGACTGAAGTTAAAATAGAATGCTAGGATGCAAAATGTAAAACATGGGGTGACCTCCCTTAGGGGGAGATTGTTAGGAATTAGAAAATTCCATAGTGAAGAGTCGGTCACCCCAAATGTTATCTAGCTTAATTTAGCTCGTAGACTTGTCGTTAGTTACGTTATTTATCAGTTTATTAGTTAGTTATTAGTTTTGTTTAGTGTAGTGTAACACCGTGGAGGAAGGACGGGTCTTTACCCACTGTATCCCTGATCCACAGGCCGATAGGAGGTCGTGTATTGTGTAAGTATAAATGCCCCTTCCATCCATGGAAGGGGTGGGGCTTTCAATCTAATATTCTACATTTTGTGAAGTAACTCTCTACCAAGAAAACACCCAACTCTCTAACTTTCTCTCTCTAATGGCAAACATGTATTTTGATCTCCCAAGACCACCCGAATCATCAAACACAATAAAATAACGATCCTACATCATAAACCATTTTAATTAGATTGTTGATGTTATCAGTAACCTTGTTATCAGCAGACTTGAGGACACTTCATAGCAGCAAACTGATTATATCACAAACCTCGTTATTGCACACCAAATAAGAAAGACAATAAATAACAAATGTTTGGTAAAGTCGGAAAGTTAATAAACTTACAGGAAAAGAAAGCCTCATGTCTTTCCCATCCTGACTCAAAAGCTCCATTGGACCAGCAAGTTGAAACGGAGCCAAAACAGCCAACCTTTCTCCTACACCCTCCATTTTCATCACCAACACATAAATTCAGCAGTCGAAAGACTCCCAAACACCTATAAACTAAGCAGTGAAAACAATCCCAAACACTACTAAATTCTTTAGTCAAGAACAGCCCCATGTGGCCAGTTGCATTTTCACTTAAGGAACTATTAAATTAGTTACAAACATCAAAGAATATGTTACTTAAATAAACCAAAAACTGGGAGCTCCAACCATTAAAAAATAAGTATCTCTATTAAATTTAAAAATCTTGAAAACATAAATTCAGCACATGATATTAAAAAACCAACCTTAAAAAATAAAATATCTCTAAGATTAAACAATAAAATAATTCAGGAAATGACATTTTGTTTATTTTGTCTATCTCATTAGTTGCTGTCTATGTCATCAAGTTTCCACGTTATTGCTCTCTATTTCTGATACTGATGTTTTGCATGCCTGGAAAATATAAAATCTATAAATATATCATCATTGTTATATAATATTAACACTAAATGCTATATAAGGAGATACAAAAATCAAATACATGTTCTTCTGTTTGTTTGGATAATGTCGATTTCATAACGTCTTTATCATCTGTTTTAGTATCATCTTTGTTGTCTTGATGCTCAACTTTTGGCTTCTTTTCCATCTCAGAATTATGAAATTCAATGTTCTTTCTTTTACTACCTACTTCCGTCATTTCATTTTCCTTAGAATCAATAATAAACATTCAGAATATATAATCATCTGTCATTATATTTTTATGTTTAATGCAATATAAGGAGATAGGATCATAAAATACGTCTTCTTTTGTTTGTTTGGAACCTATCAAGTTCATAACAATTTTATCATCAGTTAACTTGTTTACCATAAATATATGATAGTTGTTCACATTGTATGCTGAAACTTGCAATTTAAACACAAACTGTCTGCTTACTATACTTTCCAGATCAGTTGGGTATGATGTGTTCTCTTCATCCTGTCACAAAAATTTGAAATGTAAATGAATTAAAATATAAAGGACACCAAAAACACTTTTCATTTAACATATAAAATATAAAAGATTGGCAAAATAAAGGATTAAATAATGTAAAAGAAAAAGTATATGTATCATTACCTTATCAATCTTAGATATAAGATACCCAACGGATTTGCCTAATAATTTGGCAACATCTTGTTGAAACAAACAAAAAGTAACAGATCCAGTTTCATCTTGAACACGAATATGGATTTTAATTCTGAATAATTAATTCATTTAAATTAGGGATAGATGACAATTTATAAATAAATTATATATCTATATATTAGTATTCATACCTTGGAAAAAGATCTGCTTTCTTTTGACAATTGTCACAGTTGTAGTCTCTCTCAGTTTGTTTACTTTCTGATTGTTTGACAACACTATTACAATTGCTACAAAGCATGTAATACCACCCTTGGTCATTTACAATTTTCAACACTTTTCCAATCACAACACACCCGGTTGGCTGTCCAAAAATCAGTTATTAATTAGCTAAAGTTGATATAATTTGTGAGGCATAAACTTTATGACAGGTAATGTACCTCTGATAAATCATAAAGCTCATCAATTGTCTTTAACGGGAATTGTGAATAGTAATCTTCTAGTTTCTTTACTATAGTGTTTGATGATAACTCAATTTTAGACTTTTCATTTAATGAAAGATTTGTAGATTCAAACCTATTAAAGAGAATAGATAAGTATAAATATTATTAACTACAAAAATACAAAACATATAGAAAGTTCTGGTTTGTTATATTCTTACATGTCTCGGAAAGCTTTTATATGCAGATTATCTTCATTAATAAGCAAGTTGGACCCAGCAAAACAGTTAGAAACTTGTGTTACACCTGTATATAAAATTGCATACTCAATTTTTAAACACTTTAATATATATCCAAGGATATCAAATTTTTTAACAAAAAGATACTTACGATTCCATATACTTTGTCGTGCCATTTTGATAAGAACAATGGTTGGTTCTGCTAAGCTTTCATGATTCTTGATATATTGATGGAGTTTTTTAGCAAGGTCATTCCATAAGATACATGGAATTGTTGCTCCACTGTATAGATAAAGAATATATACATATACTTAATACATATTATATTAATCTATATTCATTATACTAATAGATACTTACGTTACATCTTGTAGTTGAAATTCAAGTATGTGCTTAGGGGCATTATTTGGATTCAAAACGGTGATGTCTTTATTTTGTATCAAACGCCCAATAACATCTGCATTATAATACAAAAGTGAATATTAGCATATAATGTAGGAAAATATTGGCTATTTGTATATGTTTAAATGAACATTTAATAAAATAACTTACCAAACGAATAACTTTGATCAATCTTTGCATCCAAGAAGTCTTTAAACGATATCAATTCCAGTACATCATCATTGCAATTGAATTCAGAGCAATTACGCACATTTGTTTTCTTATAAAAGTGGATTTTGAACTCATGTTTTGATAATTTGGTAGAATCAACATTCCTTTTAACATTAAAATTAGATATTATGTGATAATTTTTTTCTTTTAAAAGAGTATCAAAATCATTGGCTACAGAACTGTTTATTGTAGCATGAATCTTGGTCCCCTAAGATTAAAAACATATCAAATATTACTATAAACCAATACACATATAATATTTAGTAAACAGTAAAAAAGTAGTTTCAAACTGTTAAATTTAATTAAATTGAATTAAAGTACCTGCTCATCCATAAGGATCATGTCAATGCCTGCTACTTTTGATGGACTGTAGTTATAATACTGATTCCAAAGTGCCACAATCTTAACTTTGATATTCACTTTACCTTTGTCGGGGGTGATTTCTTGAAGAGGTGTAATTTTCATTGTCATTCCTACAAACAAAAGTAGATTAGATGTTGTTCTTTACTAACAGCAGATGAAAAAGATTATGAATAAATTTAAAGTTTAAACAAAGATGAAAAAAGAAATCCTGGTGAATAAGATCTTTGTTACATATTAACGTTTAATATGTTTTACAACAGATGAAAAGAAAAAACCTGCTGATTTGTTGACTTTTGTTGAATAGTCTGCAGAAAAGTTTGATTAAAAATTTGCTGGAATGAAAAACCTGGTCAATCAATTGAGTTTATATAATGCTTCAGTTAAGTCCTTATTAGATTAGAATTACCATTGTAATACAATTAAAATTGGTTATGTATTAAGAGTCTGTATTTTTAATGTATTATAGTTTAGTCCACTAATTTCTAAAAAAGTTTTTAAGGTACACAAACTTATTAAAATTAAATTTGAGTCCATTAATTTCTTAAAAAAGTTTTTAAAGTACAGAAATTTATTATAATAAAATGCAAATGTAATTAAATAAAAAACAGTATGCAAAACAAATTAAAGTCAAATCCAAAATTAATTTAGTGTTAAGAAATTACCTTCAAGCATCCGTAATCAATGACGTCAGTATCGGAAGTCAGAATTGCATCGGCTTTTCATTTGAGACACAGATAGGCAAGTTGGGGATCAGCTTCATATGTTGCTACGACGTAGCTTACGGTCTCCTGTTTCAATGTCTTCAAAGTTAAACCATTTAATTAGTATGAGGTCAAAATTCACAATTTACATAAGAAATCAGAAAAGGGGTTCACAACAGCACGTGTTATTACCTGTATTAGAACATCAAATGTTGTAAAGAGCTTGAAGAATGGGATAATTGTAAACCTTTTGGGTATGCGTGCTGCAATCCTCAGGATGCAAGCCACTGTTGGACTCCTGCTGGCCAAAGCCCTCACAACATCATCTAATCCATATTACCAGGATATTGCTACTATAAGTAGCCCTGTCCTTGGATTGGACGTTTTGTTGGGGCATGTGTTCATTCTACTGATTTCACACCAAGCCCTAGCCTTTTTCTCAGAACCCTGCATTATAATTACAACCAAACCAACATATTAATAAAAATGCATAATAAACTGCTGGTAAGTCTGTTTTTGACTTCAAATTCTCAATGAAAACACGTACCACTCTACTGTTGCCACCATCTACATCAACTTTGTCACCAAGAACTACAAATGGGGAATTTTCTGGATCACAAGGAGTCGCCTGCAACAAATTTATTAGCTCATCAGTTCATAGAACAGGTTCACATTATACATTATAAACCAGTAGATCCCACAGTTACTAATGTAGTTTCCTTTTTCATTCCTTCCCTTATAGAGTTAATTCATTTCCATCTAGGTTCCAACTTTAATGGTGTAATCTTTTCGGTGCAAAGGATATGCTCTGTTTAAAAGAAATATAACATCTAATTTCATACATATCGACACTAATCTCTGTTAATTGGCTGATCAAGATGCATAGGCATGGCTACTATCGATATAATATAGTGGCAACACAACATGTCATAATTCTCATTACAATGGTCTAACGACTCCAATATTATTAATGAGAATGCATAAAAAGATAAAACATATATTTACAGATAAGTTACACAAACTAATCACCAACTGGCAAGTTTTGACTCAAAATAAAGGCGACCCAATATAAAGGAAGTTGTTGTTTAAGACCATAACTCAGTATCAATAAGAATTCAAGGAAATACGTAAATAAATCAATCTTATGTTCTAAACTATAATCTGGCTGTTACCAAAAGATTGGTTTCTATAAATTTTGCGGTTGCCATATACGAAATACTTGGAACGGGTCACTACTGAACTCACCTGTTGAATCACTGAGACTGTCCTTCCCAACTGCCACCAGCTTACATTCTGGAAACCACACCAGCAATAGCTACTGTTGTTGCAACCACTTAATGTTGACCGCCATAATAACCACTTACTGGATTCCTCGTCTGCAACGATTCAACACAATGGAATCTGACATCTAGAAAAGAAAATAGGCAACTACTTAATACGTTGGGGTATATTTTACTCAAATTTTGATTTCATAATTGTGCCATGAAACTTCCAAGCAGTGAAATGATCATACTACCATTGACACCGTGCAGCATTTGAAATACTAAAGAAACTTGTATGGGTGAAACTGGTCAAATAAAAAGGGCCATGGATCATTCGGTTACTTGTTTTGCGAACTGCTTCTTGAAGCCTTAATAAATATATGACCACTTTGACCAAAACCTAGATAGCAAATCCGCCTGATTACCAAAATATATGGTCACTTTGACCCAAAACCCTTTTCAAAGGTACCTGGCCAGACCCACCCTTTTGCCACCAATTTATGAATAGTCAAACAGTTTCAGAATCAAATATCAAACTTTGTTACTTGGATAGCAAATCTGTTACTGAGTAGCTTTTTAATGGTAACTAAGACCAGACTTTCATGCTAACCAACTCTGCAAAAAACATGTGTAGTGACTTGAGTTGTAAATACATAGGAGTTCAATAGGAGACATGATATAGCGTTAGCTTCCTAAATCCATGAAATTCAACAATGGTAAACACTATAACCACAAAGTTATGATCCCTTAAACTAATATGTTCTATTTATAGCAAAACTACATCCTCAAACAATGATGTTAAAAAAAATACTAATTGTATAACAATCCACAAATCCCTAACCAACCAACAATTAATTGCTTGAAGTCTGATTTGAAGGCGACATGAGCAATTTTAATGATACTTTAATATTTATAATAATTTGGAATCATAAGATGTTGATGAAAAAACATACCAGTAGGTGAAGAGGCCATGATTATGAACTTTTGATCCTCATGATAATCTTTGTACATCAAATTGAAAACCTGCTATAAAAAAAGGGGTAATTAGAGATTTTATATGTAAACACTTTTTACCTTCAAATCGGCATAATACAAACTTGAATAGAGTATATGAATCACCTTGAATTAGTTAGCGATTAATTCAAACTTTGGGGATCAAGGGTATGGTGTCGTTGATGAATCATCTGGGTAATGGGCAATTAATTGTTGGTTGGTTAGGGATTTAAGGTGGAATAGTGTGGTGTTAGGATTTCAGGTGGAATAGCTAGGGTGTAAGGTCAAACCGATCGGATTTGTTTATGTATTCGTGAGTATAATTGGGAATGAATGAGGGTGATGAGTTACTCCTTTTTTTTATAAAAAGTTACACTTTTGGGTATCAGTTATGATAAATATCAATGAGACCCATGTGTATTTTCGATTTTTTTTCACATCAATTCAAAAACGTTTTTTCATACTTTTTTAGATAAAAAAGAAAATAATTTGAATTAATTTTTATAAAACATTTTTTTTAAAAGTTGAATTATTTAAAAATATTACTAAGTAAGGTATGAATTGATTTTTTTGAAATGAAAAATTCCCAATAGGGGTTTTGTTTTATTATATAAAAGATATGATCCGTAGTATATACACTGTGAAATAGTTAATTGTTTTTCCTAAAAACAAAAAAACCACCTAATGTGCGGTGTTTGAATTAAATAACTAAATGTAGAAAAATGTTTAAATATACGGAGTAATTGTTTTTAGGGTTGAACCTATATCATAGTAGCTTGTTTAAAACTAACACATTGAAATAAATAATTTATATAACTAATCTTTTAAAGCGAATCATTTAAGGACCGCAACACCAAAAAATAAACAAGTAAGATACAACATTAAAAAGGGAGAGTTTGGTTAAATGTAGACCTAATAATTGAATATTGTCTAGAGAACCAATCAACCTTTTTTTTCTATTATTTATTTATTTATTTTTTGAGAAGACAACAATATATCATCGCGAAAAAAAAATCACTTTCTACTTTTTTTTGGAAAATAAAATATCTTGTAAATGGATCATTAAGCGACAAAACATATACCATCGCGACGAGAATATATTTATCTTTTGGCAGACGGACATTTCAATTTACTTTCGACAAAACATATACCATGTGATTTATATGTCATGAATCACATGTGATTTTAAAGTAACAAATCACATGTAATTTTTCCAAACGTAACATTTCAACACCCACAAAAAAAAAGTTGGAAAAAGGTTCGTCGAAAATACATAGAAGTGCCCCTCTATCGAAAGATGATTTAATTCTCGTCGTGATGGTATGATTCTTTTCGCGTAAAGATTAACTGTTTGTGAGAAATTTATTTTTTTAAGAAAAAGATAAAAGTGATTTTTTTTTCTATTATTATAATAAAAAAATAAATAGCTAAGATTGGTTCATTAGACTAAACGGAGCGGAGGTGGGTTCTCCCGTGTATGAGTGACTCACGCTCGTGAGTTCCAAAACATATGCCAAACTCGCGCGTGACTTATGCCAAATATTGCTTCCGTATGGTGAGTCATTCACCAAGCAATTAAACGTATATATATATTTGGGGCCCAAAAGTGTATAAAAAAATCCCACTACCCAATATTTTACCTATAAATACTCAATAACTTCACCATTTTTAAACCCAACTTCAATATTTTATAATTTTTATACTCTCATAATCTCAACAATTTACTTCTCATTTTAGCTACAAAAATGTCTCAAGAAAACACTCGCCGTAACACCAACCGTCGACAACGAAGAACTAGCCAAGGCACTCCCCCGACACCCGACGAAACATTTTTTCTCGGAAATACTGCACAATCACACTTCCGACCACAATCATACTATCCTTACCCAAACCAACCATACTGAAACCCACTCCTACAACCAAACTTTTCTCAATACTCACAAACAAACATGTTTAGTCAATTCTCCTCACAACCAAACACGTTCCCATTCGATAACGCCAACTACCCGTCACAAACCCATATGGGTGGTTCGTCATCACAACGACCCATATCTCTCATTTCTTTATTTTCAAATGAAAACATGTTCGAGCCTACATTCGATGACAGTTTTTATGAAAACACCACTCGTGAGGACTCTCCCGTTGAAGTCACACCCCAAGCACCGGCCAAACCTAAGCTTATGAAACGCGAAAAGAGGACGAATCGAAACGATGATGGACTATCTCGGAAAATTCCATGGACCACTGAGGAAGAAATTGCGTTGTGCAAAGCTTAGGTAAATGAAACAGAAAATAGCACCCTGTGTAACTCGAGGAAGGGAGACGGATTTTGGAATGATGTTATAAAATACATGGAGAGCAAAAAAAAAAGGTTGTCGAACGTACGACATGGTGAACGGGAAATGGAAGACGGTGCGCCCGAACGTGGCTTGGTTTTGTGGAGTGTACAATAACCTCAAGCGTACGGCGCCGATAAGTGGAGCCGGAGATGAACATTACTACAACACGACAATGCTTAACTATGAAGCTGAATACGGAGTACAGTTTATGCTTTGTCATTGTTGGGAGGTTTTAAGAAACCGTGAGAAATGGAATAACGTTGAAGTTCCTAACTGGGAAGAAAGTGTCTGAGTAGAATGAGTGTCCAAGAGATACAAGTTATCTGGGTCTATTCGTTCAACCCAGAGTCCGAGGATGCTAGTTGTTGGGATTTAAGAAACATGTTAACCAATTAACATTACGAGTACGCAGAAAAATATGGATCTAGTTAATGTAATCAAGTTAACACATAATTAATAAAGGAAACAAGAAAACTAACCCTCGTAGTCACCCGCAAGTTCTATCAAACAACAAAACTAAGTGATTGTAACACCCCCAAAATGGCTCAGCGGAAGCACACAAGTCTTGGGGTGATACTAAATTGATATCACAATATAAGCATAGAACAACTGATTTTCATAAATAAACTTTTATTCACTTCTTGAAAACAATGTTTACATTATTGATTGGTCCGGAAAATGGCCCATTATAAATAGGTGGTCCCAATACATAAATCAGAGTCGTCTATGATCATGCCATGCCTTTGCCTTGCGCCTCCAAAGATAAGCTATCACCTCAAAACCTGAAGATACATGCTAAAAAGTGTCAACACGAGGTTGGTGAGTTCATAGATTTTTAATTTGTAAAAGTTTCTATGGATCACAAGATTTAGTATTTAATACATTTCATTATGTGACCAGTTCACTCGGTCATGTTACCAGTTCACTCGGTATTGTAACCCATTCATTCGGTCATGTATGTACATAGCAAATGCAACCAGTACAATCGGTCATGTGACCGGTTCACTCGGTCATGCAGGCATAACAGTTTCAAGTACTTGTGTCCATATGTAAAAGCAAGCATTAACTTTACACTAGAACGCATTTAAGTAATCAAGTAATTGGCAAGTAAACACATAATACATTCAGTCATTCAACATAGTTTTAGTAAACAATTCACTTGTTCAGGTAAAATCAGCACTTTTAAGTAAAAACGAGCATGTATTCTCCCCCAAATCAATTATGAGAACATGTAAAAGTAGGGGCTATGAAACTCACCTTGGCATTTAGTAGTACAAAGGGAAATGAACAAATTAGTGGTAGTGCACGGCTCCGACACGCAACCTAATTTAGTACGGTAATTTAGTCTTTAATTCATGTTTAAGACTTGATAAAATTTAACCAAACTTTATAAGTTTTACAGTGTTTGTTGTTGTTGTTGCTTGTGTGGCATCGATTTAAGTTGATAATACCTTTTACGTATACTTCGGCTTATAAGGGCATGTTTTGGAATTAATATTAAAAGGAGAAAACGATGGACAAATAGTGTAAGGGAAAATAGCACGAAGGAAAAGGAACGTTGCCGATGGAAATAGTAATATATATATATATATATATATATATATATATATATATATATATATATATATATATATATATTGAGTAAATAATGTATTTTAAAAAGTATGCATATAGATATATACATGTTAAAACTTGATTCATGTTCATATATACATATCTGTTTATAAATTTGTGCACAAAAGATTTCATTGTAAAAATGGTTTAAAATGTTTAGTTTTCCGATTTGGATAAAAATAAATTGATATGTTTATATATATATATATATATATATATATATATATATATATCTTGGCAAAAATAGGGTATCAAGTATGACTTTTTATTTATCTGGTTTGACTCAATGTCAAAAGTTGTCTATCAAGTTCATTATCTGGTTTTTTTTTAAATCGAAATTGTATATTTTCAAGTTTATGATTTCTAATAATATACTTTTTATTTTTAGGTTGCGATATAAAAGAGTTTTCTTGTTTTAATAATCTTGTATTCAGTTATTATCTCGTGCTAAGTATTTATGTCGATGGAATATTTGTATGTCGAATAAGATGTCGAAGAGACTAAAAATTAAGCCGAAAACCAACAATTTTGTCGAATGCCAATCTCATTATAAAATAGAATAGTCATTATTATAAAATATCATATCAATTAATGACTGTTTATCCTAATATAAATTTGTGATTAATATTATCAAATGAACTTATCCAAATCTAGCCATTAATCATAATACTGTATCACTTCTCATGTCACATAGCACTATTATATTTTAACTTACAATATGTAAAAAAACAGTGTTGTTATCTTTCTCTAGTTTCATCAGCTATTGCGTTTTGTTTACGGAGGCGTCTCAAAAAATACAAAATATAAGAGGGAAAAAAATAAAAGGATACCAGTGTTTTTTTTAACGTGATTACTATTTGATTTGTACCACACTTCAACAACAACAATTTTCAGTAACCATAACCAATTAATCCGATTCGTTTATAACAAATTTTAACAAGACTTAACAAAGAAATAATCAAGAAGAATAACAAAGATTCTTACAAAGATATGGTGGTGGCTCGAATGGGGGTAAAAACCGGACACAAAAGGGCTCGAACAATCCTCAATAACGATTTTGATTACAAAGGAACAATTCCCATTTGATTTGAACAATTTCCACTCGGATTAACAAAACCCCCAAATCAATTTGAGAAAACCCTAAATTACAAAACCCTAATTTTGTGTGATTGTGTGTGAAAAGTGAAGAACCTGTGAAAGATTTGTGCCAATTTATAGATGAACAACAAGAAAGTCTTGTTCCGCCTTTCTTTTGGTCTTCGAATGGGTGATACCCATCTTATCTTCTGTCGTTTTTTTTAGCCACTCTCTTTATCACAATCATGTGAAGGTCTAAGAAGGTAGGAGGCTGAGGATGGTACTGATGGTGATGGTTTTCTTGGAGTTTACTTGGAAAAGGAAGAAAAATTACCTCCTTTGTTTATGTGTGGGAGAGAGCGAAAAGCAGGAGGAGACAAATTTTGATAGAGTTGGGGCGGCTAAAGGAGTAGAATAGGTTTAGATTATTATTATTATTATTATTATTATTATTATTATTATTATTATTATTATTATTATTATTATTATTCATTTGTCTTATTATCATCATGCAGTACAAACTGTACTCCGTGTTATGTCGAGTCTATGTATAAATGTACCTTCCCGGTACTCGAAAAATATAAAAGTTATATTTTTAGAAACGTTTTTGCAAGGTTAACAATATGGCATCAATATTACGTAGAGATTTGATTATTACAGTTTTACCGTTATTTCATTGGTGTCGGTATGCGTGTGGTGCCGTGCTTCTCTAAATTAACGAGATGACCTCTCGTTTTTAGATCTAAATATTGACAACTGTTAGAAGATAGCCGATTTGAATTTTCTGACGTAATAAATATTATTATAATAATCCGGAAATTTACGGGTTGTTATAGTCTACCCACCTTACAGAGATCCGTCCCGGATCTCAGTTTACGTTACCCGATAGAGTGTCGGGGAAAAGGTGATGGTATTTGGAACAAGTTTTGGATTTTTCCCTAGGTTGTTCTAGGGTTTCCCGTTTGGGTATGGGTACCTAGGAGTTATGCCAGCAGCACATCCTCTATCTGAGGTGCCATGATTTTCTGGGGTAGGTTCATTGGGTGAAGGTTCCAAGTTTTGATGTTATGAGGTTTCACTATTTTGTTAGTGTGGGCACCTCTAACTTCTCATGGTCTTATCAAAACGTACCCATTTCTGGCGTTTCATGATTCTAAAGTATATGGGTTGATTCTTAAGGGATGAAGACACATTTGTTTTCGAATTTCTATTTCGACTAAATGTTTATACATGTTTGACTAAAACCAGATTTCAAAATTGGTAGTTGTGTATGTTAGCCTCGCTTTTTATAAAGATAACGTCACTTACGTGAATTGGACTAGACACGTAGTATACTTTGCCCTTAGGGACTAGTATCGTTTAAGTGGCAAAGATAGGGCCTATATATACCCCTCATGACTCTCCATGAGGGGTGAGGTGAAGCATTTGGTTAAGTGTATTGTGTGTTTATCAATAAAAGTTATCCTTATCTTCTCCTCCCTCTCTCTACTTTCTCTCTCTAAAAGGATGAAGATCTTCATCTTCTTCCACCAACCCCGACCTCAAACCACATAAATCTATATGTTTTTCGGTCCTAACAATTGGTATAACGATCCAAGGTTATCTTGTGTTGATTTATGTTGGTTTTTAAAGGAGGTTTGATTTAAAGGTTGGTTTGAGAAAATTATTGAGAGTACTTTTGCGACATATTCTCACAGAATTTTGATCAAGCTATGATGTTTGAAAATTGCATCAAGAAGGTAATACGGCATGTACGCAACATTATGATGATTCCGATAGCTCGCAACCATCAGGAGGGAGAAGTTGGTATTTCATCTTCCGTGATTGGATTACGAAGGGATTTTTGCTTAAGACTGAAGAAGGAGAAGTAGTGTGGTGTACATCGGGTTTTTTTACCAACTTGGATGCAATACTAAGTGAGTTATGTTGTTATGAGGTTCCCAGAACGACAACCATTGTACGTTCAAGAGTTTACTTTATCCGCTGCGTGTTGGAAGAGAGTTGTCGGTTCAGGAGGGAGCAGAAAAAGAAAAAAGGCTCACTAGTTAGGAGGGAGTAATAACCTAACTAGACCGTTACAGTTGAAGTTCAGAGCTACAAGAAGATCATTTGTCGAGGTCATCGGAAGGGAGAACTTCAAGTTTGCCTCAGTATCTAGACTACAGAGACTCTGCACTTCAAGAAAGTCAACATTGTTCATTACTATTGTAATTTACTTTGTTTTGTATTTATAGGTCTCATTGTAACCATTCACGTGTGACGCTATCTTGGAGGGAGATTGTTAGCCTCGCTTTTTATAAAGATAACGTCACTTACGTGAATTGGACTAGACGCGTAGTATACTTTGCCCTTAGGGACTAGTATCGTTTAAGTGGCAAAGATAGGGCCTATATATACCCCTCATGACTCTCCATGAGGGGTGAGGTGAATCATTTGGTTAAGTGTATTGTGTGTTTATTCAATAAAGTTATCCTTGTCTTCTCCTCCCTCTCTCTAGTTTCTCTCACTAAAGGATGAAGATCTTCATCTTCTTCCACCAACCCCGACCTCCAAACCACATAAATCTTATAGTATTCGGTCCTGACAGTGTAAAAATGACACATTTTCACAAGATTGTAAAACTGGTTCTTAATTGTGTATAAGGGAAATTTTGTGAAACTTTTAGTGTTTCGGCATTTCGTCTCATTTTAATGAGGGATTTGGGACGTATTATTGTTGGATTTTAAAGGGGAATCCTCCAATTTGAAAACTATATTGTAGCAAGGATGTGTAGCAGGATATAACATTTACCCATAGCTACGAGTAGGGTTTAGTTGTCTAAGTTGGGTAGGGCTGGAGGTTTAATGGTTGGTGAACCTCATTGTTTTCTATGGTTTTAGGCAGAGGTGTGGGATACATCCTAAGGTCAGGCTTAGCTACCAAGGAGGACATTGATCATTTCTGTTTATGGGGTATTAACTTAAAACACTTTTCGAGGAAGTAAGTAACTAATAGAGTGATTCTAGAATACTTTTCAAAATATTAAGAAACACTTTATTCTTGTGAGGTAGTAGTGAAATTGTAGTTTACTTTATGGTGAAATGGTAGGGTGGTAATTTGGTTTGTAGAATGATTTATGAAGTATTTTGATTATAATGATTTGAGGGATAATCGGAAATAGTTTGTATGGCAACTCTTTTATTTCGTTTGTAGGAGGGTAACAAGGTAGGCACTGTTATTCTTAAGAGGTAGGTGGAGCTTCTAGGTATTTAATTCTCAGGGTAGGGCATAAAGTTTTCAAGTTTCTGTAGGATTATAGGTCCTTTATCATGCCTTTCTAGATTTTTTGCCAAAGGTTTATTGTTCTTTTTGTTGCCTATTCCCACTATAGGATCTTTCTCATAGGTGCTATGGAAGGTTGCTCATAGAATGGTTTGATTCGTCCACGGAATGTAAGGTTTGGGGTAGGAGTGACTATAACATAAACCGATTGTAATATGGAAATATAAGGTTTATGACTAAGGAATGCCAGTGAGTGGCTTATGATTAAGGAATGCCAATGAGTGGCTTATGATTGAGGAATTCCAATGAGTGACTTATGATTGAGGAATGCCAATGAGTGGCTTATGATTAAGGAATGCCAATGAGTGGCTTATCACATGTTTATCAATCAATTTTCACTGGACATAACGATATTATAACTATCCTAAGTATTGCAAAATTCACCTCTGAGTCGGACATAGGTGATCAGGCTATGTCCCACTGTCCCTGGTTGAATATAGGTGATCAATCTATATTCAACCGAGGTTCAATGAATTTTGAAATACTTAGCTTAGTTACGCTAGTAATATGTCCTAATACTTTTAACGGTTGTCTAGAAGGATTAGGACAATTATTCTCTTTATGTGAGGGAAAAGGTGTAGTGTTGTGATACGTAAATATACGTATAGGGAAAATAATTATAACCTATAATGAAACTAGGTGAGCAGTGATAAAACATGTATCTTATCAAGTATGATCTCAACAGGATCATAAGTGAGGCATCAGCTCGGCAGGCAAGCACGTGTCGGTCATAGGGTTAAGTTTTTGTAAAAGTGGTTATAGTCTAGGTTTTAAAATACCCAGTTCTCTATAACCTAGGCTCTGATACCAATCTGTAACACCCCCAAAATGGCTCAGCGGAAGCACACAAGTCTTGGGGTGCTACTAAATTGATATCACAACATAAGCATAGAACAACTGATTTTCATAAATAAACTTTTATTCACTTCTTGAAAACAATGTTTACATTATTGATTGGTGCGGAAAATGGCCCATTATAAACAGGTGGTCCCAATACATAAATCAGAGTCGTCTATGACCATGCCATGCCTTTGCCTTTGCCTTGTGCCTCCAAAGATAAGCTATCACCTCAAAACCTGAAGATACATGCTAAAAAGTGTCAACATGAGGTTGGTGAGTTCATAGATTTTTAATTTGTAAAAGTTTCTATGGACCACAAGATTTAGTATTTAATAAATTTAAATATGTGACCAGTTCACTCGGTCATGTTACCAGTTCACTCGGCAATGTGACCCATTCATTCGGTCATGTATGTACATAGCAAATGCAACCAGTAAAATCGGTCATGTGATCGGTTCACTCGGTCATGCAGGCATAACAGTTTCAAGTACTTGTGTCCATATGTAAAAGCAAGCATTAACTTTACACTATAATGCATTTAAGTAATCAAGTAATTGGCAAGTAAACACATAATACATTCAGTCATTCTCCATAGTTTTAGTAAACAATTCACTTGTTCAGGTAAAATCAGCACTTTTAAGTAAAAACGAGCATGTATTCTCCCCCAAAACAATTATGAAAACAGGTAAAAGTAGGGGCTATGAAACTCACCTTGGCATTTAGTAGTCCAAAGGGAAATGAACAAATTAGTGGTAGTGCACGGCTCCGACACGCAACCTAATTTAGTACGGTAATGTAGTCTTTAATTCATGTTTAAGACTTGATAAAATTTAACCAAAATTTATAAGTTTTACAGGGTTGTTGCTGTTGTTGCTTGTGTGGCATCGATTTAAGTTGATAATACCTTTTACGTATACTTCGGCTTATAAGGACATGTTTTGGAATTAATATTAAAAGGAACGTAGAAAAGGATGGACAAATAGTGTAAGGGAAAATAGCACGAAGGAAAAGGAACGTTGCCGGTGGAAATAGTTATATATATATATATATATATATATATATATATATATATATATATATATATATATATATATATATATATATATATATATATATATATATATATATATATATATATATATATATATATATATATATATACATATATATATATCTATATATATTGAGTCAATAATGTATTTTGAAAAGTATGCATATAAATATATACATCTTAAAACATGATTCATGTTCATATATACATATATGTTTATAATATTGTGCACAAAAGATTTCATTGTAAAAATGGTTTCTATAAGTCATCTATAAAATGTTTAGTTTTCCGATTTGGATAAAAATAAATTGATAGGTTTTTATATATATATATATATATATATATATATATATATATATATATATATATATATATATATATATATATATATATATATATACATCTTGGCAAAAATAGGGTATGAAGTATGACTTTTTATTTATCTGGTTTGACTCAATGTCAAAAGTTGTCTATCAAGTTCATTACCTGGTTTTTTTTTTTTAAAAATCGAAATTGTATATTTTCAAGTTTATGATTTCTAATGATATACTTTTTATTTTTAGGTTGCGATATAAAAGAGTTTTCTTGTTTTAATAATCTTGTATTCAGTTATTATCTCGTGCTAAGTATTTATGTTGATGGAATATTTGTATGCCGAATAAGATGTCGAAGAGACTAAAAATTAAGCCGAAAACCAACAATTTTGTCGAATGCCAATCTCATTATAAAATAGAATAGTCATTATTATAAAATATCATATCAATTAATGACTGTTTATCCTAATATAAATTTTTGATTAATATTATCAAATGAACTTATCCAAATCTAGCCATTAATCATAATACTGTATCACTTCTCATGTCACATAGCACTATTATATTTTAACTTACATTATGTAAAAAAAAAACAGTGTTGTTATCTTTCTCTAGTTTCATTAGCTATTGCGTTTTGTTTAAGGAGGCGTCTCAAAAAATACAGAATATAAGAGGAAAAAATAAATAAAAGGATACCAGTGTTTTTTTTAACGTGATTACTATTTGATTTGTACCACACTTCAACAACAACAATTTTCAGTAACCATAACCAATTAATCCGATTCGTTTATAACAAATTTTAACAAGACTTAACAAATAAATAATCAAGAAGAATAACAAAGATTCTTACAAAGATATGGTGGTGGCTCGAATGGGGTAAAAACTGAACACAAAAGGGCTCGAACAATCCTCAATAACGATTTTGATTACAAAGGAACAATTCCCATTTGCTTTGAACAATTTCCACTCGGATTAACAAAACCCCCAAATCAATTTGAGAAAACCCTAAATTACAAAACCCTAATTTTGTGTGATTGTGTGTGAAAAGTGAAGAACCTGTGAAAGATTAGTGCCAATTTATAGATGAACAACAAGAAAGTCTTGGTCCTCCTTTCTTTTGGTCTTCGAATGGGTGATACCCATCTTATCTTCTGTCTTTTTTTTAGCCACTCTCTTTATCACAATCATGTGAAGGTCTAAGAAGGTAGGAGGCTGAGGATGGTAGTGATGGTGATGGTTTTCTTGGAGTTGACTTGGAAAAGGAAGAAAAATTACCTCTTCTATGTTTATGTGTGGGAGAGAGCGAAAAGCAGGAGGAGACAAATTTTGATAGAGTTGGGGCGGCTAAAGGAGTAGAATAGGTTTAGATTATTATTTTTTTTTCATTTGTCTTATTATCATCACGCAGTACAAACTGTACTCCATGTTATGTCGTGTCTATGTGTAAATGTACCTTCCCGGTACTCTAAAAATATAAAAGTTATATTTTTAGAAACATTTTTGCAAGGTTAACAATATGGCATCAATATTACGTAGAGATTTGATTATTACAGTTTTACCGTTATTTCATTGGTGTCGGTATGCGTGCGGTACCGTGCTTCTCTAAATTAACGAGATGACCTCTCGTTTTTAGATCTAAATATTGACAACTGTCAGAAGATAGCCGATTTGAATTTTCTGACTTAATAAATATTATTATAATAATCCGAAAGTTTGCGAGTTGTTATAGTGATCAACACAATCACCTCTGCGAGTGCTCACACAAACACTTTAACACGAATACGCCCAATAAAGCTAGTCGCGCCACGTTTACCTAAACAAACCCTTGAACCTTTCACGTGTTGTCCGAGGTCAAAACCCCTAGAACCAAAGTTCTCACTGCCCGATATCAACCAAACCGTCCAAGATCAAGAATCTCCTTTGTCCGATATCTGCAACTATACCCGAGAACCAAAACTCTTTTATGTCCGATATTGGATAAAAATATTTGTTATGTTACTTTTCTGCCTTGCGATCACAGCAACCAAACGTCCTTGTGTAGCTTCTATTCGACCAGGAATTTACTAACAAACAAGAACTACATACCCTAAGCAAGTTTGGATTGATTAGATGCAAACTTAGGGTTTCTAATGATCAAACCCTAATCGGATTAATATTCCGATTAAAACAAGAAACAATGGTGGCAATGGGTCGATTGGAACTTCTGTGTATTGGAGAGTAGATTAGGCGTGTGTTTTGATCTAGGTTGGAGGGGTATATATAATCCCAAAACCCTAGTACACTTGGGCTTTAAACTTGAGCACCAAGTTACTCACTTTCCTTAAACTAATACAACTCCAATAGGCCTAAACCCACACCCCACCGCCCCTCCATGGTAACCGGCCATTGGGTTAAGAAAAAGGTGTGATCGGGTTTAGTATATAATGGGTCAAAACCGGATCAAAAGATAACGGGTCAAATGCGGTTCAAGTATTAAACGTATAAACCGTATTCTATGTGTTTAGCGTGTGTGCCCCCAATAGGCTCACACACTTTTAGTCATTTTAATGCGGATCCAACTCACATAATCCAACAGCTCCCACTTGGGAGTTGGAGTAGCAGATAGCACAAAAACCAACGACGGAAATGCCTAGCAACGCTCTTACTCGCTATTTAACTAAAAGTATTAGAGATATAGTTTCATAAATCTTTCTTAGTAGCATGGTCACTTATGTCTTGCTTTTAATCATCCTTTGTTATAGATAATGTTAAACCATGGATATGGATCCTAACTCATTCCATATAGTTTAACCATTTAGATTCTCGTTATAGAATTTTAATTAGATATACCAAATGTAATCAAGTATCATCTTGCATTACCCTTTGGTTTCGGCCGAACAATTATCTGATTAATTCTGGAGAGGGCCTGTTAGGTCACCTTTTATGTAACACAAGCATCAATATAAGAAGTATAGATAAGAAATGGATCGGATGAACACGTTACACACTTATGCGTAAGAATGAAAGAAAGTTTATGCTTAATATAAATGTGAAAGTGAACAACCAACCTTCTAAGGAAGGTTTACAAGGCTATTTAGAGGAGAGGGAGCTAGGGCAACACTCCTAGTCCCTTCCTTTCCTTATTAGGCTTGGACCAAGGCTTATGGGCCTTCTAAATAAGCCTTAGCATAATAACAAACATAAAGGCCTAATTAAGCTAACTATTACATATTAATTAATAACACTTGTAATCAAGTTTAGGAGTGATTCCAACAATCTCCCCCTAAGTGTTGGTGATTAATGATTTGAGTGAAAAACGTTGTAGGTGCTGATGTAATAGTAGCTTTGACGTCTTCAGACATTCTTCTTTCTTGTGAGAAGAAGTGTCTTGATTCCAACAATCTCCCCAGTGTAGGGATCTTGTTGACTTTGAAGTTTTTCAGCTTTGACGTCTTCATTTTCTTTGTTCTTTAATCTTTGTTCTTTGTGGTGGTAGTGATAGTATGTTGTGAGTATCTGCATCATGTCCGCTTCATTACTCCAGTGTCTCCACGTCTTTCTCCAACATGCTCACACGCTCTTTAATGATGAATTTTAGTATTGATGTAGTTCTCTTAGTCTTTAAGCTTTGTAGATTCTTTGACTTGAAGAATCATTCTAACTTTGTGTTACCTTTTGATAGAACTTCAATTAGTGTTGTTGTTGGTATGAGCATGTGAATAAACTGCACGATCTTTTCCACCCGTGAGCATCCATAAGAAGAAAACATAAGACATGGGTTAGAAATAATCCAACGCTTACAAGTTTGAAATTCGAGTGTGTTAACAGCATAGTGTGAAAACACGTTTCTAATTCACACAAAGGCTGTTCCTGAACTGGATTCCCACAAGTGAGATAACGCGATGTACCGAAGTACACCTACAATTCAGGCGAGTGGCTGACGTACACCGAAGCATCACCTCATGACTGTAGACCGTTTGAGACACACTAAGCGTAACCCACAAGGAGTTACCGAAGTGACCTGCTGTCAGGGCTGTTTGATGTTGACCCTGGCAGGAGTTTCCATTCAATCACTGAGGATCACATTTGTGAACCTCTCATAAATGTTCTCGACAGATTGCTAAGATCTGTGAAGGACACGATAATGTATCACTTGTGTTCTTATTGTTGAACGACAACCGATGAATTGTCAAGTGTACCTAAGAGATATTTTGATGAATCTCGTGGCTCTAGACTCAATAGTGCGCTTTGGTTTTCTTGAGCGGAGACTAGGGAGAGGGTCTCCTTCTTCAATATCAGCAATCTCTAAGAGAAAGCCGATAGTTTACGTAGGGTTCCCTGTGAGAATGAAACAAGCTTCTGTTGAGAGAAACTTGAGTGGCTAAGAAGGTTTAGTGCATGCGTCACTGGGTCTATGACGACTTTGATCTTCAATACCGGCGTCATCAAGTGACAACCAGTAGCATATGAATTGAACCCGGTGTCTGCCCTAAGTTGAATAATCTGGAGGGCTATTTCTTTTCACCTTTTTCTTTACTTTTCTTTTTAATTCTTCAACTCCTTCTTTCTCCAATTCTCATTTTCTCCTTTTTTAATAATCATACCTAAGGACTTCTAGATTCTAACTATTGGTGGTGTTCTTGGGTAGATCCCTCCGGCTCTGGCGGATCATAGGATGGTTATTCCTAACCTTGGTCACCTTATAACTCCATGACTAACCTATGTTGCCGTAAACCATTTTCATGTAAAATCTCTCAAAGTGGTTA
The DNA here is from genome assembly GCA_019973895.1 of Chrysanthemum seticuspe. Lineage (NCBI taxonomy): Eukaryota > Viridiplantae > Streptophyta > Magnoliopsida > Asterales > Asteraceae > Chrysanthemum > Chrysanthemum seticuspe. The sequence goes on from BPTQ01000008.1 coordinate 40,751,290, forward strand.
TGAGTAAAAGCATTTTGTACCACTGTTGAGAGTTTTGTATTTAGCAGAAATACTCCCCCTCCACATGTGCTTAAGTATTTTGACAGAAATCTGCACTGTGAGGGAAGAGCGTGCACTTATGAATTTATCAACTCAAGATAGACAATTCCCCGCGAGACACGGTTACGTTGCATAGTTAAAGAGTTACATTGTTAGCTTTTAGGTGACAACTAGCTCTAATAACTACCTTGAAGGTGTGGAAAAATATTGAAAGGTTGTCAAACCCATCAAATTTCATGTCTACCAAGAGTTTCTCGAATGGTACATTCTACTAGGCCAAGTCCTTTGCGAGACACGTTTACATTACTAGCGAACTAGCTTGAAATTATTACCCGTCCCGGACAAGTCTTTTCGAGTTACTAACATTTAAGATCTCGTCAATTCATTGGTTAAGTCTTGTTAGCACAACAATTCATTAGCAATTCACAATATATTTCTTATCACATAATTTTTCTCCCCCTAAAAAATGGCATATAAATGTTATTTTTGACGAAATTTTGATATTGAATATGTCCATTTCGAGTTTTGTGGGAAGATTACCATGAAGAACAATTTGTGAACAAAGTTTTAAATCAAATACTCCCCCTCAACAAGTGATATTAACTTTTGAGGTTTTGAAAATCATAAGGGGAAGTACTTGTTCTTTTGAGCAAAACTTTGAAAAAGGGAAAGTTTTGATAAGTTTTACTCAAAAGTAAGAAGTTTTCGCTCCTTTTATAAGGATTGTGGCACTGAAGTATACCACATGGTCCTTTCATGACAAGTACGGGTTGTACATTGTTATGTGTGCACAAGCCATTGTCAAATATAGATCACACATCCAAATGATAGGGAAATAAATCATGGGGTACCGGGAGTCTCAGGTATTCCAGCAATAAATCCAGGAATGCGTTCTGGACGTTGGTAGCCTGTGAGAGATATGCTTGGATGACCGCCTACGAAACTCTCCTAAGTTCTGATCTGATCCCTTCTGAACAACCTTTCATCAATCCGCTTGATGATGTTCTTTACATCCCTTTTATCCCTTGAATTCCATCTCTTCTTCGACCCTATGCCTTCATGAATCTCCTTTAACCGATAAGCTAATCCATCCCTGACTTTCTTCAATGTATGATCCCCAAACTTGTGAAGCTCTTTGTACGCCATAAAGCAATTGTGATGTAGTTCACTTCGGTAGACTACACCAAATGGCTTATTGATGAGGGTATACTGAGCAAGTTGGTTTATGTTGGGAATGTCTAGCTGAGGTTTTGTGAGGTTAACATGCTTCTGATATGATTCCACGGCAAGTTGAATATCTTCTACACGTTCTTGGATCACGGTGCTGCAGATGAATATGAGTACTGACTTGATGTACTCGCGTTGGATGTTCGTTGAGAAGTGTCGCATTCTTCCTTGTACCTTGGCCAGATACATATCTTCAATGTCATTGAGCGATAGTCTCGGGAAATCCGCTTCACAGAAATCATATTCCTTTTCGTCTTGTCGTTTGACCATGATCTTCTTTAGGAATGTGTAGTCCCACTTTGACGAAAGAGTAATATGTTGAATTGCAACGATCCATTTGACACTAAACACTTCCTTTTTAGACTTAAGCACCTGGCAGCTCCTGTAGTTGATTTTTCATCTTTCTGGCCAATGATGAATCCCATACAGTGCATCGAGGTCATACTTTTCTTCTTTGTCAGTAAACATGTGTGTGGCGTATTCCTCGATGGCTATGCTGTTGGAGTATGTTGTTGCCGGGAAAGGGAGTGTGAGTGATGTAGCATATTTCTTGGAGACATCGCTACCGTGTAGAAGAAACTCGAGGTCGTTGTTGAAGAAATAGCGGAATGGAATCTTGGGTTGATCCGGTCGGCCAATGGTAGGTAGAGGTTTGGTCCAGTCAGTGTAGTATGGAGCTTTGTCTTTTCTAGTGAAGTCGATGTTTGCTTCAGGGTTGAGCCAATTGATGTTGTTAGACATGGCTCGTGCATTGTTTTCGAGGTGATATTCAACTTCAATTGCACTGTCTGAGCTGTCTTTAAGTAGTTGAAATGCATCATTCTTGATCCCCTTCAACTCTGCTTTGGTCATTTTCTTCACTTTGAACTTTTCTTGTAAAAGCTTCACATGCTCCACTGTACGTCCATCTACCATTTCTTGACCTCCAGGTAATGAGGGGGTAGCATCAATAAGTCTAGAAAATCAGTCATATTCTTCGGTTGTATCGTCATCTAGCCATGAGACAACAGCGGTCTTCGTCTTCTTTTTATTTGGTTTTGATGATGATTCTGGTTTCTTTGTTGTGGTAGAAGAGGTGGATTGTTGTTGGGGCTCAGGGATCTCTTCATCATCATCACCAGTGTATTCAAAATGATCACCGGTTTTCTCTGTTTGTGGTGATAAATCAGAGTCCTGAGGTTTCTCAGTAGCAGCAGAACGTGGAGGAGATCTTCTTTCGGTGGAGGTCCGTTGGGGTGGTGGTGGAGGCATGGAGGAGGATTCATCAGACTTCTTCTTGCGTTTGGAATCTTTATCCTTATCCTGATCATCATCGTCTCTTGGATGCTTTGGCTATTCAGCTGCCGCTCTGCATGAAGTTTTAAGTTGGTATTCCAGCAATGCGTCAAACAGTTTACCTTCATCAGAAGTAAATATTGCAGATCGTCGAGACATTTGTAGTACAAGCTTGGAAACCATTTCTGCATCGGAGACAGCTGCAGACTCAGTTAGGTTGATTGTTATTGATAAAGGCTTTGATTTTATTATTTGCTTGACCAACTGCATGAGATTCGGATAGAGTTGTCTCGTGAACATCTCCCTTGTCACACCAGGGACAGTGTCGAGAAGAAACTTGTGAGTATATTCTCTGGCCGTCTTTACCATTTCCCGTTGGATATTTCTGTTAAGAAGCTGTTGAATTTGTTTCCTTTCTCCCAACATCCCGTTTATCATTTTCTGAAGTAGATTGATTCTGTCCGCAAGCTGATCCAGTTTCTTGTTGAGCACATTCTTCTTCCTTGCTTGCCTGACAGCTTTAACAATCTTATACTTAGCTCGTGATGCCCAAGTGTCAGTAGGTTTCATTACAGATTTGGATGCTGATCTTGTGGTGGCCTTTGATGGTGGTGGTGAGGAGTGAGAAGATGAGTCTGATGATGATGATTCATGAGGAGGCTCAGGGTCCTTTGGTGGTTCAGAAGTTTGTTCCTTGCTACGTGCGGGACTATCTAGAAGATAATCTTTAGCTTCTTTCTCCGCTTGAGCCTTTTCTTCTACTTTAACTCTAGCTTCTTCTGCTTGAGCTTGAGCTTCCTTTTCTGCTTTTTCATTAGCCGCAGCCTCAACATCTTCATCAGGTATTTTTTCCGACTTCTCCATTTCCGGTTCCTTAAAGTCATAGGTGATAGAATCCTCAAGTTTCTTTTATTGTTGTTCGTGGGTGGTGGTACCAGTTCCCTTATCGGGTTGATTAACCGCATCGGAAATTGGTGTAGTTAGTACACCACCACTTGACCCTCCGGGGCCACGAGTTTGTTACAGTTCGAACTCTTTAGCAACATGTTGGAGTCTGAGGTTCTTAAGCTTCTTTCTGTAGTCTCTGTCTTCGTCCAGTGGCTCTTCTTCGGAGCTCTCTTCTTCCTACTCTTGCACTGGAGTTTTCCCTTTATCAGACTTTGGACTTAGAGGTTTTTCAACTGTTAGTGTATCATTTATAGCAGCTTCTGAGTAGGTAACCTCTTCATCTGATTCAGTGCTCTCTGAGTCCTCATCCATCAGTTTGGGTTCTGGTTTAGGATTTGGAATAGCAACCGTTGATGGTACTTTCCTTTTTCTGGAGGGATTTCTCTTTGGATACTTTAAGGGACTTCCAGTGCTTGTAACACTTCCTGCACTGCCTTTCCTGGTCTTCCTAACAGGTGTACCAGAAGACTTAGCATCCATGAAACCTACTTTGCCTGCTTCAACTGCTACCAGATATCGTTTGTACGATTGAAGTCCTTTGATAGCATCAGTAAGAAGATAATCTGGTAACACTACACCTTGTTTCTTCGTAGTTGATTCCTTAAATCTTACCACATTGAGTGTGGGTTTAAGTGGCACGGAGTGATGTTTGGGGTCTTCAAGTCTTTGGGGAATGTCTGGATTGGTTTCAAGAATCCTTTTGATCAACAATTTGTGTATCTGACATAAGGGATCTTGGAGCCAGGCCTTTTCAGGTAAGTCATCATGTCGTCCCAGATCAGAGCTGCAAATTCGATGTGTTTCATGTTGACCATGCCCCAAAATATTTGAAGTTCCATGAGCTTTGGATGCTCATAGCCACTGTCACGTCCGGAAACGGATTTAGCAATCATAATGTACAATGTTCTCCATGGTTGAGGAATATTCTTGAGATCTACTGAGGAGTGTTTAGTGATAACTCCAGCAGCTTCATCATAGCCGATGTCGACCATGAATTGGAGAACGATCTTTTCCGTAGGAGTAGCAGAGAAATCAGTAGGCTCGATGGTTGGTAGAAGAAGAACAACCCTTAAATCTGCAGGAGTGATGGTGATTTGTTTGTGGTTAAGCGTCACAGTCACAACACTTTGACCTTTGACCTTTTGTATCGTGTGCCAGAATTGGTGAACTGATACGCTTACACAGCGCGTTCGGGGTCAAAGGAACTTCCTTTTCTTCGAGCAAGTTTTATAACACCCTAGGCAGTGAACCTAATCGTTGTAGTGTAGTATTAGGGTAAGCCACGGGTATTGATATCGTTCTCTAGGGGAATAGGAATGCTAGTGAGAAGTTACTACGATAAGGTTGGGGTTGAGGAAGATTATTTTTTTTATCTTTTTATGTTTTTTAGAAATTGAAAAGGTACGAATCTCGGGGTTGGTATTTCTACCGATTACTCTACTTATCTAATTATCTAATCTAAGGTGTATGTAGTCTATGTCTAATTATTGTGTGCTCGTATGATAGTTTAAAGATGTGTTTACTTAGGTTTTATTACTCCTTAATTATCTCCTATTGATGGTTGAATTGTCACGTCCTTATTCTTAATCGCGTTGTGTGTTTAAAGTCATAGGGTATGCGTTTGTCCCTAACTCTTTGAAACTACCAAAGGGTCTCGTCTACAATATCTCTAGGAATTATAAACTCTAACTCTAAGGTATTCTTTGGATGGTTTAGCCTACAACTACTCTAGGCGTTATAGTCTAAGGTTCACAAAGATTAATCAAGCATTAACTACCCAACGAATGACCTATCGCATTACTAGATCATTAACAATTAAGATAAGATACAACCAATCAATATTTAATAATTAAGTTTCATATTCCCTAAGCAAACACAAAAGTAAATTAGCCGGACATGGAGAACATGCAAGCATACACACAAGTAATTGAAGACATAATTGAATTAATAAAGTAAAACACTTATCTTGATGTAAGATAGGGTTTGAAACCCTAAAATACTGTACAAGACAGCCTTGGTTCGGTTTAGGTTTTTTACTCCAAAAGACTACACACTGAAAACTGAAAAATTCGGATTCTATATATAAGATTACATTCGCGACGGCGTCACCTTATGATTTGTGACGCCATCGGGTCGCCGTCATTAGGGTTTCGTCTTGGCCACGTTAGTCTTGCGACGGCGTCACCTTATGCTTGTGACGCCGTCCTCTTCAGCCTCTGACGCCGTCTGGATCAAATCTAGGCCATCTGAGTGCGACGACCTACTCTTTTAAAGCCTGACACCGTCACTTGAAACTAAGAAATTTGGCTACTGTATAGTCACAACATGTGCTCCGACGGGCGTCGCAGGTAACACCTGACGCTGTCCCCTTGTATTTCAGCAGTCTGAGTGGCTCGATTCTTGACTTTGGCCATTTTCTTCGTATATCCGCGCCTTTTCGTCCAAATAAGTGCCATTCCAAAAATTTGCCTTCGAGAGACCTAAAAAGTGAAAAGGAACGATATTAAGTAATAACGGATACAAAAGTGATCAAATAAGGGCTTAAACGACTCCTCAAAAAGGTACATTTTAAAACCTTATCAAATATCCCTACACTTGGTATTTGTTTGTCCTCAAGCAAATGTGCTTTTAGCCAATTAATTTATAAGTTAGGGGTCATGAAGCATTGGTTTAAAACAATCCACAACACATATAAGCCCCGCAAAAGTCATAACAAGCACATAAATTACGTACTAGCACCTCACATGGGGTGTTTGGATACTCACATCTCTCGGGTGTATATGAAATATAACAAGTTGGAAATACAAGATAAATACTCATTAATCGGTCCTAGTACATAGATTACCATAGGCTTGAGAATAGATCAAACCTCCATCACTTTGGCGTAAGCACCTAGGAAAGACTATCAAAGAGGTCTTTAAAGGGTTGTAATGTTAGGTTTACGGTAGGGAAACAAAGGGTTTGGTGGGATAGGCTATGTAGTGGTGGCAAGTCAAAAATCTCTATGTTACAAGCATACAAAGAATGGCGTTGCTAAGCCAAGACTCGGCACTCTAAACTCTGAAATAAACAAACATAAATTTAAAGGATAGATGTAGGATGGTAGCCCGTTTTTTTTTTTTTTTTTTTTTTTTTTTTTTTTTTTTTTTTTTTTTTTTACACTATTTTTTTTCCATACACTTTTACTCTACCATCCTCTACGGTAACATCAAAATGATAGGGATTTATAGGCACATCCCTACACTTGAGTTTTTATTACTCTAACACTAATTTGACCCGAATTGAAAAGATCAAAACACTTGGAGTACATTATAACGCAAATAAAGGGAATTTGAATTTAACGTCCCTTCCCGTCATTTCATAAACTTTAACTTTTCCCATGAGTCCCAATCGTCCCAAAACTGTGTACAAAGGATATGACTCGACTTAGCAACTCATGCAAGCAACTAGATAATTGAACTAAGGGTTTAGTGTGATAACAATAATGCACTAAAAGTGAGTGCATACAAGGTAGGCTAAGGCGATTCGTGTGTACATTTGGGGGTGGGGTGTAAACAATTCTCTTCATTGATATTCCGGAAAAACCGAAACATCACGAGAACCGCGAAAAGGATAGGCTCTGAGGGGTTAACTAGGGGTATCGTGTACTAAAAATGAGTACAACACAAAGGGTGTGGGGGAATTACTCAACCGATGTGGAAGAAGTAATTATATTACGGGTATCAAACAAGGGTTATCCTAATGCCTCTTATCATTTAGTTATTCCTAACTACACAAGTGTAGTCTTACTAGCTATCTCGGGATGCATCACAAAACAAGTTCTAGAATCTATTATACTACCGGTTCACACACTAAGCATTAAAGATGAATGCTTCAATTCCTACTAATCTAAGGGCGATCCTCACATTTTGGATATGACTCGACTTAGCAACTTATGCAAGCAACTAGATAATTGAACTAAGGGTTTAGGGTGATAACAAACATTTGCACTAAAAGTGAGTGCATAAGGGGTAGGCTAAGGCGATTTGGGTGTATATTTGGGGGTGGGGTGTAAACAATGCTCTTCATTGATATTCCGGAAAAACCGAAATATCACGAGAACCGCGAAAAGGATAGGCTCTGAGGGGTTAACTAGGGGTATCGTGTACTAAAAATGAGTACAACGCAAAGGGTGTGGGGGAATTACTCAACCGATGTGGAAGAAGTAATTATATTACAGGTATCAAACAAGGGTTATCCTAATGCCTCTTATCATTTAGTTATTCCTAACTACACAAGTGTAGCCTCACTTGCGATCTCGGAATGCATCACAAAACAAGTTCTAGAATCTAATATACTACCGGTTCACACTCTAAGCATTAAAGATGAATGCTTTAATTCCTACTAATCTAAGGGCGATCCTCACATTTTGGGTGGAATTTGGGTGGTAAGGGTTTTTGTGCTAGTCATATAACTTCCTATCCATGAGACGCTTTTGTTAAGACTAATGGCCCACTCCTATATGTCATGAAAAATTTTAAATTTGGTGCCAAAATTACCCTAACCGACATTTCCTCATGGTTTATTACACAAATACAATTAGAAAAAGCAAATAATCAAGGATAAGCATAGTTTCAAAGTTCCCGTTTTATTTTCCCTCCCTACACTTAAACTGAACATTGTCCTCAATGTTCCCCGAAAGTATCAAAGTTATGATAATAGAAGGTAATTAAAAACGACATAAACTAATACTCCCCTGATTAGCTCGGTAGGATCCGTGTGTGAAGTAGTGGTTAAATCCTTTCCAAGAAGAATGTATGTGTGAAAAGCTCCTTCCAATCTTACGTATCTTCTTCTTAATAAATTAAACCTGCACACTTGAAGAAAACAAACGAAACCTTCGCGTAAAATCGGCGGTAATAATATATATAAGACTCTACTAAACTAGGATATAATGCTTGTGGAATGGATGTTTACAGAATTTCTGGAAAATTAAGACCTGGAAAATTCCACAAATTCATAAGTAGGTCAGAAAACGAGAAAAAAGTAATCTGTTGTTTTTACTCCTTCCTGACGCCGTCAGGTTATCCTGACAAAAACTGGTCTGCGATTTTCTGGAAAAAATTCTGGAAAATTTACATCTTTAGAATCTGGAAAAATTTCTGCAAAACATCCATTATGACTCGATACAAGCATTTGACTCGAACAAACACACATATATATCTTTTAATTAATTGTTATTCTCATGTTCACGTTTCTTTTGAAAACGTGTGTAATCCTCCCTACACTTATCCTTTATGTAAAATACCTTTATATGCAATTAAGACGAGGTTAAAAACAAAATAAAGCATTTTTACAAATTTAAACATGAGAATAAGCAATCAATAAAAGATATATGACACTAACAAGCAAACAATTAAGCATGGGTTGCCTCCCACGATGCGCTTTTCTTTATTTATGAGTCTTGTAGCTAGACTCGTAGTCGTGCCCTTACGTGACTTCATTACCGTCATCTCCTTCCTCATGACGGTCTCTATTGGGGAATTCCATGTTGTGAGAGTGCCCTATGATGCACCTTTCTAAGAGGTCGTCCTCTCCCCAATTGGTTCTATATTTCGGTCCTAAGTTCAAGCAATCCTTATAGAATCCGAAAATCTTTGCCATAACATAATCTACTCCTTTTTCCTTATCCTCATTATTCCTATAATAGGATAGTTAACTGTGAGAACATTTGGTGGCTCGATTCTTGACTTTGGCCATTTTCTTCGTATATCCGCGCCTTTTCGTCCAAATAAGTGCCATTCCAGCAATTTGCCTTCGAGAGACCTAAAAAGTGAAAAGGAACGATATTAAGTAATAACAGATACAAAAGTGATCAAATAAGGGCTTAAACGACCCCTCAAAAAGGTACATTTTAAAACCATATCATGAACATAGATCTCCGGCACAGTAGCAGAATTTGTGAGCATGTTCTGGTAAGGGTGAGTCTTCAGAATATCCGCAGCAATCTGACAAGATGACTCAGAACACGTAAAGTTGTCAAAGTCGACTCTGAGATTATTCTTTCCGATCTTCATTGGGTAACCATTATGGAAGATGTCATTAACTGTGAGAACATTTGGTGCATCAACATTTTCCATTTGGACGTCCATATTGTGATCTGAAAGATATTTAGCCAAAAGAACCAACATATCGAAAGACATTATGTTAGTCAAAAGTTGATTTTATTTGTCCAATTAATGAATATGTTATGTTAATGAATGTTACAAGTCCAATGTCACTTGTTTGTCCAATACTCCATAGTAGTCATGAAAAGTTTCGTGAGTTTGTTAATTTTGAATTTTCAAGTCCAAATTTTAACTTATTTTCACAACATATATACCATTTAAGCTTATTAGTGACATTTTGGTTTTGTGACGTTATGATTTATTTGTTTACAAGTTTGTACGCGTAACAATTCACAATCTAGGCTAAAAAGTTAGGCTTAGGCGTAGGATTTTGCAAGCTTATGCGTAAACAATATATGATACGCGTAGGCATAAGCTTATGCGTAGGAACTTGACTTACGCGTAAGAAATGTTACGCGTAGGAAAAGAGAGCCTTAGGCATAGAGCTTAAGGGTAAGCGTATATGGGAGCTTTCGCATAAGGTTTACTCGTAAGAGTGAAGCTTATGCGTCGGCCTCACTGTTTACGCATATCCTTCACAGGATACGCATAGTCCCTTTGTAGAACCTTACGCATAAAGGTTATGCATAAGATTACTCTTACGTGTAACTTTCTACACGTAAGATGATCCTTATGCGTAGAATTCCATGTTAACCTTGAATCTGAATTTTTCACGCGTAATAACCTGAAACAAATGCATCATAACTCGTTCATTAACATATTATCCAATACTCTTTCAGTCTTATATGAAATCACTATGAACAACAGTTACGAGTAAGATTAGCTTACGCGTAGAACCAAAAAAAAAAAACCCTAGTTTTCAAATTCTACGAGTATGTAATCCAACCATAGGAATTGCACCAAGTTATTTCTGGGATATCTTAGATACCTAATGAGATGTTGTAAACAAGTTTTAACATCAAAACCCTTTTGAATTAAGAATACCTAATTCGTATGAACATAAACCCTAATTCTTAATTTTCACAAAATTGATGTTTCTCGGTGTGTTTCAAGCATGGTTTTGATCAATTGAACATGTATGCAACATCATAAGAACACCTAATTAACCAGAAACATTCTCAAATGAAAACACCCAATTCTACGCTTAAATCCTAATTCATGAATCACTATTAAAATGTTTTCTGGGTAGAAATTTATGTTGGAAATGTTTATGGTATATGATTTTGAACATTTTAACATCATTTAAATCATCACAAACACTCAAGTGATGATTTTGTGTTCATACGCATACGTGTAGAACACAAAAATCATCCAAACACAAAATCCAACCGTTGGATGTTTGTGAAATTGAACACCATTGTTTATATTACCACAAAGATCATGAAAACACTTAAAAATTTGAAATCAAACACACGGTTTTGAAGATTGAAGGATAGGCGTAGGATAGGTGGTTGAAATATTGAATGAGTGTATTAAATGTGAAAGAGTTAGTAGGTGGAGTGTTTTTGTTAAAAATAGTTTGAACTTTTGACATTTTTTGGTCCCTCCACCTTAACCATTTTCATCCATAGCCCATAACTTCCATTTTGGTTACGTAAAGAATGATTTTTGGAAAGAAACTTGACGAAACTCCCCCTTGACTTAAGAAATAATGAAATTTTATAAGTTTGAGTCCGGGGAGTGACAGTAAACCAGAAATGTGACCACCATTATCAAAGAAACAACGGGGATAAGATAACATGCAAGTACAAGGTTTTATGAAACCGGAAAATATTTACTTTCTCCCCCTCATCACTTGACCGAAAAAATACTGAATTTTGAAAGAGTAAAGTGATGACGGAAGATTTGTACTTGCCATGTTGAAAAAGAAATATAGATTGAAGAATATTTTTGTATTTTATCAAATTTTATATTTTTGTATTTTGTTTTTGAAAATTATTTACAAGAGAGGTTTTGGTGTTTGACTGGTTTTAAGATTATTTTAAAAGTTCATCCAGTTCCTCTGGAGTCAAACACCTCATACCAATCCGGTGGACTAACTCATTAAACCAGCAGGAGCTAAGGCTTTGGTGAGAAGGTCTGCCAGTTGGTATTCAGTACCCACGAAATATAATTCAACAATACCCTTTTCCACATGCTCCTTGATGAAATGATATCGAAGATCAATGTGCTTTGATTTTGAATGTTGAACAGAGTTGCACGAGATCGCAATAGCACTTCGATTGTCGCAGTACATCGGGATTCTGTCAAACACATAACCATAGTCTTTGAGTTGTGTTCGCATCCAAATTACTTGAGCACAACACGCCGACATGGCTACATATTATGCTTCTGTTGAGGACAGCGATGTACAATCCTGCTTCTTCGACTGCCATGACACCAGTTTATCACCAAGAAATTGTAGATCACCTGAAGTACTTTTTCGAGAATCTAAGCAACCTGCGTGATCAGCATCTGAAAATGCGATTAGTTCAAAACCAGAATCCTTCGGATACCAGATCCCCAAGTTAATGGTTCCCTTGATGTATCGGAGGATTCTTTTATCCTTAGAGAGGTGTTTCTCAGTTGGTCTTGACTGATAACGGGAGCAAAGATATACTGAAAATACAATGTCAGGTCTACTGGCTGTTAGATTCATGAGAGACCCAATGATACTTTGGTATTTGGTAGGGTCAACCAGTTTCCCATGTAAATCAGCACCCAGTTTGTTGGTGTGTGCCATTGGGGTGACATAGGTATCACAACTTGTCATTCCATGTTTGTTTAAAATTTCAAGAGCATATTTGGACTGACTCAAGAAAATACCACGGGGTGATTGATGAACTTGAAGTCTTAGAAAGAACGTAAGTTCACCCATCATGGACATTTCAAAATGTTTTTTCATGAGTTTTGAAAAAGCGTTTGAGTATTTTAGATGTGTTGACCCAAAAATGATGTCATCCACATAAATTTGAACAATTAAAATGTGTGCCCCGTGATATTGTATGAATAGTGTAGGGTCGACCGAACCTTTGACGAAATTATTGGCGATAAGAAAGGATGATAACTTATCATACCACGCCCGAGGGGCTTGTTTGAGACCGTAAAGAGCCTTATTCAGTTTGTAGATGTGATTAGGGAACTCTGGATCAACGAATCCTTCTGGCTGGCTAACATAGACCGTTTCTTTCAGTTTTCCATTGAGAAAAGCAGTTTTGAAATCCATCTGAAAGACCGTGATGTTCATGTGAGCCGCAAACGCCAGAAAAATGAGTACAGCCTCAAGACGAGCAACCGGAACGAATGATTCTTCAAAGTCAATACCCTCTTCCTGTCTATAACCCTTAGCCACCAGACGTGACTTATTTCTGATTACGGTTCCTTCAGCATCCAATTTGTTTTTCCAAATCCATTTGAAACCAATGATGAAGACCCCTGTTGGTCTTTCAACCAATTCCCATACTTCAAGATGTTTAAACTGATTGAGTTCTTCTTGCATGGATTCAATCCAGTTGTCTTTGGTCATTGCATCTTTAATGTTTTTAGGTTCAGATTGGCAGACAGTGAGTGCACAAATGCAATGTTCACCATATGTGTGAAGAATATGTCTAGTTATGACTGGTTGATTCGGGTTACCAATTATGTTCTCAAGAGGATAGTCTTTCGTCCAACGATGTGTGGAAGGTTGATGTTGATATACATTCTGTAGATTGGGAGGATTCAAATGGCTTGTAGAAGATTCTGCAACATCAGGTGTGGCAGATTCATTAGCAACTGAATTGAAGAACGCATTTGAATCATAATCTGCAGGTAGAGGTACTTCATTGTTCAGAATATCATCAGCTGGTTCAACGTCGTTGGATGCGGTTTGTTCAACTGTTGTTGTAGAATCAACTGGTGGTGCTTCCCCAACAGTAGTTGTTGTAGCAGGTGTATCAGGTATTGGATTTTGATCAGGTTGAGCAGCGAAAACATTTGATACAGTTGGAGCACGTTCATCAATATCATCACTAAACAGAGGAGCAAATAGTTATTCCATTTGACGTCGAGTTAGTTGTAAACTAGGTTCAGCTGATGATTGGGTTTGAGGGAAGTTTAAACGATTATGACCGGGTTCCAAGCTGTTATACTCAGAAGCCATATCAGTAAGCTCATCGAAATTTGCATGAATCGTTTCCATAATCTCCCTTGTACGACGATTCCATATCCGGTATCCTTTAGAATTTTCACAGTATCCTACAAAGACTCCAATGTCAGCTTTAGCTTTGAGCTTACCAAAGTCTTCACGATCATTATTCGGATAACAAAGGGATCCAAATATATGAAAGTGTTTGAGATTCGGTTTACGGTTGTGGATAAGCTCAAAAGGTGTTTTGTTGTGGCGTTTAGTAATCATTGAACGATTTTGAGTGTAGCATGCAGTTGACACGACTTCAGCCCACTAGTAATCTGGAAGTATTGCATTTATCAACATTGTTCTTGCAGCTTCCACTAACGTATGGTTTCGTCTTTCAACAACTCCGTTTTGTTCTGGTGTACGTGCAATTGATGTTTGATGCTCAATTCCCACTTTCTCATAATATGCACGAAGAGTTTGATTCACAAATTCAGTCCCTTTGTCTGTTCTGATTTGTCTGACTGTGTTCCGAAGCTGAACTTGAATTTTCGTGAGAAAGGTGATGATCATATGTGGAGCTTGATCTTTACTTCGAAGAAAATAAACCCAAGTCCATCTTGAGTAGTCATCCACAATTACCAATATGTAGCGTTTGCCATTGATCATCTGCACGCGCATTGGGCCACACAAATCCATGTGAAGAAGATGAAGCACATGTTGAGAGATGTGTTCCACTTTTGAAGAAAAATGAGCACGAGTGCTTTTTCCTTGTTCACATGCTGAGCATAAATGATCTTTAGAATACCGAAATCTTGGGAGACCTTCAACAAGTTTTTAACGTGCAACATTGGTTATGGTTTGAAAGTTTAAATGTGAGAGACGACGGTGCCATAGCCAGGATTTGGTAGATGTTGCCTTCGACAGTAGACAGATGGGAGATGAAGCAATCATGTCTTGCATTGAGATTGTGTAAAGACTTGATGTGCGTTGACCAGACATAAGATCATTTCCTTGTAGATCATGAATGAAACAAGTTTTCTCCCTAAATGCCACTTCCAAATCACCATCACAAAATTGACCGACTGAGAAACGATTATGACCGAGACCTTCCACATAATAAACTCTGCTAATTTCGATGTTCCCATTAATGTAATCTCCGAAGCCCATGATAGCCGCGAAGTGATCATTCCCGAATCTGACAGTGCCAATGAACTTTGAAACAATGTTTGATAACAGTTTAAGATTGTCTGTCATGTGTCGGGAACATCCGCTATCAACAACCCAGAGGATGATCTGTATCACCTACATTACACACAGACGACACATATGGAATAGAAGTAGGTGTGGAACCCGAAGAGTTAGAGGGTTCCAAAGCAGATATAGTTGAAACACACATGTTTATGACTTTAGGTATCCATTGAAATCCAAGTGTATTATGTAACCATTTCTGCCATCTCCAACTAGTCTTAGCTTTGGTCTTAGTAAATGCACTAGGTGATAAGTTCTTCCTAGGAGGTGAAGTGGGTGCTACAGATACATCAATGTTGTTTGCAGAAACACTAGAAGACGGTTTACCTAGCACAGACTTAGAAGCATTAGTGGGCCTAGAGGTATTTCGTTTTCTAGTATTCCGCTTACGAGATAAGATAGCTTTAGCAACACATTTGTCATGACAACCAGAAAACATACTTTTACGACAACCAACACAAGAAGCTTCAAACTTAACATTTAAAATATTTAAAGATTCAGCATTCGTTACAACACTTTTTCCATTACATTTGTCAGACGCAATATCTAAAGTGGGTGCAACTTGAGTTTTATTTAAAGTCCTAAGATGTTCTTCTACTTCAGCATTCTTTATTGTTCTTTTCTTACGACGCAACTTCCTATTCTTCCTTGTATTGCTCCTAGGCTTTGAAGTGCGGGCGTTGGGAAAAGAGGCAACTATTCCTGTGTCAGTAGAAGGAAGCACATTAGTTTCTTGTGGTTTGTCATTAGATGTTCTAGAGTCATTTTGAATCTGTTTAGGTGCAGTTACTACTGTGCTACTTTTCTTATCTTGCTTAAGTTTCACCAACTCTGCTTTTAGATCATGGATAATATGTAACAAATCTTGATTTTCAGAACAAGTATTTCCATTTTGTCGTAAAACATCTTTGGTATATGAAAGATGATCATCAATATCTTTTGACGCTTGAGCACGAGTCTTTTTGAGTAAATCAAATATGACACCATATTCCTTTTTAACTTTTGAAATTTCTTGTTCATATTTTGCAATTTGACATTTCAAAGACACGTTTACATCATCCAGTTTCTCAAGTTTTGGATTAAAAGTTTTTGTATGCAACTGGTTGATTTTGTTTTGCAAAGCGAGTTCCCGATTATGACAATATTTTTGACACCATTGAAGACGACGTTTTGCGTTTGAAAGCTCGTTTAACAATCGCTCATTTTCAACTTTTAAAGACTCGATTTGTGACATAGTATCAGTATTCTCAACATTTTCAACAGAATCAGCAGTGATAAAATCAAATGCATATGCAACAGAATGTAATAACACAACATTATGAATATCAACACAGATAACATCTTCCAAGAGTCGATCAACATCTTTTCGTAACATTTTCTTTTTACGTTTTGTATTTGAAATCGATGTTTCTGTTTGTTTGAAAACTCTTTTCATAAGTCCAAGCTCCTTGTGAAAATCCCTTTCCCAATATATAGCACAATTTTTCAAATTTCGGACATGAGGTAAAATTCTTTTCTGAAGAATATCTCTTTGTGCACGCGCAAGAGGCGATTGAAAATGTTTAACTTTTATTTCAGAATGAAATTCAATTTCACGTTCCAATAGTTTGATGTCCGAAATGAATGTTTCAAAATATTTTAAAACTTTACATTGTTCGGCTAATGGTTTTATTTCACTAAGTGAAGGTAAAGGACCATTAATTTGTGCAGTATTGGAAAGAGGACCCTCAGAAGTAGGTGTGATAACCCAAGGTGTGTTAGAAAAATCCTGTTGTGTGACGAAAGTAACGGCTTTTGAGTAGTTAAATGGTTTGTTATAAACAATATTTTCCAATTTTGACCGACTCTCGTCTTCTGCATCTAATTCCTCTTGACGATTGTATTCAACAACAGTCATAACTGAATCATCAATTCTATGTTCTGCACTGTAAACTTCAGGATTTGGTTTGAATGCTCTATTTGAAAATTTTGGTTTGTAATCAGCAAGATTCGGTCCATATCCATTTGGATTTGGTTTAAAAGTAAACTTTTGAATAGTTTTGATTGACTCACCATGTTTATAAACAATATTTCGAAACTCTTTGATTTTGTTTTGTAAGTTGACAATTTCTTCAAGATAGTCATCTATTCGTTTCGTTGAATGCTTTTTATACTCAGAGAACTGTTTTTGACAAGTTAACAACTCAGACTTGGCTCTTTAAGTTTCCGAAGTGAGAGCGTTAAGTTGTTGTTTATGATCGTATTTCAGTTGTTCTATTTGAGACAACAAAGCATTCTTAGATGCAACTAGATCACGTATCTGTTGTTCCAATGATTTTTCATTTTGGTGAGATTTAGCAAAAGCGACTTCAAAACATTTTTCACGTTTTTCTTGTTTTTGAAAATTGTTGAGTTGAAATTTTAAGCATTCATTATCCTTAGTCAACAGTGCATTTTTGTCTTTTAGTTGCTAATTGATGTTTTTGCACAATTCCAATCGAGATTCTTGGTTTTTAAGTAAGGGCATGAGTACAAGATCTAGATGAGACGAAAGTTCAGCTTGTTCAACGTGAGTCTCAACATGATCATTGTTCAGATCCTCAAGTATAACCACGAAGTCAACTTGATTATCAATAGTAACCATAAGGTCATCTTGATCGTCAAATATAACTACGGGATCTATTTGATTATCATCAGAATGAGATGTAGACGGCTCATGTTGAACACTCTGAGCCTCGTCGGATGTAGATGTTGGCGGAGATATCAGATCATGTATAAGAATGTTAGGATCCGGTACCTGAGACAAGCCGTCAGTGTCATACATTAGGCTTGTGTCACTCAGGTAGAGTTCTTGCATGTTAGCCATTAACATCACAGCTGCATTAGCCTACAAGTCCTCCATGTCATCGTCTGATTCAACATTTTCCATGAAGCTCTGTTCCTTGTTGGTAAGAGTTCCACCAGCTTCATCCTTTAGAGCCAAAAGTAAAGCCTCTTTGTGATAAGCGCTGCCTCTTGTCCTCGGCTTAGGGCATGCATTAGCCAGATGACCCTTCTCATTACAGTTATAACAACGAAGACCATTAATCCCAGTCTGAGCATTACCCTGTTCAACCACTTGAGCCCTTTGTTGTTGTGGAGCACCCATGTTATTCCTTCCCATTGGATTAAACCCTTGACCACCGCCCATCTGACGAACATTACCACGATTTTGAACCTCAACTCTTCCATTGTTAACAACAGCCTAATTCCTTGTGTTAGATGAGGTGCGAATGCGATTGTTGTATTTGTTGGAGTATCGACCAAAGGCTCTAGCAATCATAACAAATCCTTGTTGCAATGCATCAAAAGCTTCAGCATCCTCATTTGATTCACTATAAAGTGCTTGAGTATTGTTGTTGTTGTATGGAACCAATTGATTTTCTTGTGGTATTTGCTGTTGTGAAGGATCATAAGGTGTTATGGTAGCAGATGGTTGAGCAGTAGGTTGTGGAGGATTTGTGAATACAGTTTGTAAGGTCGGGAATTGAGGATAACAAGCTTGATCCCACAAAGCTAATTGTTGATTATCCGGAAGTGAAGGTGAGACAGGGAGTCCACGGATAACTCTTTCTTTGTCAACTTCTTTTTGGTGGGGCTTCAAATAGTCGTACAACAATCTTTATGTAGCATGATGAAGGTTCTTCGCTTGACGGATGAAAATGACATACTTTTCCCATTCAGGACCAAGACTACTCAGGAACTTAGTGTTGACTGCAATTCTTGGAATGATGATGTTATGTTTGTCCAAGTCATTGATTATGTCTGAGAATCGATGATGATATGACTCTAATGTCTCTCCGGGTTCAATCATGAAGTGTTCATAAGCCAAGTAGATTTTGGATTCCATGTCTTCTTGATTGAGTTCTGTGTCTTCCATGAGAAGATGAATATGCTCCCACATTGCTTTAGCAGTCTTTTGAGCATCAACACTTCGAAGTATCAGATTGGGTAATCCCAAAAGGATGTATTGCGTTGCCAGTTCATCGGCTTCAAAGTGTAGAAGTTGATCAGCAGTAAGTTCATTAAGACCGACAACGTTAGTGAGATCATCTCTTGGTGGATTAGCAGTTGGATCTCCGGGTACAGTGATAGTAGGTATCTGAAATGAACCTTCCATGATGACCTTCTTCAAGAACTTGCCATGTGGCTTCTTTAGATCACAGAACCTAAAGAACCTTATCACCCATTGATCATAGTTTCCGAGAGTGAGCATTGGAGGTCTATCAAGTGATCCAGCTTCATGTATGGATTGTTGGCTACTTAAAGCTTCACACATCTTTCCAAACCAAGACGGTTCCTTCATAGTATTCCTGGATGGATGTTGATTGTGAATGTTTGTGTAAGGTTGTACTTGAAGACTAGGTGGTGGTTGAATCATTTGTGGTTGAATTGCTCCTTGAGGAAATTGTTGTTGAAATTGTTGTTGTAGTTGTAATTGTTGATACAATTTTTGTTGTTGATTGAGTTGTTGCTGTTGTTGTTGTTGAGGATACACATGAGGAAAGTAACTAAAGTATGGTAGTTGAGACATCTTGAAAACTTGTGTTGATGATGGATCTTTGTAGTCAAATGAAAAATTTGTTGATGAAGTATCCTTAGGCGTAAAAATCAAGCTTAGGCAAAGAAAATACCTTATGCGTAAAAACACCAACTTACGCGTAAGGAGTGAGCTTACGCGTAGGGTTAAGAAACCTTAGCTTATGCGTAAAACAAAAGCTTAGTAGTAGAATGCTTATGCGTAAGACAAGGCTTAGGCGTAAGAAAATGCTTATGCGTAAAGATTCTACGCGTAAGTGTTTGCTTAGGCGTAAAACTAGGGTTTTGCCCAAAAATCCTTTACACTTATCCCAGTGTAAAAGATATCCAAAGTTAAAGTGTTTTCAGGCTTATCCAAGCACGAAAACACTGAGTAAACCAAGAACACTGAAGATTAAACCAAGGAAAACCTTATGCGTAAACTTTGATATCTTACGCGTATAACTAGGGTTTAGTTACGCGTAGGAATGGCCAATCTTAACCAAAACTGATTTTTAAGCACACCAATGTTTCTAAGCCAGATTTTTGAGATGAAAAAGCTTTAATATCACCAAAATATCACAAAATTGTAAAACTTGATGATCCAAAACTATTTATACCCTTACGCGTAAAACAATCTACACGTATCAAACCAAGCTTAAAACCAAAGAAAAACACGTAAAGTTTCAAACTTTTTGCCAAAAACTTAAATTTTAACACCAAATAACCTTTAAAGTACAAGAATCTTGAAGTGTATAGTGAAAAAATCAAAGCTTTTAAGTGTTTTAATGTTTGATATCCGAGACTTACGCGTATCACATAAACCTTCAAAAACAAAACCGTTCACCCAACTATTTGGCGAATGATACCACTGTTAGGTCACCATTTATGTAACACAAGCATTAATATAAGAAGTATAGATAAGAAATGGATCGGATGAACACGTTACACACTTATGCATAAGAATGAAAGAAATTTTATGCTTAATATAAATGTAAAAGTGAACAACCAACCTTCTAAGGAAGGTTTACAAGGCTATTTATAGGAGAGGGAGCTAGGGCAACACTCCTAGTCCCTTCCTTTCCTTATTAGCCTTGGGCCAAGGCTTATGGGCCTTCTACATAAGCCTTAGCATAATAACAAACATAAAGGCCTAATTAAGCTAACTATTACATATTAATTACTAACACTTGTAATCAAGTTTAGGAGTGATTCCAACAGGGCCCATGGTATCTTTCTGCACATATCAAGTGGAGTAACAAATCCTTTGTTGACTACAAGTGTAGTGGATGCTGCTTCACATCACTCCGAAATATAGCTTTTATAACTACCTTATTTAGGATAGCGTTTGGCTTATACTTACAAAAGTGATATCCACACATAACAGAACGTATTTGTATCTCAAGTCTAAGGATGACTTTATAAACCATTTTCAACATCTTACTCATGACAAGGATCCAAAAGTAAATGTTCAAAAGTTGGGGTATCCAATATGCATCCCTTGTGAATACATATGAGTTTGGCGGGAACAATCCACATTCTCATAGAATATAACCAACACTCACATTTGCCTTACATAACAATATTGCCATATTGTTAATCGACAATGGACATATTTACAATAATAAAATCATTCAAGGATTAAACATGCAAATATAGGATAACAATTATTATATGAATGAATAACAAATACCAAGTATCTTTATTCATCTTAAAGTAAAAATTGTCTTACAATCCCAATTATCCAAATACTAATTAACAGATATGCATGAGACTAATTAGTAAATTGAAGTCTAATGTTTCTAACATTCTCAACTTTTCTTAACAAGAATAACTAAATAGTCATCTGAGTAAACTTTCTGAATACTAGTTTCAAATTTCATATATAGTGAGGGATTTGAAATATATGATGAGTGTCCTATCTCATATGCTCATACTATTGCAAGCGTCATAGTATGGAGATGTCTCCCTACCTTGCATGAGGTATTAGAAGTCAACGACATACTGACAATCATCTTTACAGTTTCTTAAAATGTAAAGTATTCTTATTCCTTAATGTGTGATGCAACAAGGCTCTATGTTGAGCATATCTAGTTAGCATATTTATCATAAATGACAAAATCCTACTTTAGTTAGTATTAATTATCCTCTAGCATCATTGTACTTATACAACACTATGCTTTATAATTCGTAAACATCTATATTAACAATAATCTAAATAATCTCAATTAGATATTGTTGTCGTCAGCTCATCTTGCTCTTGTACAAAAGCAACAACCAGTCTTATACACAATATAATATATACATGATAAATCCTTAGTTAAAAACATAAGGTTTCCATCCATGTAATAAATTATTTCAAATGAAATATACCATTTAAGACTTGCTTGAATTATATATTGCATTTGTGTAGGACTTAATTTTCCACATTTGTTTATTCCAAATAAACATTTATTTCAAGGTTGTTTGTTTTATTCCCTAAATCTCAAGTGAAGTTTCATTCCATACTTAAGGATTAATATCTAGCTTAAATGGAATGATATCTTCAACATATAAATTTTAAGGAAAAACACAGTGCTCCCACTTAATGTCAGATGTACTCAAGAGTTATCTTCATTTAATCAAAATCATATTGTAATTAAATTCAATATCTCAGCTCCTAGATGCATGATCCAATCCAAACTTGGATTGCTTAAATTTTGTATACTACATAAAGATTATATAGATTCGTAACCCTTTTGATTACACATTGTCCTTGCAAAAGGTAATCATAAAGAAAGAGTTATAAAATATAATTGCCATATTCCACATACAAGGAAACATGTATGACAATTAATTATCTTTATTCAATTAATGCGTGTATATATAAGGAAATTTAATCACAGTCAATTGCTTAAGTATGATTAAAAACTTTTTATTAAATGTCATGCATTAATATGTATACAATTTTGTCCTTGTAAGCCTTTCTTCAAAAGAAACTCATTCCAACCTCATAGGTTAACTGTTAGGCGAAATAACAATCAATCTCAAAACATTGATTTGCCTGTTAAGGACTGCATCTTATCATTCATAGTTTTAAGACATTTATCAGATTCAAAACGTGATAATGTATTTTAGTAGTTAGCAGATTTACCATAATCTTCTAACTTATATCCCTCAGCATTGATATTAAAATATCACTCAAGTGATGGGGCATCCTTGCAGATTTATGAATGGGAGTAACATTTTACTTCGGTCAAAATTTACATGTTTAACCTTAGTATGACATTAATAAGTGGTTTTTAGAAGGTTAAGTATTTGTTCTCAAATAACATCGAGATTTGTATATGCTTCCACTTACTTTTGTAAGTAGAGACAATTCTCTAAATACTAAGTGTTTAAGCAACAATAAATTGTTCTTTATTGGGAACCACAAAATACATTTTAAGTTCTCATATCTAGATTTGTTAATAAAATGCTTCATAAGATTTTAACAAATTCATAACTTAAATCAAGACATAATGGAATTCTTTCCAACAACTCTAATTAGGGTTTGTAGAAAAACTCTAATTTTGTATCACTCTTTAACCAAAAATCTTAGCAACAGTTTTGTGTTTCGTCGAGCTAGGAGGAACACCAAAACTACAATCTTCAAGCTAGGAAGTGTAGAAAACTCAAAAATCCCAAAAGGATTTAAGATTTGATTGGTTTGAGTGGAAAAACCTAAAATCCCTAAGGGATTAGGGGTTTCGGTTATCGGTTGTCTTGAATACCTTCTTGGTTTGAACTATATTGAGTGTATCCACGACACACGGAACTTTCTAACCTTGATATATTTTGGAGGCAGAGCAATTAAATCTATCATGAATCAAACAATATGAATAAGGTTTGTTTCGACACATTAGACATATCATAATAATCTGGTATTCTATGAGTATTAGAACTTAATTCTCTTTGGACCAAATACTTGTCAATTGGGACGAGCCAAATCGCATATTAAGTATTTCCGAACCAAGTGCATGCTATAATGTATATTTATTGAATAATACAAGAACCTTATGTTTACGTGTTCACAAGAAGACAAAACTATTCAAGAATTATATGTTCATGTGTTTACAAGAAAACAGAACATGTCAATAATACATTATAAGTCTTTGAATACTTCAAATGCCTCATGTTTATGTGTTAACTAGAAGACATGATAATTTTACTATATATTTTATGTTATAAGTCATTGATTAATTTAAAGACTTTATAATTATGTCTTAACATGTAAGCATAATTATCCTAACAGAAGTAACCATGAACGCAAACTCTTGAATTCTGTAGTAATTTCAAGTTAATTTTATACTTCAGAATTATGATTATTATCATTTAACCATAATTATGTTGACTAAAACATGTAGTCAAAATGTTGAAGTATCTTTACACTATATCATGACATTTGAATGTAGTAAGGCAACAAATATCTTGCGTGTTCAAGTCCTAGTAGAATTATTATTAGAATGTAGTAGGGCAACAAACATCTCGCGTGTTCAAGTCCTAGTAGAATTATTAGTTTTCTTACCTTGCGGTCAAGAGATACTAATAATATGTTGTTCCTTTCACACACTTTGAGATTTCTCCCACTTGTGTAAGGCACAACATCATATTATGAAAACAAATAACATGTGATTGATTTATGTAAACAATATGATAATATCATAGATATTGTAAGTAGTTTTAGAACCATAACCTTTAATAAGGAATTGTGGATTTTTATTCTATAGATAACGCTTCAAAGAGCAACAGTAGAAAGGCAACGTGTTATCTTATAAAATAAAATGCAATTTTCCTTTAATCAATGTTCGTTCATATTCGGAAAGTAATGAATTATTTCAAAAAAAAGTTTGAAATGATATTGGTGACTAACAAGGAAATAAATCTCTTAGCTCCCACTGAAATTGACAACATTACAGGTGATGACGTATAGTCTGGTATCGGGTCATAAACCCGACCACAACCCAATACTAACAAGCCCGGTACGACCTGGGCCATTTTCAATAACGGTTTGGGCTCACGAAAGCCCAAGCCCAAATCTATTTATGGATTAGATATATGATATCTTCTAAAATAAGAAGATAATCATTCCCAACCGACTTTGGCGGGATACGCCGAAGGTTGGGGAACACGGAACCAACAAGGATTCCGTGCGTATATAAGGGGAATCATATCCCTCGTTTAAGGTACGATCTCATAACCCTAAAACGCCTTAAACCCTAAACCGATTACTCACTCTCACGCCGGAGGATAATCGTGGGAGACAATCCCACGGTAAGCCTAACGGTGTTTCTTGTCTCTTAGTGCGCAGGTCTCAAGCAGCAATTCTCAATTGGTACGAGAACCGGAGCTCCAAATCAGGAACGTCCAACTTTTGTATCAACAAGTGGCGCCATCCGTGGGACACTACACTAAGAATCGACACTAGAATGACAAAACACGGCAATCAGCGGTCGCAGTCAGATCTTATGGGGAAGAAGTCGCAGAGTGGACTAACCCCTAAGCAGACCTCTGGGACAACCAGCGCTGCTAAAAATAAGGGGTCAGGTCAAGACTTGATCTTCCCTCAGGTAGAACCGCATTCGGGAATAACCCAAGTCACTACAACCACCACGAGTGGAGTAGACCCACTGCGCACTCGGGAACAACCCGTCTTTACTACTCCCTTCCAATCGGTTCTAGAAACTGACTTGACAAAGATACCAGAAGCACCAGGTCGGGATAAGAATGCAGCGGTAGAAACAAACGCGCTCACTCTCGAGGGAGTCGCGCCAGAATTAGCACCAGAAGCTTTCGTATCCCAAAACTACGAAGCATTGGCTGCCCTCATGCAAGAGGAAGAGAAGAATAGATCAGGGCGGAACCTGAAAGCCCGACTCAATTTCGATTCGGAATACGATACTTCTCCACTGCGCCACCCGAAGGAAAAGCGCAGAGGAAGCGGTCATAAACCCCCAGTATTCAACAGAATCGGGAGGAGAAACGAGGGTGATGAGACATCTCACTCGCAACACTTGAGTGACAGTGATAGAGAAGAACGGCGTACCAGTGTCTACGCCAGACTGGGTAGCCGTAGAGTACAGGATAGACTGGGGCGAAAGTATTCCCCAAGTGAAAGCCCTTCAGATCCAGACTATGAGTCAGATTCTGAGGATGGCCGGCGCAAGCGCCGTAAGAAGGTAAATTCATCTTCTGACAACTCCTCGGACAACGAGGATAGTGATACAGGGCATTGGAAATCCAGAAGCAGACGCGATAGCCAAGAGGAAGACATGTCTCTCCCTTGGCGCCGTCAGAAAGTGGATGCGTTCACTAGACGCATTAGTGATTTCTCTGAGAACAAGAAAAGGCGCATGCCTGCAAATGTTAAAACCTACGATGGGACAGGTGATCCTGACGATCATCTAAAAATTTTTGAATCAGCCGCGACCATCGAAAACTGGCCACAACCAGTTTGGTGCCACATGTTTAATTCCACACTGGTGGGAAGCGCGCGGAACTGGTTCAACAAACTCCCACGAAGGAGCGTGAATGGTTTTGAAGAGTTGAGAAAGGCGTTCCGCCTAAATTTTACTCAACGCAAAAAGTGTGCTAAAAATCCTGTCGAACTCGCCAGGGTAAAACAGAACCAGGGAGAATCCACGAGCGCGTTCATGGAACGCTTCAAAGATGAATGCATGCAGGTTAAAGCATGCCCTGAAGTCTTAAAGATCTCGGGCTTCATGAATGGGATTAATAACCCAGAACTCATCAAGAGGTTAAACGACAAGATCCCCGAGACCTTTGATGAGCTCATGAAGCACTCTCGGTCTTTTGTCCAGGGAGAAGCCGCCGCGGCGGATAGCAAAAAGAACCATTCTAGTTATCGGTCACAGGAACAACCTGGGAGACAATCCAACGACCGAGGTAATAACCGTAATAGGAGCTATCGCAGCCAGAGGAGCGGCAGAGACAGAGATAATGACAGGTATACTCCCTTGATCAAAACACCAAAGGAAATACTCGCAGCGGAAGGTGCGAACTTCCCAAGACCACCGCAGATGCGTACACCAGAAGATCGGCGCACTGGGAATGGATATTGTGACTACCATGCGCAAAAGGGTCACACCACTAACGAGTGTGTCCAGCTGCGCCAACTCATCGACAAGATGGTCAAGGGGGGCAGACTGGACCACTTAGTTAAAAACATTAAAGAGGGAAGAGATAAGCAAAAGAATGAAAGCAAGAAGGAGACACCCAAAGATAAGGCCGACACAATCTATATGATACAGACGTGGCAACGAACCACCATACAGAAGGTCAGCCAAGAGTTTTCCCGAAGAAGTGAAATCTCTTTCCCTACTTTAACTGCGGACAACGCAGCATCAGAGCCCCTCACCATTGAAATTAGTGCGGGTGGTCACGACATACACCGCATGTACATCGATGGCGAGGCATCGGCAAATATTATGTATGAGCATTGCTTTAAAAGACTACGACCTGAAATACGTAGTCAGTTAAATCTGGTCAACACCGCACTCACCGGTTTCACAGGTGAGAAGATATGGCCTATGGGCCAACTGCGATTGCTAGTCAGCGTTGGCAACGCAGAGCACTCTACGACAACCTGGATGGATTTTATGGTGATCAAATCCCCTTCATCATATAATGGCATTATTGGGAGACCCGGGATATCAGCCATGCG
The DNA here is from genome assembly GCA_019973895.1 of Chrysanthemum seticuspe. Lineage (NCBI taxonomy): Eukaryota > Viridiplantae > Streptophyta > Magnoliopsida > Asterales > Asteraceae > Chrysanthemum > Chrysanthemum seticuspe. Next base: position 40,778,468 of record BPTQ01000008.1, read on the forward strand.
CGCGGTGCCGTCAACAGCGCACGGGATGCTTAAATTCCCAGTTGAAGGGGGCATTGTCACTCTTTACAATGCCACGGTGCCAAACAGAGAATGTAACACGGTTACATGCGAAATGGAACCAATCCCGAAGCAGTGTGCGGCCAAAATCCCCAACTTTAAGGTCGCAATTCACCCAGAATATCCAGACCAGGAGATAACCATTGGAGGGTCATTTTCGGACAACGGCAAAGCGGCTGTGTGCGCGCTCCTACAAAAGAACGTGGATATTTTCGCATGGGAGCCCAAACACATGACTGGAGTACCACGCTCGATCACAGAGCATAAACTTAGAATCCGACAAGGATACTTACCAATACGCCAGAAGAAGCGTGGCCAAGCTCCAGAGAGGGCGCAGGCAATTCTGGCAGAGGTACAGAAATTAGTTAAAGCGGGAATTATGCGTGAAGTCTATTACCACGACTGGCTTTCTAATCCAGTAATGGTCAAAAAAAGCGACGGTAGCTGGCGAATGTGTGTAGACTTCACCGACCTTAATAAAGCATGCCCACAGGACTGCTATCCATTACCAGAGATAGATTGGAAAATAGAGTCCTTGTGTGGATACCCGTTGAAGTGTTTTCTCGACGCGTACAAGGGATATCACCAGATACAAATGGCTCAAGAAGACGAGGAAAAGACAGCGTTCCACACAAGCCAAGGCGTTTACTGTTACACAAAAATGCCGTTTGGCTTGAAGAATGCGGGTGCCACCTATCAGCGGTTGGTAGACAATGCCTTCGAAAAACAGGTGGGCCGCAACCTGGAAGTCTATGTGGATGACCTGGTCATTAAAAGCCATACTGAAAAGGAACTGGTGCGCGACATAGAAGAAACATTCAAAACTCTACGCGAGATTAACATGAAGCTAAATCCTAAGAAATGCACCTTCGGCGCTACCGAAGGCATGTTCTTAGGGTACCTGATAGAACCTGATGGCATAAAACCATGTCCAGAAAAGACAAAGGCGGTAATAGAACTTCCCTCACCACGAACGCTGAAGGAAGTCCAATCCCTCAATGGAAAACTAGCCGGCCTCAACAGGTTCCTATCTAAATCAGCAGAAAAGTCATTGCCTCTTTTCAAAACACTCAAGAAGTGTATAAAAAAGGGTGACTTTCGGTGGACAACGGAGGCGGAAGAAGCTTTCACCACACTCAAACAGCATCTAGCAACGCTCCCAACACTCGTGGCACCCCGACCAGGGGAAGAGCTGATCATGTATCTATCAGCAACTCATGGGGCAGTCAGCGCAGTGCTACTAACAGATAGGGACTCGGTGCAAACCCCTATCTATTTTGTCAGCAAAGCTCTCAAGAAGACGGAGATGAACTATAGTGCCATGGAAAAATTGGTCTTGGCATTAGTGTTTGCCGCCAAGCGACTGCGCCGGTACTTCCAAGCGCACCCGATAGCGGTAATCACAGATCAAGCCATCAAGCAGATCATCTCCAAACCCGTGCGTCAGGACGACTCCAGAAGTGGAGTGTGTTGCTAGGCGAACATAACATCTCTTACAGACCACGTACCGCAATAAAAGGAAAAGTTCTGGCGGACTTCATCATCGAGAAGCCAGATACTGACGAGGTACCTACACCAAGCGAGAAAGCACTACAAGATCCATGGATTTTGTTTACAGACGGGTCCTCATGCGTGGATGGCTCAGGAGCTGGCCTTATTCTCACAAACCCAGAGGGAATGGAATTCACTTACGCACTGCGTTTTGAATTTACCTCGACAAACAATGAGGCAGAATATGAAGCCCTGATCGCTGGACTACGCATTGCAGCTCGAATGGGTGTACGTAACTTGGAAGCAAATGTGGACTCCCGACTAGTGGCCAACCATGTGTTGGGTGAATACGTGGCCAAAGAAGAAAATATGATTCAGTATCTTGAGAAGACTAAAGCACTGATCAAAGGCTTTGACAGATTTACTATCAAGCAAGTCCCTAGAGGAGAAAATCGCAAAGCAGATGCACTGAGCAAGATAGCCTCGACAAGCTTCGCACACTTATCAAAGCAAGTGCTGGTAGAAACACTGAAAAGCAAGTCAATATCGGAGATGGAAGTCTCCGCAATCATAGAGGAGGATGGTCCTACATGGATGACACCAATTGCAGAATTCTTAAGCAAAGGGACATTACCCCAAGAACAGACAGAAGCTCGCAGAATACGGCGCACAGCGCAGAGATTCGAATTGCGCGACAACATACTGTATCGACGTTCTTTCCTCCAACCATGGCTTCGATGTGTCGGCCCCGTACAAGCAAATTATGTGCTGCGAGAAATCCATGAGGGTTCATGTAGCATGCACGCAGGACCACGGTCTGTTGTAGCACGCGCCATGCGATCGGGTTACTACTGGCCAACCATGCATAAAGATGCGCGGGATTTGATAAGGAAGTGCAATGATTGCCAAGTCCACAGACCCGTACCACGCAAACCACAGCATGAGTTAACACCAATCACGGCGCCGTGGCCATTCTACAAATGGGGCATTGATATCGCCGGTCCTTTTCCAATAGCAGCAGGCGGTCTCAAGTTTCTCATAGTAGCTATAGACTACTTCACCAAGTGGATCGAGGCAAAAGCAGTGGCGACAATTACTGGCAACCAGGTAAAACGCTTTGTCTGGGACAACATTGTATGCCGCTTCGGATTACCTGGTGAAATCTTCTCGGACAACGGGAAACAATTCTGCGACAACCCCTTCAAAGATTGGTGCGAAAAGTTAAACATCACCCAACACTTTGCGTCGGTTACGCACCCACAAACCAATGGTTTAGTCGAGCGCGCAAACCGAAGCCTAGGTGAAGGAATCAAAGCACGCTTGGACAAGCACAAAGGAAGGTGGGTCGAAGAACTTTCACATGTACTATGGGCGCACCGCACCTCAGTTAAAACCAGCACAGGGGATACCCCCTTCTCTCTTGTATACGGTACAGAAGCCGTTATACCAACTGAGATCGGCATGCCAACTATCCGCACTGCGGAGATTAATGTGACTACAAACGACGACGAAAGACGTGTCGACTTGGACCTACTGGAAGAAAGACGCGAACGCGCGGCTATACGGGAGGCAAGGTCGAAGTCAAAAATGAAAGGATACTATGATGCCAAGGTACGCAGTGTTTCATTCAGACCAGGTGACTTTGTCTACCGCGCCAATGAGGCAAGCCGCGCTGAAGATACAGGTAAGCTCGGACCAAAGTGGGAAGGACCTTATGAGGTTACTGAAGCAACGGGCACAGGCGCGTACCGGCTACGAGGTTTGGATGGTCGTAACCTACCGCGCACATGGAATATCAGCAACCTCAAGAGGTGCTACCTATAAGAATTGCTACGGCATAGCGCGCAGACGCTCCGCACTTTCAGTGCTCAATAAACATTCATGTACTCAGTTTTTATTTTTCATATTTACTGTTTTCTTTGTTATTTCTTGATAAACTTGCAAGTATTAATAAAAACGTCGCGGTTTCTAGCTAACTCCGCGACACATTTTAAGTTGTTATCTCCATATACTGTATGCCTTAACAATTTTTTTTATTTTGCCCACGATGGCGTGCATGCACTACGAACAAAGCCACGATGGTAAAAGGATAAGTTAACCTACTAACTAACTTGTTGAGTAAGAGGGTTGCAAACCCATCAACACCGGATCACGCATCCTTGTTAAACACCTTGTTCTCAAGACGTTGGAATAAGATATGTGTGCACCCCACGATGGGTGCGCAACAAGGCACACGTGCATGTTTAACAACTTTGGAGCCAAGACACTTGCTTCCTTAAAACAATATTTACAGTACGCTGTGAATCATAACATACACGATTATGATTAAATACTTAGAATTATTTTCCAAAGTATACTCTGATTTTCATACATGATTATGGATTTCTTATATTTACACTGGCGTACACTGCAACAAATACATCTTTTACGCATAATCAGACAGATATGTATACATTACAAATGTCCACAAGCAACAAGCAAAAAAGAAATTTTTATTCATAACCACGAGTTAAGTACAAAAGATAGTCAACATAACAGCTACCAGCTGCTGCTACGCTTAAGGGAAGAAGTACCAACATGCCCCGTTGCACCTTTGACTTCGCTAATACCCTTCACTACATCTGCATCCTGGCGTGACACAGTAGCCACACTGACTGGCACCCCGTCAGATCTGGGCAGGTGCGCTGCACCAACTCCACACAAGATAGCCTTACCTGCAACACCTTCTTTTTTCGCAAGACGGGTTGCATGCGCTTCCAGGACTTCCTTTAGAGGTACCTCTTTCTCCAACGCAAACGGATTCTGGCTATCCCTAGGACGCGCAAAGACAGGTACTTGGAGCTGTGACTCATGAGGCTTCAAATAGTAGTCGGGCTGTGCTTCAACATCCTCAGCACGATGGCGCGCCAAGGTTAAGCCAGTCATAATCACATTGATGGGATAATCTTGATCGTGCTCAAGCTCCGAAATCATGGGAAGCTCCAAGTCTTTCATTTTTTGCATAGCAGCGACCAAGTGATCATATGACTCAGCATCATACTCAGGTACCTTATCTAACGGCGCCTCCAACAATTTTGCCTCGTGGAGCTGTTCCATTGCTTCTGACTTACCGCGCTTCAGAGCACACTGCACTACCTCCCCGAAGGCATTCACCACCTCTGGCGATTCCAGGGTAGTAAGGGCAGCTAGGCGGAGACCGTGGCCTATGAGCCACCTGCGCTCTGCTATCATAGACATAAGCTGCGGGTACAGCTCCTCGTCATACTCGATGCTTAGTTTACGCAACTTTGCTTCCTGCACTTCCAAGGACCAGCTCACGGTATCCCCTAGCTCCCCCAACTGCGCAGACATTTTATCCTTACCCTGTTCTAGATGTTTCAATGCCCAGCAGCACGCAGACTTGTACCTGGCAGCCTCAGCGCGATCTTGACTTATTTGACACATTAGTGCCATCTTGTCCTCAGCCTGCTTTTGCGCATATGCGCTGAGCTCACTAGCCTCTGCACGAGCGCTATCCAGTTGCGCTTGGGTGCTTGCCAACTGCGCCTCCAACAGCGCTATTGTTTGATCCTTCTTCGAGCTTTGGCCCTCTCCACCAGATACTTGATCTTTCAGCTTCACAATTAACGAAGCCTGATGGGCGGAGACTTGAACCAATTCTTCAACTAATTGATCCAGGGGCACATCTGCATCAGCTTGGTTTTCATTCCCCTGGCTCGGCGGCTCAGAATGCGCTGACTGTGTTGGACTCGCCTTGGAGGTGATTCTATGACCTGCTCCATCCTGCGAATGATCACCAGCGCAATGTTAGAATCACAAATAGCACATTCACCAGCTAACAGAAGGTTACACATGTATGGTTTTACTTACTTTGGCTCCGCATCATCGGCAGATGGGTGCGACGACGCTTCATCAGTGGAGGACAACTCCACAGTTTGAATCACGGGACGCTTCTTCCTTGACGGGCCCGCACCATGATCTCGTCGGGTCCTTTTGCGACTAAGCGCCGCTTCTTCTTCTTCTTCCTCTTCAGGATGAGCTACAGCTACGAGCGATGATTGCGCCACCACCGGAGTCACCTCAGGATTGGGACGGCTTTGCAAAGGCGTTGCCTCCACCGCAACGGAGGAACTGGTCCCTGTATCCCCTGCGGCCAGTTCCATGACACGCCCTGCAGTCGCAGCTAATATTGGCTCCTCGTCATCCCTCAACGGTCGTACTCCTGTCCTCACGGCTGCGGGCTTCGCTAGCTGTACAACTGTAAACAGATCCATCTCTGCGCAAGACAAAAACACATATACACACCAGTTATATTATGCGCAACATGTACGGAAGATTGTTCTTACAATATTTACACACTGAAGTACGGAGGAACAAGTACCCACCCTGGCCATTGGCGTCTAAGAATATAGGGATCTCATCTTCAGGGCCATAGTAATTACGGCTGATTCCCATGTGCACCAAAAATCCCTCAGGATATGCACTGATGGGGATGCGGTTTGCATTTATCAGTTCCGCATCCTCGACATTATACGACCCAGGCACTGGGTACTCATCCCTCTGTAGCGTTCCCTTGGTATAAAAATCATAATTCCAAGGAAAACATGTATCATCTACCCAGAAGAAGTATTCCCTCCAATTCCTAAGCGCATCTAACTTATCTGTGTAGCACTGTAATCTACCCGCGCGTTTTGAAAAGGAAACCCACCCATGCACCCATGTGGTGTGATAAAAAGCGCGGAATAAGTGGATGGTAGGGTTAATCCCCAATAGACGGCAATTTACCTCGAAATTGGTAATTTTAGCCGCGCCAATACAATGCAGCTGCGATATGTGTAACGTATAATAGTTTAACACATCGCACAGAAAGCGTGATAGGGGCACACGTTGATTCGCAAATTCGAATAACCGTGTGTATACACCCACTTTCCCTTCGGGGAAATCCGCAATCGTGGCTCGCGCATCCGGAACCGCTGGATGCACGTCCCGGGGTATAAAATAATCTGAGGAAAATTCCATCAGATCGATCAAATTAAGGTCGGAGGTAAAGTCAGACAACTGTTTAACCATGATGATATACTTTTTTGCTATATCGCACGCGCGATTACCTCTGTGGTTGGTTACTTTTGGGATAACGACTCTTGAAATGCTTTAGAAATGGCGGATGGTGTTTTTACTGTGAGGAATTCGGTGAAAATGAATCGCCAAGTTATATACTTCTTCTCTTCCACACGATTGGCGACACGTGGATTCCACTAGTCTTCATTGTATGGTCGAGATGGCTTGATGTGACAACGGGGCAGTAACTTTCCCCCGATTAACGAGGCATTACCTATTCATTTAGATGTCTCGATGCATTGCACCTACGGGTAGGTGTATGGCTTCTTGGATACGTTTCGTCCGTTCTTTGTTTTTTGGACTACGGTCATTAGTCTAGCATCCGCAGTTACGCACTGCGCATACTAGACTGGGGGGACATGATGACGTATAGTCTGGTATCGGGTCATAAACCCGACCACAACCCAATACTAACAAGCCCGGTACGACCTGGGCCATTTTCAATAACGGTTTGGGCTCACGAAAGCCCAAGCCCAAATCTATTTATGGATTAGATATATGATATCTTCTAAAATAAGAAGATAATCATTCCCAACCGACTTTGGCGGGATACGCCGAAGGTTGGGGAACACGGAACCAACAAGGATTCCGTGCGTATATAAGGGGAATCATATCCCTCGTTTAAGGTACGATCTCATAACCCTAAAACTCCTTAAACCCTAAACCGATTACTCACTCTCACGCCGGAGGATAATCGTGGGAGACAATCCCATGGTAAGCCTAACGGTGTTTCTTGTCTCTTAGTGCGCAGGTCTCAAGCAGCAATTCTCAATTGGTACGAGAACCGGAGCTCCAAATCAGGAACGTCCAACTTTTGTATCAACAACAGGAATGTTATTTCATTCATAAAATGCAATGCTCCTACCGGATTTGTCAACATTATAAGTGTTACATTGCCAGTAGAAAGCACATAGCAATTTTATACACTTTCCTCTTCTCTTCGAATGCCTACAAGTAGCAATGTACTTAGGTATTGAACAGAGTATATGAAGTCCTACTTATGTAGATGAGGGACTAGCCATTCATGCTTGCATTTAACTTGAATATTTAGCATGCAATTCCTCCTCTATCGTCTACATAGCCCCAAGGGTATTTAGCACTCTAGGAATAATAAGAGTCCAAGAAAATTACCTAGCGAATATTCTAGTAAAATATTTACTCTTTGTGGTTTAAACTCATACATCATGACAAATGCAAGATGTCATTTATTTTGGTAGGTATAGACAAAATGTTTTCTAGTTACACAAAATATTTTATCTTTCAATTATTTCTAGATCGTAAAAGGGTAATGAAAGATTATAAGTGAGTTTAACAATTTGTAATCCTATATTAGTTTGTCAACTAAGGAGAAAAGATATGAATAAGTCTCACTCTTCTTACGAGGAAAAGAGACTAAGTTTGTCTTTTTAAGAAAACACAAAATTTTGTTTACGAATTATGTTGCAACAACACAATTTTAATCAGAACATAGAAAGTTCAATTATAGTATTTTCGATAATTAAATTCTTAAAAGAATTAACTACCCAATTAATTACTATATAAGACTAAGATCCATCTTGACCTCCCACTTATTACCGGAGGTCTGTCCATGGTGTAAACAAGTAGGGCAAGAGGTAAGCGACGAACGTTAATTGCACAATGCAACTCTTAGACTTATGAGACTGATCAAGGCTGTTAGTGCAAATATTACGATATTTAATCTATGCAGTCTCGTTTGTTTTGATTGATGACAAACATGTAACTTGTAATACATAACGTAAAATGTACAAGTTACTTGTAATTACATTTGTCTCAACATACATTCAACACCTCTCGATGTCTCAAGTCCTCGTATGTTACAACATAGGTTCGTACATGTTTGTTATGTGGCATTATGATCAAACCCATTAACAAATCATTTAGAATGTTTAAAATACGTTTAGAGTCACTAAGTATTTTAATAGGTTAACCATTCTATTTCGAACCTCATTTTACATTTTGCATTCACAAGTATTTCAAAAGGTAACTAGACATTTTATTAACTAGTTACATAATACATTTTACAAGTTTACTTTGATAAACCTTTTAATCTAAAAATGTAATACATGTTACATCATGTCATGCATCATCTTCGAAATCCTTGGAAGATCACTTGAATATTTTGGTTAGATTGACACTCAATATATCAAATGTGATCTTAGTAAGATTTGGTAATATCTTGGAAAGATTTGAAGAAAGATTTTTTAGATTTTATGTCAGGCACCCACGGCACCAAATTGTATAAAGGACGGAACCCTTTTAAGGGGTCCGTTGTCCGTGGACGCTCCTGTCCATTTTGGCTATAAATAGCAAGCCAAACCAAGTTGTTTATCTATCCCTTTAACACACTTTCTCTCTACCCTTCTTGCATCATTTAGATCTGTAGATAACAATGTAGAAACATACATTAATCTCCCTCACCATCACATGATCATGATGCTTCTAACATTCATCTTTGTTGTAAGCATACTCTACATCTTGATCAACCAAGGAAAGCTTGGAGATCTAGCAATCTCCACTCATCACAAGCTGAAGATCTATCACAACAAGTTTAGGGAACTTGTGATCTTCATCATGAAGGCTTCCTATCAATGGAAGTTCATTTAGAAGTAGTTATTCAGATCCATTAGACATTTGTGTCATGGATCATTAGTGTAGAACATCATTGCATCATCACAAACTAGATTAGATGGTTTATGTGTTTGTGCCATAAAACACAAGGTTTGTTATGTTGGGCCATAAAACATAGTGGGAGTGGTTGTACCCTTGTAAAAGAACTCGAAATCTAGCTTAGTGTCGGAAATATTGTATAGGCGACGTTAGGTTGGTTCTACCTCGAACTAGAACCCGGTATTTAGCTTTGTACCGGAAAAAGTGTAAGCGACGATTGTAAGGTTTTCTCCGCCGAGAAGGGAGCTTGTTGATTTAGTGAAGTAACTCTCGAGTTGGGTACTCGGGGAGTGGAGTAGGGCGGAAAGGAGATCCGTGACCGAACCACTATAAATCATCGTGTTCGGTTTGCACTTTCCTTTCTTTATCTCTTTACTTTTATAATTGCACTATACTATTGCTTATGATGTGGTTTGATGTTAATGCTTGTGTGACAACATGGTTTACTATGCTTTACATTGGTCACAAACATTAATTGGAACTTTCATATTATAACAAGCTTCATAAGCGATTTGATACTAAAGATCTAAAGTTTTTAAACGGTAACGTATTCACCCCCCCCCCCCCCTCTACGTTTCCACAAAGGCATTAGTAAACAAGTAATAATGTCAAGAGCATGTGTAGGCGCATCTTATGCCTCGGGTCCAAGGTCTGACCAAACATACTCGAAATAAGTCGACCAAGTAAGAACTTGCAAATATCACCAAAGGTCTGACCAATGAGCAATATTCGCCACGAGTTGGAATGGCCCTAGGGTATGACCAAAGAGGTCAAGCTAAATGCACGTGTTCTTAGTTGGCTGGCATAGACTTAAAACTTTCACATAGGGTATTCACATAAATGTGGTAAAATCGTGTACAAAGAAGCATGCAAACCAACTTTGTAACACTTATTTTAAAAACTTTAAGTAATGATATTGTAGTGATCATCATGGTTCACGGTAGCTCCAATCGAACTCGCAGGGAGGTGGAGGACCAGGTCAGCGTGAGGGAATAACCGGAAATCCTTTGGGTGTGACTGTGCGCACCTCCTTAAATCCCCTTTATAGTTTGTTCTAGTGGGTGAGCCGTACATCCCAAGTGTCCATAGCGTATAGTTTTTAACTTTCATGAAAACTTGTTTCAATAGTTTAGGTCACTTAATTTTACAAAAACAATTTTTCACGAATCAAATAGTATGTCACAATGAGCCTGGTATTTAGGCGTGTAAATTAATACCATTATTAATGTTATGATTACGATATGTATTATTCCATATTGCAAGCAATTAGGTGTCAAAAACAAGTAACAATTATGCACATAAGGAATCACAAACATATAAACATAAAACATTAATAAACACATATTGATCCGAGTTCTCTTGCGATTCTTCCCCAAAAGGAGAACCATAAGACCCTCACTAGGTTTTCATTAAGTGCCTATATCGTCCCGTACATCACATAAAGTGATTGAGTGGGTCTTATAGCCGGAAAACACATAAAATTAATCATGGCAAACTAATTAACTTTTAATTATGCAATTTTATGTATCTAATTAACCATTAATTTATTTTGTTTGTGTCTAGGTATTTTTTATTAATTATTGACAAGTATTGCATTATAGTTGTCAAAACAAAAATAAAACAAATAACTAATTAGATTTCATGCAGCCTTTTCACGTGTTTATTAAAAAGTGTTACCCATAATTACAAAAACGAGATGGCTCGTGATGCCACTGTTGGGATTTTAGAAACATGTTAACCAATTAACACTACGAGTAAGCAACGAAATATGGCAGTTAATGTAATCAAGTTAACACGTAATTAATAAACATTAGAATATAAAAGGAAACAAGAAAACTAACCCTCGTAGTCACCCGCAAGTTATATCAAACAACGAAACTAACTAATAAACATGATCACCTCTATGAGTGCTCACCTAAACACTTTGACACGAATACTCCCGATAAAGCTAGTCACGTCACGTTTACCCAAACAACCCTTGTATTACTTGAACCGTTCAAACCAAACAAACCCTTGAACCTTTCACGTGTTGTCCGAGGTCAAAACCCCTAGAACCAAAGTTCTCACTGCCCGATATCAACCAAACCGTCAAAGATCAAGAATCTCCTTTGTCCGATATCTGCAACTATACCCGAGAACCAAAACTCTTTTATGTCCGATATCGGATAAAAGGATTTGGTATGTTACTTTTCTGCCTTGCGATCACAGCAACCAAACGTCCCTTTGTAGCTTCTATTCGACCAGGAATTTACTAACAAACAAGAACTACAAACCCTAAGCTAGTTTGGATTGATTAGATGCAAACTTAAGGTTTCTAATAATCAAACCTTAATTGGATTAATATTCCGATTGAAACAAGCAACAATGGTGGCAATGGGTCGATTGGAACTTCTGTGAGTTGGAGAGTATATTAGGCGTGTGTTTTGATCTAGGTTAGAGGAGTATATATAATCTCAAAACCCTAGTACACTTGGGTTTCAAACATGAGCACCAAGTTACTCACTTTCCTTAAACTAATACAACTCCAATAGGCCTAAACCCACATCCCACCGCCCCTCTATGGTAACCGGCCATTGGGCTAAGAAAAAGGTGTGATCGGGTTTAGTATTGAATGGGTCAAAACCGGATCAAAAGATAACGGGTCAAATGCGGTTCAAGTATTAAACGTATAAACCGTATTATATGTGTTTAACGTGTGTGCCCCCAATAGGCTCACACACTTTTAGTCGTTTTAATGCGGATCCAACTTGTTAATACAAATAAGCCGTAAAAACGTTTATTTTTATTTTACGATCTTCTAATGTTTTGTCAATAACAAACGTAAAATCATTTTAACGAAACAAATAAAATGCGTAAATGGTTTGAGCCAATAGTTTAATAACGCACTTACATTTTCATATAAAACACTAAACAAGTAATAGTGTTTACATCTTATAGAAATACATATGTATAACAACTAGTGTTTACATAATATGGAAATGTGTATATATTGTAATGGGTAAAAAATCTTAGTACTTGACCCATTGACTAGATACATTGAACATTGTTGGGTAAAACCCAAAGTCCATGACCCATACCCATGGAGCTTGATCCATAACCCATGACCTATTATATGACATCATGCATGAAGTCATGTTGGGTATTATCCATGATCCATAACCCAAGACCCATGACCCAATGTCTAGATACATTGCATCTTGTATAACCCATGGTTCATAACCCATAACCCATAACCCGGTTTGCAACCCAAAATCCGGACTTAAGCTGACCCAGCTGCCGGATCCCTTGGATTGCACTAGCCGGATCCCTCTAGGGAGGGATCCGTGGGAACAGTAGAGAAAATTTCCTATAAATAGTGAGCCATTTCTCTCTTGCAACTCACCCCTTTTTACACATACTATCTCTTAGTATTGTAAACTCTCTAACCTCAGATCCAAAGAATCTTTCTACGTAGTTTTGTGTTTATGTGATTCTCTAGGTTCCTCTTAAAGGCGAGAACACCACCTCTTAAAGTCGAGCAAGCTCAATTCCATGAGTTGCCAAGCTTCGTCATAATCAAGACTACTGAAGTTATCTTGTTGATAGTTCTTTCCTCTCTCCTTAGAAGTGTTGTGTTGAAGGCAGTAGTGAAAGGTGCCAAAGGTTCGTGTCGAAGGAATTAGTGAAAGGTGCTAAAGAGTCAAGTCGAAGGCATTAGTGAAAGGTTCCAAAGAGTCAAGTCGAAGGCATTAGTGAAAGGTGCCAAGGGAGTACATTCGATATGGTGCATCGATGTACAAGATAGATAGGTTGGGTTAAAGGATACTGATATCCTTATGATGTTGTAATAAGGAGTGTGTCTCCTTTGGGATAGTCTTGTATTGGTGTAGTGTTGGGTAGTAGTTCCTTCTTTGTAATGGAACTCGGTATCCAGCCTTGTACCGGATAGAGTGTAGGCGACGTTGTGATAGGTTCGGTTCTACCTCGTGGAAGAACTCGGTGTCTAGCCTTGTACCGTATAAAGAGTAGGCGACCTTGTGAAGGCTTCTCTGCCACATTAAGGAGCTTGTGTTATGTAGTGCTTACAAACTCTCGAGTAGGGAACTCGGGGAGTGGAGTAGGGCAAGGAAGGTGTCCATGTAGCCGAACCACTATAAATACTCGTGTTGTGGTTTTGTGTTTCTTACTCTTTATCTTTGCATTACTTATTTATATGCATATCTATCTTCATCCAACACACACACTAAATAGATTGACATAAGTTGATCTAAATATTTTAAAACGAAGTTTTAATCGGTAAAACTATTCAACCCCCCTTCTAGTTTTCCACAATTGGTACCAGAGCTTCGTTACCAAGTTTTTTAGAGTATATTGTACTTTAAAAACTTGATACGATCCGTGTATAATTGAAAACTACAAAGAAGACTTTCTAAAAACAAATACCATGTTTTAAGAACACTTTTGTTGGATGTTGATTGGATGACAACATAATTTTTTTTACATCTTTTTTTTGTCTTACAAAATGCACTAACCTTTCTTGTCATTTTGTTTAGTTAAACTCATATTAAGCAAGCCATCAGATTTCCTTGGTAATAAGATAACCTTTTCAAAAAAGGTATCTTAACATACTACCAACTAGATCTAGAAGGAACCGGAGTTGTCCGTTGATACTTTTTATCAAAAGTAAGGGACACTAAAACTTATCTCTAAATAACATTAGCTAAGAATAAGTATGCTTGCATAGAAACTTATGTAGTTATATTAATTTTTATTTTCTTATTTATAATATATGCTTTTGTGATATACGTGGCTTTATTAGAAAACGTTTGTGCATACGTATTTTTCTTCCGTCTAAACCTAGGTATATAAATATGTGTTATCTCAACCTAAAAATCAAATCTTTCTAAATAATAATAAAACAAAACACAAATCTCACTAATTCCTCCTTTCCTATAAAATCTTCTTCCGATTGTTTCAACACCACCAAAACCCATTTTCAAATATTCCACTTTCAAAATACCTCTCATTCAAGCTTCATCTTCCTCTTACCAAGGAATATTTCCATCATCATGGTTTACATCGCCTTCGTGATCATCATCATGACACGCATCGCTCTCGTGTATCCCATGATCAAGTTTTCTCATGGAGACATGTACTTTGTCTCTTGTTAATCTATATTTGTATCATATATCCAATCCTTTGTATTACTCTTAGTGTTGAAATGAAATATTATTAATGTCTTAGTTTATCTCGTTTATTTCTCATAACGTGTTTGTCATATTGTTTTTCCTTTCTTTCGCACCTTTAAACCTTGACATGTTTTCGAAATCTACAATGCATGCTTAAGTAGTAAACATAGGCTAAAACATATTCCTTCTTATAAACATAAAAAGTTGCAAAAATCAATTTTACGTCAAGATCATCTTTCTGTCACACTACAGATCCACGGATCCCTAACTTTTAACTAGCCGGATCCCTTTTAAAAGGGAACCGGGAGAACCGTAGACCTGGTGACAGAAACTCATGCAACATAAAAAACCACTTCATGAAACTTACTATAAAAGGGAAAACCCTACTAGAATTATTAGAACAAAGTAAGGTAATTGTCATTGTTAATACAAATAGAATAGCCAATAAAAACAAACATATCATTTCAAAGGATTGAACTAAGTTATCATCAATCAAAATTACTCTCATTACATTATCTTAACTTAATTTTGTAAATTATTCATTTCACGTCTATAGGTCTCATCATGACTCATGAGTATGAGTTCGATCATCAACTCACTTGTGTCTACATTCCTAATATTTCTCTTGAGCCTAACACACCTGGTAATCATGTATGTGGGTTCAATAATCTCGAAACTCGTTGCTTCCATAAAGGACGTGTTGTTGACTCAACTCTACTATACCAAGAAGGTATCAATACCTCATTCCGCACCATAGGACTAGAAGGTCTTCTTGGAATTAACGAGAAAATTTGTCCGTGGTTTGTTTTGGAATTCTTCCGTCAAGTTGAACTTGTTCGTAACGAGGATCGCTCTCTATCACTATGGCTTTGGATCAAAAACCAAAAGTTTGTCTTAACTCTTGGGCAATTTTCTCACATTCTCTGAATTCCAAATCGTGGACAATGTGCCTTAACTGAAGATTAGTCTCTTGATTCTCACTTTAACTACCGTGAAGAAAATAGTCCATATTGTTCACACATACCCTCTCCTCAAGAATTAACTCGCATTTTATGCACTCCTCAATCCAATTACACAACTCCAAACATAATACTTACACGTGATATCCGAGATGATCTCAAACCTCTCGCAATCATTCTACGTGAAAACGTTTGGAGTCTTAGAGGAAATCGTGAGATACTTCCTGCTTGTTGTGCTCACATGATGTACTGTCTCCTAACTCAACAACCATACAATCTCGCCTACTTCTTCGCAAGACGAATTGTAACTGTCCAAGGTAGCAAGAACAAACCTATTCCATACAGAATGTTCTTAACACACCTTTATCATCATATCATTTACTTTCATCCTCAATTTCAAAGTCCTTTATACACACTTGTGAACAAAATGATGGAACCTTTGAACACATCTCACATCACGTCATTCTTCATTCCGGATTCCTCAAATACACACCACCCATTCGACGATCCATCAAACAAAAACGCAAGAGAAACCTCGTCTTTTCTCCAAATAGAATCAATCCTTATGACTCATCTTTTACCTTGTAACATGATCATTCCTATGAAATAAAACATTTATTGATCATTTGATATCTTGCTTATATATGTGTTTTTGGAAATCATTAGTTGTTGTAATTAGACATCTAGAACAAAATAGTACACGTTCACTATTGAGTATTCTGTCTCAGATGACCGGATCCCTGACTTTCAACTAGCCGGATCCATTAAGTAAGGGAACCGTGGGATCCGGGCATGCAGAAGTGGATTTTTAAACATCCTCATATCAATCCATTCTTCCAGACCTTATCATACTAGCTAAACATGATACTTTAGGACCACTCAAGTCTTATTCAAGCTTAGTAGGTCTCACACTCACTCATAGCTAACTTAGGATCACATTCAAGGTGTTTTTGATTTATCACTTCACCAAAACTCACCATATTTCCGCTCCAATGCTCACACATTGTTCCTCACATCTCAAAACACATAGTTTGATATTTCTCTCAATTTTGGCAAATTGATTTTAGTCATCCATACCTCAAAATAGGCCAAAAACTAGTTTTCATTTCTTATGATTTTTAAGGAATTTTCCAAATTTCTTTTAAGTTAGCATCTGATCTCTTGGATCATTTGACTCCACTTGACACTCTCAAATCTCTTAGTATCGTCCTTGATCACCCATTGGTGCTTATAAAACCTCATTTCTTTCCATAAAAGACAATCATTAACTATCCTCACTCATCTCACTTGATCATTTAAGTCTCATATCATTTAAGACACCTGAGAAGACTGAAAACACTCAAGATGTGTAGGTATTAGACCTTACAAGACATCATTTTCTTTTTCTTTGACTGCTGATAGCCGGATCCCTAGGTTTAGCCTAGACAGATCCCTCATTTGAGGGATCCGTGGGAACTGACTTCACAGACCAAGCCAATCTTAGCTAAAACAATCATTTCAAGCCTTCCTTGCTAACTTGAACACTCCACCTTGTCGTAATTGACTTCCTTGATCTATTCAAACTCTGTAGTTGACTCTTGTGCATGAAAATAATTGCAATTTGAAGGATCTTAGTGGCTTAAGCTTTAAATTCACTTACCAATTCCTTCCCTTTATAAACCTCATTTCTAAGTCACCATTCATAACCTCATTCTTAGTAACTAAAAGTCTTTATCTCACTTTCCATTTGTCATTTCATCATGAGGAAAGCCCCTAGTGCTAACTCATCCACCAAAGGACCTCTCAAGAAACTTGCTCGGGTTGTCCACGAAATCTCTTCAACCGAATCATCACCCGTTAAAACCGCAAACGCTAGAATTCCCTCTCAACAAACTCAACCAATCAAACCAATCCCCAAAGGTATTGTTCCCACAAAACTACCCTTGCCAAACACTAATATACCTCCTAAACCCCTATTTCCACTAAACCATCACCTCTAGTACCTAGAGGTATCTCTTTCACCACTCCACTCTCATCTCCACACCTCTACAACGTAGAGGACTTTCCTTCTAGCCCATCTCACCCACCACCATTGCCAACATTTTCCTCAATTGAGAAAATACCTCAACAACAAAACTTTGGTGTTGAGACAACACTAGCACCCGTATCCTTTTCTCCATCACCCTCAAATAGTTCATTTTGGATTATGAGGAATCAACAAAATCAACAACCGGACCACATGGAAGTTGATACCTCCCTACCACCATCCACAACACATATTCCACCACCTTCATCCTTAGTTGAACCACCTCCAACTTCATCAAACATACCACCACAAATTCCTCCTTATTTTGTGGAACCTCTATCTAATCTTCTATCTCAAACCACTCCATTCCTACCACCATCATTTCCTAGCCATGACAAAGATTGTTATCACTGTCAACATGTTGAAGGTTCAGTACATGAAGTACGTGACGAACTATGTTTAATGTTTTAACACCTCCTTGAACGTTTTGATGAGGTCAACAAACCTAAACATCCTTAAAGCTTAGGAATTAAAGTAGTATTCTAGTCTTAAGTTTAAACTTAGATGTGTTAGGAATCATACTTCATGTTCAGTTCATTTTCTTAGTTTTAGAGTTATGTACATCATTTCTCTCATTTTATTGAATGAAATTACATGTTGTATGCCATGTGGTCTTGAGAATATGTTTGGTGCCTTAATACATATCCTATCTTGATGTTAACATCACATTTTACATCCACATTGATGTCATGAGAATGCAGGTATACGGATCCCTGACTTTTGCCTAGACGGATCCCTTTCATGAAGGAACTGTGGGATCCGTGCAACAGAAACATTTTTTTTTTACTAATTTGAGTCTCTTTTACAGGAAATTATGCATCATATACTTGCTTTCTAACCTTTGTTTTGTAGATTTTCAAAATACACATGAATACTTTGACACCCTCAACAAGGGGAGCTTTTCGTCAAAGCAAAACTATTGCAAAAACGCTTGCAATACTTTCACTTAAGATTTCTTTACTTGACTCCCTCACAAAGGGGATCACTCATCAAGGGGGAGCATGTTCGTCAAAAGACGAAACCATTTGCAAACATAATTGCAAAACACTCGCTTAGTCTTCCTAATTACTTGACGCCCTCAACAAAGGGAAGCACCCGTCAAGGAGGAGCTAAGACGAGAACTCTTCTCTTCTCTTACTCTCTATTTTTCATATTATTGCTTTTCACACGTTTTTCTCAAAACAATGTGTTAGTTTCTTTTCGACACTCTTTTTGTTTCGACAAAAAAGGGGAGAAGAGAGTAAAAACTCCAATTCAAACTTTTACAAATTTTAGTTATTCTTAAAGTAATCTTATGTTTTGTTATCAACAAAAAATGGGAGATTGTTAATACAAATAAGCCGTAAAAACGTTTATTTATATTTTACGATCTTCTAATGTTTTGTCGATAACAAACGTAAAATCATTTTAACGAAACAAATAAAATACGTAAATGGTTTGAGGCAATAGTTTACTAACACACTTACATTTTCATATAAAACACTAAACAAGTAATAGTTTTTTACATCTTATATGTTAATACAAATAAATCGTAAAAACATTTATTAATATTTAGTGATCTCTTATTGTTTTGTTGATAACAAATATAAAGTTATCATAAGTAAAATTATAAGGATACATGTTATTTTTGTAAAGCATCTACATATATAGTCATTTAATGTAAATTGTTGTAATGATTCATTTATTGTAATAGTTTATTAGGATGGGTAAAAACCACAACCCATGACCCATACCCATGGAGCATATCCATAACCCATGGAGCTAACCCATTGACTAGATGCATTGCATCTTCTAGATACATTGTATCTACTTGGATACCCATGGTACAAAGTCTAGGACCCATGACCCATGACCCATGACCCATAACCCACGGATAATGAGGAGCGTCTCACGGATCCCTCGGTTTACACTAGACGGATCCCTCATGTATGGGATCCGTGCAACAGTAGCAAGATTTTGCCTATAAATAGAGAGCCATTTCTTCATTGTAACTCACCCCTCTTCTTACAAACTCTCTCATATATTCTTTCATTCTTCTAATCTCAGATCTCTTGATCTAGATAGTTGTTCTTCTTTCTTTTGTTGTGATTCTCATATAGGTCCTTCTCTAAGGCGAGATCACGAGCAAGGGGTCCTTGATTGATTTGTTCCTCCACAAGATTTCTGTAGCAAAGATCTTGTATTTCATATTTCACATATTTGTTGTGTGATAGTAGTGTTGGTTTGGTCCTCCGTGTTAAGGACTCGGTATTTAGCTTTGTACCGGAAAAGTGTAAGCGACGTTGTGAAGGCTTCTCTGCCGAGTTGAAGGAGTTTGTTGACATAGTGCTTGAACTCTCGAGTAGGTGACTCGGGGAGTGGAGTAGGGCAAGGAAGGTGTCCTTGTAGCCGAACCACTATAAATTGGTTATGTCATTTCTATCCTTTACTTTACTTGTTTTCTTTACTTTCATTACATAAAGATCTATACTTTCTCTCCATCCACACGATTTCACATAACACCGAATCTAAAGTTTTTGAAACTAAGTTAAAATCGGCAAAACTATTCAACCCCCCTTCTAGTTTTCCACATTATAGTAATACATATGTATAACAACTAGTGTTTACATAATATGTGTAACAACCCCAAATCTCGGTACAGCGGAAGTCTTAATCATATCTCATTTCCAAAACCAATAATCATATCTCATTTCCAAAATCCATAATCATATCTCGTTTCCAAAATCAATAATCATATCTCTCAATAATAACGTTTCCATAATCAGTTCACAATATCCCTTAACATATCATCTCATAATTCAAATCGCAGTTCATACCATAATCAAATAAGAAGCTTCGGCTTGGCAAGCGGGCATGCGTCGGTCGAGGATTAATTTTCTTAAAAGTGGTTATAGTTTAGGGTTTATAAAATTCCTAATTCTCTATAACCTTGAGCTCTGATACCAATCTGTAACACCCCCAAATCTCGGTACGGCGGAAGACTTAATCAAGTTTTCAGGGCGTTACTATTGGATTGGTATCGCACACAAGTATAGAAAACGATAGTCATTTAACATTCAAAACCAATCCCAATTTAGTTAATCCAAACATTTAATCCAAAAGAGTAATTATTAGGCACAAAACATAGTTTAATAAAATAGGTCCTCATAGTTTATCAGAGTCAGAAATAATCCTTGAATCCCGCCTTCTTGCCAAGCTTCCACCGAATCAAGTATTCCAAACATCTCTCAAATACCTGAGAAATCATGCTAAAAGGTCAGCTTATGCTGGTGAGTTCATAGGTTTAAGTTCAACAAAATCATAGTGGACCTGTAAGAGTTGATTTGCTATGCAAGACCTAAGATAGATAAATACCGTTTGCACACCGATCCTACCCGGATCACCAATCATAACACATGTCCCATATCCAGGGACTACTCGGGCCCAGCGACTCTAGTCCAGCAATGTCGTGGAAAAATCTAGAGCAATTGCCAACCCCGGACTAGGTCGATGTATAAGTCTATTCTTAGTTAGGCACGGTTAAACCTAGACTAAGGCAACAACTACCGCACATCTATCTAAACAGTCAAGCATATAAGCAAATCCAAATAGTTTTAACGGTCCAAAAGCAGCAGCATGATTCTCACCCCAAAATAGTTCAAAACATAGTTAAAACGTAGATAAAAGTGGGGCTATGAAACTCACCTCAAGCAATCAACGCACAAATAAACACTAGCAGAAGATAACGGTATCACAGCACAGCAACTATCGACTCGGCACAACCTATTAATGTAGACCAACTTTAATATATATATTCCTCAAGATCAACGTTATCTACCCCAATATGTTCCATTTCTTTATTTCCAAAAACGTCTCTTTTCACCATTTAATCCGAGTGTTTGGTATTCCTCATGTGGGTGTATCGACTCAATATGATGCCATGAATGCACTCAAACAACCAATATATAACTCAATGCGACACAATGAGACCTCTAAACGATAATCTCCATAGTTCAATAAGTTTCGGAATAAATAGTCGACCTTATCGAATTCGTCAACTCGATAAACTCATTTATTTATTCGTGTCGCTTATTATCCCATAAATCAATCGTATCCTAAAGAGTCATAAGGATAAGTCACCCATTAATAAGGTTACCCAACGTACCTAGCGGCCTTTTATTAGATTTGTCAACCTAATAAGTCCGCTACCCACGTGGATCAACACTATTAATGCTAGGTTATCCGTAACCCTTGCACACAACGTAAGCAATTAAATACTTAAACCAATATTAAATGTCCACAATTGACATTTATTGATAAACGTGTACTCGAAACATTAATTACTTATTTATTGCAAAACATTTCCAATTTAGTCGTTAGTTTCCGTTTAAAAATAGTAAATAACAAGATAAGACTTGTTATCGACATTTTGGGTACAAAAGCCCATTTATTATTTTTATTTCATAGTTTATTAGCATTTTCATATATATATATATATATATATATATATATATATATATATATATAGGGGAGGGTTAATGTGAGATATTTTTTAAAGTTGTAAAAATGAGAACTAATTTACACCGTTGGATCTACTAATTTGTGTTAGATGAGATTAATCATTAATGAGTGACATTAATGTAATTAAATGGAGTTTCAAGGGTATTTTGGAGAAATCATATGACATTTTTTGAATTAATTTTTGATGTATTTTCTTTTCACAAATCATTTTGTTTTTTATACATAATTCACTAGCCATTTTTGTACAAACTGATACATTTTATTTTTTGATACATATTTCACCACTTACTAAAATAAACGGATACACTTGATACATAATACAGAAAACCCTGATATGCACCACTGAAATAAATAGATACACTTGATATACAATACAAAAAACCCGAATATGCACCACTAAAATAAACGAATACATTTGGTACACAGTACAAAAAAACCCTAATATATATATTACATCTCAAACAACTTATACATCTCAAGAAACCTGATACATCAAGTCGAACTCGTCCAAGTTTTATACAACCGAACCCACAGATACACAACTAATTTATTATGCACCACTAATATAATATATTGATACATCCTACGAAAACTAATATATCAAATCAAAAAAATAATGGCAACGAACTACAAGTGATAAATACCAGTTATAAAAAAAAATACTACACATGTGAATTTTCAAAAACAAACAAAACTTCTACATAAGTGATGATACATACAGAGTATATTATAAACAACAAAAAGGTACCAACATGACATATTGTAATAGTACGGAGAACAAGTTGTTGATAAAATTAAATTTGTTACGTAAGTAGTTTTCTCTTTGAAAAATGTGAAAATGCACATATATATATTAGCCAAAAGATGTTAGTTGGAACAAAATTCATAAAATTATCTAGCCCAACTGATTGATGGGTGACATACAAATGTTATAGCCCAAGTTTTGTAAAATCCATAAAAAAGATACACGAACAGTAAACAGATAGCCAAACAGATACACTTATACACACGTTTTCAATGAAGACGAAAACGTCGGATATGGCGATTCCACATCGAACCTATATCGTGGTGGTGGTGTGGGTACTCTTTAGCCGGCATCAGAAAATCACCAACAGTGGTGTCGGTGATTACCGTATATGTAGACAACAAATCTGAATACAACACCGGTAACCGTTACCTGTTTCTTGCGGTTACGGTTGTGGACTAGTATCACATCGGTGGCGGCGACTAAGGTTCTGATATTGAGTTCTGACAATGGCGCCGCCTAGACCCGACACACGAAACTTAACAGTGGTGACCAGATGTGATTCATTCGGTTTGGATATGGTTAGATTTATTAAGAGACAAAAGATTAGAGGTTTTTAAAGGAGATATATCTATGATTTTATTGAGAGAATAGATAAAAAGAAAAAAAAAAGAAAAGAATGAGAGACAAGAGATAGATCTGTGATCAGGAAAAATGAAATAATCCATTTAATGTATGTCGAAGGTTTTGTATACGGATCTTAAATCCCTAATATACCCTTTTGGTTTAACTTATACTTTTAATTGTAATTAATTTTTGAATGCCACTTGTCCAGCTTTTATTGGTTCTTATTTTTATAACTTTAAGAAAGTTTTCATTAGAACTAGATTCTATATATATATATATATATATATATATATATATATATATATATATATATATATATTTCGTCAAATTCAAATATTAATCTCATATCGTTATTTGTTTCGAGTCCACAAGCACGAGTCATAACTTCTCGGATTTTAATCAATCAATAGTCCAAATTATACTAAAGTCCATGTTACGGCTTTGTCGGAGTCAACTATTGACTAAAAAGTCAGAGTAACGCCGACGTAGCTCAAAGTCAACAATATATATATCAAATCCAAATTTAAAAGTCACAATATCGCAATTCAATCCCAAACCAACTCAAAACAATCTCGCCAACCAATCAATCAACCAAAAGTACTCGAAACCAATGTTATGACCCTAATGCTCATGACACGGTCGCGGTTAAGACCACGTGAACCAAACAAGCTTTAGAAGCTTTTCGGATCCACGCGTCTCATCCAAACCTCAACTACATCAACCAACAAGCTACCAAATCGACCCGACCCGGACCCATGGTCCATGTGGGTCTCGTACGCCTCTCATGGCCACGTACGAGCCCTAGGTGGTTCGTACGTCCCATGTTTCACAACCAAACACAACCAAATCAATTCCACAACACCCAATTCCAATCATTCAAGCTCCAAACACTAACCAAACACAAAAACCATCATCTATCTTAGCCAAAAATATGAAGCTAAACCTAAAATTCATAAACCCATAAAATTGATACACCACACATTTACCAAACACTAATTACTTGTTTATTTAGTCACTAATTAGACTTAATTTCATGTTCCACCCAAAAGCCCTAAATTTGTTCATAGGGTCGAAACCCTAATTTTCAATTCGTGGCTTATTATTGCCCAAACAAGCTCAAAACTTGTTCCATTTACCTTATTCAATCACCAATTGCAAAACCCACTTGAAACCCTAAAAGTACGAATCTTAACCCTTGAATTCGAAGGTGTTATTGAAGTCCAAATGGAGTGTGTAATATATGGTTGGAAAGAGGAGAAAGAGAGCTTCAAGATGGTGGTGGAGGTGTATGGTGACGCGCCACCGGCGGGCCGTGGTGGCCGGAATAGTGGCCGGCGGTGGTGGGTGGTTTAGGGTTAGGGTTTTTAGAAAGATGGTGTAGAGAGAGAAAGAGTTAGTGTGTGTGTTTTAGAGAGAGAATGAAAGAGGTGAAATGGGGATTGGATGGGGTATATATACTAGGCCACTAGGGACCTCAAAATAATTATTTTTGAGGAGGGGGGGCGCCGGTTTCAAGAGAAAGGGAAGGGGTCGGAGTTGTAATTTTTCGTAACTATCCCGTTTACCCCTTCCCGAGCTCATATATTGTCCCCCGAGTGTCTCACAATATTTATTTAACTTTCTAACATCGTTATTTACGTTTTTCCATGAGTTTTGACTATTTATTTGTCAATATTCGAGTTACGGTCTAAAAGTTACAATAATTCTTGTTTTAGGCTTTTCTAGTGCCGAATCGAATAGTGCCTACCAAATAGAGTTAAAACTCATACGATAACTCATTTAATAATGAAATAAACCATAAAAACCAATAGACGATATAAATCAAGTCATGGTTTATAAAAATAGTGATAAAGGCAAAACTCGGTTTAGTTTAACGTAATGCGGTTACCTAAAATAGTCTCCCTAAATTGCCAGTTGTCACAGCCTCCCAGCCTCAGAAGAAACCCATCCCGGGTTTCACTCCGAGTTGCTTGATGTCATGAAAAGTTTAGGATACTTCCTACGGAAAACGTCCTCACGTTCCTAAGTGAACTCCGGTCCATGCCGGGAGTTCCAACGAACCTTAATAATCGGAATACGGCTATTCTTCAGCCTTTTGATCTCACGGTCCATAATCTCAATCGGTTCCTCAACAAAATTCAATTTCTCATCAATACGAATATCTCTTAAAGGCACCACTATGTTTTCCTCTGAAAGACATTTCTTAAGATTACTAACATGAAAGACATTGTGTACACTACTCAGTTCCGATGGTAGCTCCAAGCGGTATGCTACCGGTCCGATTCTTTCCAGGATTAGAAAGGGACCAATATATCAGGGATTGAGTTTTCCACGTTTCCCAAAATGAACCACTCCTTTCCAAGGAGAAACTTTCAACATAACACGATATCCAACCTGAAATTCTAAAGGTTTACGTCTCTTATCGGCATAACTCTTTTGTCTATCTCGAGTGGTTTGCAACCGATTACGAATCTGTACTATCTTCTCAGTGGTTTCTAGGACAAGTTCGGGACATGTAAGTTGACTCTCGCCAACTTCAGCCCAACAAACACGAGAACGACATTTTCGGCCAAACAGCGCCTCAAATGGGGCGGCCTTAATGCTAGAGTGATAACTATTGCTGTAAGAGAATTCGGCCAAAGGGAGGTGTCTCTCCCAGCCTTTGCCGAAATCAATAACACATGCTCTAAGCATGTCTTCTAAAGTCTGAATGGTTCTCTCGCTTTGACCATCGGTGTGTGGATGGTAAGCTGTACTTATATCCAAATTCGTTCCTAATGCTGTCTGTAACGACTTCCAAAAGCGGGATGTAAAACGACTATCCCTATCAGAAATGATAGATATCGGTACTTCATGACGTGATACTATCTCCTTAAGATACAATCGAGCAAGCTTATCAAGACTATCGGTTTCACTAATAGTTAAGAAGTGAGCAGACTTAGTTAAACGATCAACTATTACCCAGATAGCGTCATTGCCGCTAACTGTTCTCGGTAATTTAGTGATAAAGTCCATGGTTATTCGCTCCCATTTCCATTCCGGGAGTTCGGGTTGAACTAAAAGTCCTGATGGTTTCTGATGTTCGGCCTTAACTTTAGAACAAGTCAGGCACCAACTGACATACTGAGCTATATCGGCTTTCATATTAGGCCACCAATAAAGTTTCTTAAGATCCTGATACATCTTATCGGCTCCAGGATGAATATAGTATTTTTATTTATGCGACTCGTGCATAATAAACTCACGGATTCCACCATGAAATGGTATCCAACTTCTGTCTTTGAAGCATAATGTTCCGTCGGAACGCTTCAAGAAGCCGTTTTCACTTTCTACCATTCCATGAAGATTCTCATAAGGACGGTTCTCTTCCGTCAATGCCTCTGCTTGAGCGGCCAAAATTTGAGATGGTAAGGGCGAAACAATGGTCATTCCTAATGATCTAACAAGTAGGGATGGAATGTCCTCTTTACGACTAAGTGCATCAGCCACAACATTAACCTTACCAGGATGATAACGAATCTCTTCCAACCAACGACGTTGTCTCATGTTCAGTTCCTTCTGGTCTAAGATATGCTTCAAACTCTTGTGTTCGGTAAATACTACGCACTTGGTTCCATACAGGTAATGTCTCCAAATCCTAAGAGCAATCACCTTTTGTTCAAAAAAAAAAAAAAAAAAAAAAAAAAAAAAAAAACGCTACATCACCTAACTTAAGGTCATGGGTGGTGTAGTTTTTCTCATGCTTCTTAAGTTGTCGGGATGCATAACCAATCACCTTCTCATGTTGCATCAAAACAGCACCTAAGCCTTTATGCGAAGCGTCGCAGTACACGACAAAGTCTTCGCTTCCTTCAGGCAAAGCTAGGATGGGCGCACTACACAACTTCTCCTTCAGAAGTTGGAATGCTTCTTCTTCTTTTTCTCCCCATTCATACTTAACATCCTTCTGTGTTAGTTTGGTCAGCGGCTTAGCTATCTTGGAAAATCCCTCAATGAATCTCCTATAATAGCCTACTAACCCTAGAAACTGTCGGATTTCTGATGGGTTCTTAGGAGCTGCCCAATCCTTAATTGCCTTAATCTTAGTTGGGTCAACATGAACACCTCGACTATCTATCACATGACCTAAGAATTGCACGGACGGAATCCAAAATTCACACTTAGAGAATTTGGCATACAACTTCTCCTCTCTCAGCAATCCTAAAATGAGCCTCAATTGCTCTTCGTGCTCCTCACTACTCCTAGAGTATATCAAGATGTCATCTATGAATACTATCACAAACTTATCCAGGTATGGCTTACACACTCGGTTC
Organism: Chrysanthemum seticuspe; assembly: GCA_019973895.1. NCBI lineage: Eukaryota > Viridiplantae > Streptophyta > Magnoliopsida > Asterales > Asteraceae > Chrysanthemum > Chrysanthemum seticuspe. The sequence goes on from BPTQ01000008.1 coordinate 40,806,199, forward strand.
ATGAGATCCATGAAAACCGCTGGCGCGTTGGTCAAACCAAACGACATCACTTGGAATTCATAGTGTCCATAACGAGTTCTAAACGCAGTCTTAGGGATATCCTCTTCTCGAACTCTAAGCTGGTGATATCCAGATCGTAAATCGATCTTAGAAAAGACGCTAGCTCCTTGGAGTTGGTCGAACAGATCATCTATTCTAGGTAACGGATAACGGTTCTTCAATGTTAACTTATTCAATTCCCTATAATCAATGCACATCCGAAATGATCCATCCTTCTTCTTCACAAACAACACCGGTGCTCCCCATGGTGACGAACTTGGTCGAATGAATCCCTTCTCTGACAATTCTGCCAACTGTTTAGACAGTCCCTCCAATTCTCTTGGAGCAAGTCGATAAGGTGCCCGGGCTACGGGTGTCACACTGGGTATCAACTCTTTTTGGAATTCCACTTGTCGGACAGGTGGAATCCCTGGCAGATCGTCTGGAAACACATCCGGAAATTCTCTAACGACGGGTACATCGTTAAGGTGTCTTTCACTCTTCTCCTCACTTTTCTTTTCAGAAATTCGAGCCAAGAAAAGACAACCTCCTCTATCGATGTACTTCTGGGCCTTAATACAGGAGATGATGCTCAACCGGGAAGGACTTCCACAGTCGCTTCGATCTCCTTGTATGCTCAGAACTTTTCCGCCATACGGTAAACGCACAATCTTCTCATCACAAATGATGTGTGCACCGTTCTTCGATAACCAATCCATTCTGATAATGACGTCAAAACTTCCCAAGGTAACTGGTAATAGATCTATACTAAACGGGCGGTCTAGGAAACTTAAGGTACAACCTCGAACTACGGTTTCTATCTTCTCTCTATTGCCATTCGCTAATTCCACATCGTAACTAAACCCTAGAGGTGTTTGGGAGATTCCTAGTAATGGTATAAAATTGGTGGATACGAAACTCATATCCGCACCAGTATCAAACAGTATGAAAGCATAGCGATTATTGAGAAGGAACGTACCCGTAACTAAGTTAGGGTCCTCGCCAGCTTCCTTCCCAATAGCGTAAACACGCAATGTTCCCATGTCTCTCTGCTGATTCCTAGCACCATGGTTTCCCTGGTTTTCCACAACCTCGCGCTTCACAGGGTTTAAGCCATTACCTCCTACACCTCGGTTAGCAAATCCTCCTACATTACCGGGATTTCCTCTCATCCACGGCTCTCGGTACTCATTCTTAAAGTGTCCCTTCTTTCCACATCCAAAACAGGTGACAGTGGCCTTCCAGTCCGCTCCTTGTGCAGTTTGAGCTGCAGCAAGTGGTCGGGACCTACAGTCTTTGGCCAAGTGTCCTACCTTAGAGCACTTCCTACACACATTCGGGCATAGTCCGTGGTAGTATCGGTTACAATGACCACACACAGGCTTACTACCTTCATAATCTTTCCTACCTCCATTTCCTATGGCGAACACCTTGGCTGTCTCTTGCCATTTGTTGCCATTCCCTTTTGCAACTTCGTTCCTCTTCCTCTTATCACTCCTATCATTCTTACCCTTGTCTCCTAATTCTAGCACACAAGAGTCCATCAAACTCTGAGCCACAGCAATTGCCTCTTGCAAATTAACTGGCTTTGTAGCGATGACATCATTTCGAGTAGCCAAAGGCAATCCATCAGTATACCTTTCAATCTTAAGTTCTTCGGTGCGAACCATTTCAGGGAAAAGCAATGATAACTCTTGGAAACGACGAGTATAAGTCGCCATGTCAGTACCCTTAACCTTATGGTTCCAGAACTCACTCTCTAACTTCTTAACTTCATTCCTAGGACAGTAAGTCTTAATCAGGAGAGTCTTAAACTGAGTCCAAGTCATACTATAAGCTACATCAATTCCTACTGATCTGTGATAGTTGTTCCACCAGGTCAACGCCTCGTCCTTCAAGGTGAATGTTGCATACTTAACCTTACAATCTTCATCACAGTTACTCACAGCAAACACAGATTCAGTTTTCTCCATCCACCTAGTCAGGTAAACTACTCCCTCAGTTCCTCCAAACTCAATGGGATCACAAAATCGGAACTCTTTGTAGGTACAACCTCGATTTTGATTTAGAATTGGGGTTCCACTAGAAGTGTTGGAAAGATTAGCCTCAGCTAGCAGTTCAGCGACACGCTGAGACACTAGCTGGTCAATGTGGGTTGGGTTCACAAGTGGAGGGTTTTGTTGAACAGGACCATTCTCAGCACGGTCGTTCACATTCGGGTTTTCTACAGCTGGGTTATCAATGTTCGGGTTCTCAACATGTGGTGTGGTCGGGGCCGGACGACGACCTCGACGACCAGGGGCAACAACAACAGCAGGAGCTGATCGGTTGTTCCTAAGAAAGTTTCGTCTTGTTGCCACCATTCTGGAGGCAAGAAGAACAGTTTCATAAGTTCACAATTCACGTTCTAAAATAAAGTTGGGTTCCAAGGGTCACCCAATAACGCCTGAATACATAATCAAGGCCAACAGGGATAACGCTATATCAAGCGAACCAATCAAATACCGAATCATAACTAAGGATGCACGTTCTAATAACCATAACTCATAGGTTTCAAAAGTGGAAATACATGGAAGGATACATCTAACAACGATACTAGCAAGACAACTAGGATAATCCTACATCTCGAACCAAGTACTACTTAGTTTCAAGATGATACAAAGCCATGAATCTAATACTATCTAGCCACGTCTACGAATACCACTAACCGATCTCCTAACATCGTCAACCTCTCTCCACAAAGATGCTAACTCAACACGTCGAGCATCGCGAGCACTCTTAAGCTTTGTGACCTCTCTCTCCAACTCACCAATCCTACGCCAAATCGCTCTATCAGCGTCACGAGTTGTCGCGAACCCTCTTAGCAGGTCCCCAACCTGCTCCTGGAGCTCCAACATACCCTCACGCAAAACTCTAGTCCTCCTGACTACAGTACCCATATCAACTCTCAGATCCTCTATACTAGCCCTAGATACTCCAACCAACAGATCCGTCAACTGACTAAGCCTAGTACCCTGCGATGTAATCCTCTCCCACATCAGACCCGTCTCACCATACTCCTCGGCCTCAGAAACAATCTCTGGTGGTATCTCCGATCCTAACGGGCTACCTATATAAGGTGAGTAAGGTGGTGAGTCGATGTCTAAAGGCTGTCCAGGGGACTTAGGCTCAGGAAAAGGAGAACCTAGTCCCGGAGAATGTGCAGGACTCTGCAATGGAGGAGTATGCCCTTCTGGGATATCCTCATCATCCTCCTCTTAACGATCCTCATCCTCGTCAACATACTGCTCCTCAATCTCATGCTCCTCCTCAACCTCATGCTCATCCTCGCCCTCATCCATAGAGGGAGAGTCCATGAGTCAGAGTCTCTGTGCAGGTAAATCCTGAGGTGGTACACTAGGAGATCTAGGCCTCCTAAGACATGGTGATGCTGCTAAACGGATAGGTGATGATGGTGGTCTCACGGACATGCGGGCAGTGCTATAAGCAAGCCTAGGAGTCTGTGCTCGCGCTAAAACATGATGTAAAGTGAGCTGCCTAGATGAGCTAGGACAATCTGATGATGATGAACTAGTGTGACGGGCAATCTCATAAGGATCACCCTGCGCAACCGTCATGAGAGTCAATGTTGGCGAACTAGCAACAGCAAGGACCTCCTCAGACACATCAAAAGCTAGTGAAGGCATAGTCTATGACAATGGCATAGGGTAGGTATAAGTGTTCGAAACAACTAGTTTTAATAAGCGCATCAACTTAACCAAAACATATATCACATAATGAAAGCTTTAAAAGTAGAGGTACCGCATTACTCAAAACATGCCTTTAATAAAACACATAAGTTCCGTTCTATCACATAATCCCATATCAAATCAATCGAGTTCAAAATTTCCAAAATCACAATATATCGTTTGCTCAAATCAAATTCCGTAATATCTCGATAATCATATCTCATTTTCCAAAACAAATAATCATATCTCATTTCCAAAATCCATAATTATATCTCGTTTCCAAAATCAATAATCATATCTCCCAATAATAACGTTTCCATAATCAGTTCACAATATCCCTTAACATATCATCTCATAATTCAAATCGCAGTTCATACCATAATCAAATAAGAAGCTTCGGCTTGGCAAGCGGGCGTGCGTCGGTCGAGGATTAATTTTCTTAAAAGTGGTTATAGATTAGGGTTTATAAAATACCTAATTCTCTATAACCTTGAGCTCTGATACCAATCTATAACACCCCCAAATCTCGGTACAGCGGAAGACTTAATCAAGTTTTCGGGGCGTTACTATTGGATTGGTATCGCACACAAGTATAGCAAAAGATAGTCATTTAACATTCAAAACCAATCACAATTTAGTTAATCCAAACATTTAATCCAAAAGAGTAATTATTAGGCCCAAAACATAGTTTTATAAAATAGGTCCCCATAGTTTATCAGAGTTAGAAATGATCCTTGAATCCCGCCTTCTTACCAAGCTTCCACCGAATCAAGTATTCCAAACATCTCTCAAATACCTGAGAAATCATGCTAAAAGGTCAGCTTACGCTGGTGAGTTCATAGGTTTAAGTTCAACAAAATCATAGTGGACCTGTAAGAGTTGATTTGCTATGCAAGACCTAAGATAGATAAATACCGTTTGCACACCGATCCTACCCGGATCACCAATCATAACACATGTCCCGCATCCAGGGACTACTCGGGCCCAGCGACTCTAGTCCAGCACTGTCGTGCAAAAATCTAGAACAATTGCCAACCCCGGACTAGGTCGATGTAGAAGTCTATTCTTAGTTAGGCACGGTTAAACCTAGACTAAGGCAACAACTACCGCACATCTATCTAAACAGTCAAGCATATAAGCAAATCCAAATAGTTTTAACGGTCCAAAAACAACAGCATGATTCTCACCCCAAAATAGTTCAAAACGTAGTTAAAACGTAGATAAAAGTGGGGCTATGAAACTCACCTCAAGCAATCAACGCACAAATAAACACTAGCAGAAGATAACGGTATCACAGCACAGCAACTATCGACTCGGCACAACCTATTAATGTAGACCAACTTTAATATATATATTCCTCAAGATCAACGTTATCTACCCCAATATGTTCCATTTCTTTATTTCCAAAAACGTCTCGTTTCACCATTTAATCCTAGTGTTTGGTATTCCTCATGTGGGTGTATCGACTCAATATGATGCCATGAATGCACTCAAACAACCAATATATAACTCAATGCGACACAATGAGACCTCTAAACGATAAGCTCCATAGTTCAATAAGTTTAGGAATAAATAGTCGACCTTATCGAATTTGTCAACTCGATAAACTCATTTATTTATTCGTGTCGCTTATTATCCCATAAATCAATCGTATCCTAAAGAGTCATAAGGATAAGTCACCCATTAATAAGGTTACCCAACGTACCTAGCGGGCTCTTATTAGATTTGTCAACCTAATAAGTCCGCTACCCACATGGATCAACACTATTAATGCTAGGTTATCCGTAACCCATGCACACAACGTAAGCAATTAAATACTTAAACCAATATTAAATGTCCACAATTGACATTTATTGATAAACGTGTAATCGAAACATTAATTACTTATTTATTGCAAAACATTTCCAATTTAGTCGTTAGTTTCCGTTTAAAAATAGTAAATAACAAGATAAGACTTGTTATTGACATTTTTGGTACAAAAGCCCATTTATTATTTCTATTTCCTAGTTTATTAGCATTTTCATATATATATATATATATATATATATATATATATATATTTCGTCAAATTCCAATATTAATCTCATATCGTTATTTGTTTCGAGTCCACAAGCACGAGTCATAACTTCTCGGCTTTTAATCAATCAATAGTCCAAATTATACTAAAGTCTATGTTACGGTTTTGTCGGAGTCAACTATTGACTAAAAAAGTCAAAGTAACGCCGACGTAGCTCAAAGTCAACAATATATATATCAAATCCAAATTTAAAAGTCACAATATCGCAATTAAATCCCAAACCAACTCAAAACAATCTCTCCAACCATCCAATCAATCAACCAAAAGTACTCGAAACCAATGTTATGACCCTAATGGTCATGACACGGTCGCGGTTAAGACCACGTGAACCAAACAAGCTCTAGAAGCTTTTCAGCTCCACGCGTCTCATCCAAACCTCAACTACATCAACCAACAAGCTACCAAATCGACCCGACCCGGACCGGACCCATGGTCCATGTGGGTCTCGTACGCCTCTCATGAGCCACGTACGAGCCCTAGGTGGTTCGTACGTCCCATGTTTCACAACCAAACACAACCAAATCAATTCCACAACACCCAAATCCAATCATTCAAGCTCCAAACACTAACCAAACACAAAACCCATCATCTATCTTAACCAAAAATATGAAGCTAAACCTAAAATGCATAAACCCATCAAATTGATACACCACACATTTACCAAACACTAATTACTTGTTTATTTAGTCACTAATTAGACTTAATTTCATGTTCCACCCAAAAGCCCCAAATTTGTTCATAGGGTCGAAACCCTAATTTTCAATTCGTGGTTTATTATTGCCCAAACAAGCTCAAAACTTGTTCCTGTTCCATTTACCTTATTCAATCACCAATTGCAAAACCCACTTGAAACCCTAAAAGTACGAATATTAACCCTTGAATTTGAAGGTGTTATTGAAGTCCAAATGGAGCGTGTAGTATATGGTTGGAAAGAGGAGAAATAGAGCTTCAAGATGGTGGTGGAGGTGTATGGTGACGCGCCGCCGGCGGGCCGTGGTGGCCGAAATAGTGGTCGGCGATGGTGGGTGGTTTAGGGTTAGGGTTTTTAGAGAGCTGGTGTAGAGAGAGAAAGAGTTAGTGTGTGTGTTTTAGAGAGAGAATGAAAGAGGTAAAATGGGGATTGGATGGGGTATATATACTATGCCACTAAGGACCTCAAAATAATTATTTTGGAGGAGGGGGGCGTCGGTTTCAAGAGAAAGGGGAGAGGTAGGAATTGTAATTTTTCGTAACTATCCCATTTACCCATTCCCGAGCTCATATATTGTCCCCCGAGTGTCTCACAACATTTATTTAACTTTCTAACATCGTTATTTACGTTTTTCCACGAGTTTTGACTATTTATTTGTCAATTTTCGAGTTACGGTCTAAAAGTTACAATAATGCTTGTTTTAGGCTTTTCTAGTGCCGAATCGAATAGTGCCTACCAAATAGAGTTAAAACTCATACGATAACTCATTTAATAATGAAATAAACCATAAAAACCAATAGACGATATAAATCAAGTCATGGTTTATAAAAATAGTGATAAAGGCAAAACTCAGTTTAGTTTAACATGATGTGGTTACCTAAAATAGTCTCCCTAAATTGCCAATTGTCACAATATGTTTATCCCAGTTGAGCAAACGATCCTTAATAGAAACTGACTTAAACAAAAACCTGTTAAACACTACGCGGAATATAATGCTTAACCTTAAAAAGAAGAACAACATAAATCACTAAACACCTCAATTATATTAATAACGAATACTCTGAATAGTATTAGGGTTTTACAACCTTGAAGTGTATCGACTTTAGATATATCTAACACACGTATATCTAACTCTAACCTAGGACATCCTTTTATAGGCTAAGGAGTTGATAAGGTTTTAAAAGGTACCTTTTTGAGGGGTCGTTTAAGCCCTTATTTGATCACTTTTGTATCCGTTATTGCTTAATATCGTTCCTTTTCACTTTTTAGGTCTCTTGAAGGCAAAATGCTGGAATGGCACTTATTTGGACGAAAAGGCGCGAATATACGAAGAAAATGGCCAAAGTCAGAATCGAGACACTCAAAGCTGCTGAAAACATAAGGTGACGGCGTCAGGTGTTAATTGTGACGCCTTCGGAGGATCTTTGTGACGGGACAGAAGCCAAAACTCCCATTTTCAAGTGACGACGTCAAGTTATAAAAGAGTAGGCCGTCGCAACTCAGACGGCCTAGATGTAATCCAGACGGCGTCAGAAGCTGAAGAGGACGGCGTCACAAGCATAAGGTGACGCCGTCGCAAGTCTAACGTGGCCAAGACGAAACCCTAATGACGGCGACACGACGGCGTCACAAAACATAAGGTGACGCCGTCGCATATGTAATATTATATATAGAATCCGAATTTTTCAGTATTTGGTGTGTAGTCTTTTGGAGTACAAACCTAAACCGAACCAAGGCTGTCTTGTACAGTATTTTAGGGTTCCAAACCCTATCTTACACCAAGATAAGTGTTTTACTTCATTAATACAATTATGTCTTTGATTATTTGTGTGTATGCTTGCATGTTTTCCATGTCCGGCTAATTTACTTGTGTGTTTGCCTAGGGAATATGAAACTTAATTATTGAATATTGATTGGTTGTTTCTTATCTTAGTTGATTAATGATCTAGTAATGCGATAGGTCATTCGTTGTATACTTAATGCTTGATTAAATCTTTGTGAACCTTAGAATATGACTCCTTGAGTAGTTGTAAGCTAAACCATTCAAAGAGTGCCTTAGTGTAAGAGTTTATTATCCCTAGTGGGTTTTGTAGACGAGACCCTTTGGTAAGTTCAAAGAGTTAGGTAGAAACGCATACCCTACAACCTTAGACACACAACGCAACTAGGAATAAGGACGTGACAATTCAACCACCAATAGGAGATAATTAAGGAGTAGTAAAACCTAAGTAAACACATCTTTAAACTATCATACGAGCACACATTAATTAGACATAGACTACATACACTTTAGATTAGATAATCAGATAAGTAGAGTAATTGGTAGCAATACCAACCCCCCCCCCCAAATTCAAACCCCGAGATTCGTACCTTTCCTTTCCTTAAAAAATATAAAAAGATAAAAAATAATCTTCCTCAACCACAACCTTAGCGTAGTAACTTCTCACTAGCATTCCTATTCCCCTAGAGAACGATATCAATACCCGTGGCTTACCCTAATACTACACTACAACGATTAGGTTCACTGCCTAGGGTGTTGAAAAACTTTCTCGACGAAAAGGAAGTTCCTTTGACCCCGAACGACGCGTGTAGCGTTATCAGGAGTCCTTTACAATATACAATACGTAACCTACAAGATAAATATCTTTTCCATATTTATCTAATATAAAATATTAAACCGACTTATCAACTAGCAGTGCTTACAATACATTAGCAGTGGTTACACAATACTACTAGCAGTGGTTTAACTCAGCAGTGGATTACTTTCTTCTAACCGTGGTATCTTTTGCTCCAGTAGTGGTTCCATACTTAGAGTAATTCCATTCAGTAGAACCTAAAACCCAACAATCCTCCCCTAAACTTGATATTTACCAACAAAAACATCAAGTTTCTTTTAAAGCCCATGCACTCTTCACTTGGAGGATGTATCCAAACACTTAGCAGGATATAACAACTTTTCAAATTTTCTCAGCAACCTGTAAGCTTGATAATCAAAGGGTTTCTGCAACTTCAATCCACGAGGCTGTAACATCTGAGTAAGAACTTCTGGATAGTTATTCAATTTAGGATAATCACTTTCTACACACATATGAATAACTTTTCCAGAAACAGTTAACACATGAACTCCACAAGACTGATATAAATACCAACTTGTAACACTGCCATTGAAGAGTCCATTCCATTCAGGTTCATCATGAGTAGGTTCAAAAATCATCTTCAAATTATAATAAACAATCCTTTCATGATAATCATCTGGTGCCACATTTCCAAATCTGTCTTTGTATAATCTCCAGATGGCCATCAAATCATCTCTTTCCAAAAAGTAAAGCATTTGTGAAAACTTGACAAAACCATAACTCTCGCCATTGGTTCTCTCAAACTTCCAGCATCCTCCACTTACAGTAAACTCAAAAGTATATGAAACAAAAGGATGATGACTTGAAAGAGGTGTGGTACAACTAACCTCTGGTTCCTTTAAGCTTGACAATTTAGTAAGAACCATCAGTCTTTTCTTGTTTTCTTCAACCTCCTCTTCAGTTTCTGACTCAGATGTGTACTCCACAGCTTTAGACCTATCAGCCATCCTCTTCAGTCTTCCTTGAGGTTTTGCTTTTAGTGCCAAAGGACCCTGTAGATCTGCTATCTTCTCAATTCTTTGAAACAGTTGATCAATCATAGGATTAGTGGGCTTAGTCCCCTATGGAGGAAGTTTAGCTTCAAGAATTTTCCTGGAAACATTCTTTGATAATGGATAATCCTTATCAATGAACATAAAGAACTTCTGTTAGGAATTAGAAATTCCAGGTATTAAAGAGTCGGTCACCTCAAGTATATGTAATCGTTAGAAAGCTCGTAGTCATAGGTCTTTTAAGTTAAGTAGTTATTTAGTTAAGTAACACCGTGGAGGACGGACGGGTCTTTACCCACTGTATGCCTGATCCACAGCCCGTAGTGTGGCGAATTATGTAAGACTATAAATACTCTCTACCTTCCAAGGTAGAGAGTTGGAGCTCATAATAATATCTTTCACTTTCTCTCACTAAGTTCCCTAAACCTCTAACTTTCTCTCTCTAGAATTTCATCTTATTCGCCACCTTGTGTTATGGTTTGATGTGTATGTGAAAAGTTATATCTTACAACTTCTCTTTTGTAGTTTGTACAGCATGAACTCTGCAAGATTGATACAACATCCAATCAACCACCTCACAGTCTGTCCAAAATTCATCATATGGGTTAGGCTGGCACAAATTCTTAATAGAAGTCCACACAAAATTAGCTAATACTCTAGTTGGCCTATACTTCCCATGTCTAAAATCTAATATCTTCCACAATTGCTCCAGATCAACCACTTTCAAACCAGACAACAATTGACCAAAATTATAGTAAATGCTCTTCCATCCATCAGCCCTTGTAATTTCAATCATCTCTTTCTCATTAGCTGTGATGATCTGTAGATCTTCAATGGAATGAATAGCTCTTATAGGAGTAGGATTAATAGGCTCAGATTTATCACACTCCAAGAGATATTGTTTCACTCTCTCTTCTTTTTCCATATTATCATCTACTTTCAGCTTCTTAGAACTAGATTCCTCATGAACACCAACTTTTCCCTTTTGTCTATTCCTTAACCATTCAACTTCTTTCTCAGAGTTCATAGGAAGAAAGTCCTCTTCAACACTCCTTTTACATCTCTTATAAATTTCTTCAACTCTCTCAAATGTACACTTTCTCAAATTCTCACCAATGTGCATGTCCATGTGTCTAATGACTTTCATCATTTGATTTCTCATCTCAGTCTTAGTAGGAGGTTTCTTCCTTTTAGCTTTAGTTTTCTCCTGCCTTATCTTTCTTGCCCTCTCAGCTAAAACCTTGGACCTTGTAGCAACATCTAATAGTTCCCATTCAAGAGTAGTGTATTCAGTCCTTATTTCTTCAGAGGCTTGAAGAAAAGGTTGTTCATTATTCCATTCTTCAATCAACTTCATAGTAGCTAAAGTAGCTTCCTCTTCCTCTTGTTTTTGCTTTTCTGCAGCTGCCTCTTCTTCAGCTTGTAATCTCTTAGAAAGCTCATTATCATAGGCAATCTGCTCTTGCCTATTCTTAAATTTCAAAACAGGCTCAGCAATGCCTTTCCCCTTTCCAATGTTTGGTAGAACCACCTTAGCCTTCACAGGTTCACCAATTTTCAAACTCTTACTCAAGGGTTTAGGCCCAGTTAGTTTTAGAATGATAGGTACATGTACAATGGTAGGTGTAGGGTTGGATAAGGTTTGACTTAAGTTTATCAAGGTACTAGCAACCTCCTTCTCAACTTCTTTAGATTTTTGATGTGGTGTAACAGTGGTTGTAACAAAGCAATGGTTGCAATGGCAATAGGTATATCGGAAGTAGCAGTGTTTAAAATTACCTCAAAAGTGGTTGCAGCAGTGGTTTGATTTGAACTGGCAGTGGTTATAGCAACATCAGCAGTGGTTGTTGCCTGCACTACTTCCTCCATCTTTTCTTCAACAGACACATTTGAAGATTCAATCACAGCTTCTTTGCCATCTTTGTCAATCACCACATACTCATCTCCATGATCTCCACTCTCCAAATCCAAAGTGTCATCCAAATGCACATCCTCCCCTGAATCCTTGCACTCACTCCTCCCTTGTTTGGTTACATCCTCCAAACACACATCCTTTGAGGAGTTTGCCTTCTTGCCCTGTTTCCTAACGCTCCTAAATGCAGAAATCCCTGGTCTTCTGATTCTTTCCAAGACAGACACCCTGTGATTCAATCTTCTGATTTGTCTACCCTGAAACACTTCCACTCATGTCACCTCCACGTCTTGTGACAGCCTCATTAACTACACCACTAACACCAGCCTGAGGTAGCTTGGTGCCTTTCCTTCTCCTTCTAGTAAACAAAATCCTGTGGGGTTCAGAAGTTGAAGGTAGGGGTTCAGCAGTGGATTCAGGTTGAGTAGCAGTGGTTGCAGTTGTGATAGCAGGGGTTTCAGTTGTGGTAGTAGGGGTTTCAGCATCAGTGGGTTGGGTAGGTTGTGGTTCAGGTACATCATCATACACAGGAATATCTGGCAAAGGTATCATATTTGGAAACAATGGGGTAACTCTTCCTGAGAAAGTTGGATTTTGGTGCCTCATGTGTGCAAACACCTTAGGAAGCACATGATGAACTTCATACTTCCTATTATGACCAATAGGTTCTTCAATCTGACTTTCCACAATCAATTGAACAAACCTAGGATACAATACTTTCCCTTGTCCCTTATGTTCTTTAGAAATCCATCAAAAATCATCCTAGACCAGTTTAATTCCCTCCCTTCAGAAAGACAGATAATGGCAGTTGCAATTTTGGAGGGAAACTCATCAAATCCTGTGGTCTTATTACTCACATACATCAGCAAAGTGTGAATCAAAAATTTCCACCGAGGTGAAAACATACCTTTAAGAAATTTAATCTTATCACCCCTTCTTTCATAACCCAGCCTTTCTAAACCTTCAAAAATGTCATCATTAGAAAGATTAACTACTCCAGCAGCATCCTCTAGCCTCAAGACACCTCGAATGACATCCTCATTGACCAAAATCTCATTTTCATCCACAACAGTCCTAAGAACCTCTAAGCCATCTCTCTCCTGTATCTCAGCATTCCACCAAAATTGATGTACACATGTTTTAAGAATTGTGGGTGCTACTGTTAACGCAAAGTGGATTTGACTATGTTTAAGGAAATCAATCATCTCATGGAAGCCCTCTGATTGATTGTTCTTGATCAAATATGCAACTAGGTTATGGGTTTTGGAATACAAAGTCGGCATTGTGATTAGTGAGGGAATATGATATGGGATTGTGAATGAAGCAGTTGGGAGTGGTTAGGGTTTGTGTAAAGCGCCAATTAGAAGTGATTTGAAGATCAATTAAATGATCTGGCAGTGATTTGGGGGAATAAATACGTTATCACCAAAGTTACAAAATAGCCCCTCAAGTATCCATGGTCAGCAAAAATGCACTAGCAGTGGTTTGAAGTGTTCTAGCAGTGGATACATCACCCACATTCCATTCTGTTGACTAAGACTACAACAACAAAATTGAAGCCAAAAATAGTGATATCAAGCATGCGTATGAAGGATTACGAAAGATTCACATTTTTATTTTTTTATTTTTTAATCAAAAACAGCCACAGCCACAGCAACAGCTCCAAAAAGCTCCAAAATATACAAAAGCTCCTTCATACCTGCATATCACAAACACAAACCATACACTGGAAACATTGCTAGGGTTAGCAGTGGTTAGAATAACAAGAAGTGGTTTCAAAATTCATACTGGCATTGATTAGAACAAAACTAAACACCCAGTCAAATGGTCAACCCCAAGTCATTAATCCGTCCACCAAAGTCAAAGACTTCATTTACTCCTCAACAACTCACACCTTCCACACATTTACTTACTGATTTTTCACTTAACTCTATTAAAGAGTAAATCACCCACATACCACACACATTTCTCACATACCCAAAAACCTTTTTACTAAAAATACTTCAAAACCATCACCATGAGCAAGTCAAACCCTATTGATCTCTCATCAGACACTAATAGCTCTTCCTCAGACAGTGTTTGGGAGGAGCTAGTTGCATCAGGTAGGGTTGACCAAGAAGATGTATCAAGGAAAATATCTCACACAGTCATGAGCACAAACCCTTCACTTGCTGGACCTTCTTCCATTCAACCAATGCCACAAAATGCCATCAAGAAAGGATCCAGTTCTGAGTTGAGCTCTTTGCCAAGCTATGTGTCTCCATATAAAGACACTGATGAGGAAACATCTTCAAGAGTCTTGGTTGTGCCTCCCCTTGCTGCTGTACTACCACCAGAACCTCTACAAGCTCCTCCTTTGCAAGCACTCCTTCCACTACCAGATGGTCCATCTTCTTCATCACCTCCCATAAGAGAGAGAGTGATAGGACTTGCATGTCCCAAAGTATGGGATGTTATTGGAGGACCAAGAGTTCAGAAGGAGATGCCATAGTGGGCCATTGCAAAGAAGCCTTAGGTGGACGTTGTGAAGCTTTAGTCCTTAGATGGTTGTTTTAGAATGTTGTCTTTTGATGTACTCTGCTGGTAGTCAGTATTCCATTGTTGTAATCTTCTGCATCTTTGAATGCAGATCTTATCAATAATAATACCACCATGTTTTCCTTTTAAGTCCATTTCATCATACTGGTTGTGATTTATTCCTTTGATCTGCAAAATAGCTAGTGGAAACACAAAGAAACAAGCAGTGGATAGAATAAAACAAGCAATACTAAGATCAACTAATAACAGTACATAACTTTTACAAAACAAATTTGAGATTTAGAGATTTATCATTCCAATACTGACTACAAGGTACTGAAACCTCCCCACATCAAAAGCTTTAGTGAGAAGATCAGCAACATTGAAATCAGTATGGATCTTTACCATTTGAATTAACCTTTTCTCATTAGAATCTCTAATAAAATGATGCCTTCTCAATATGTTTAGTTCTAGAATGCAAAACAGGATTTTTAATAATGCATATTGTACTGTTATTATCAATGTAAATCTTAGTATGCATAAAATTGTACCCAAAGTCCAACAATTGATTCTGAATCCAAAGCACTTGACCACAGCAACTAGCAGCAGCCACATACTCAGCTTCAGTGGTGGAATTGGCCATAATTGTTTACTTTTTACACTGCCATAAGATTAGCCTGCTTCCCAAAAAAATGACATCCTCCAATAGTAGACTTCCTATCCAAACTAGCTCCAGAATAATCACTGACTGTATAGGCCACCAAATCAAATGTTGAATCTTTAGAATACCAAAGGCCCAATTTAGGATGACCTTTAAGATATCTAAAGATTCTCTTCACAGCATTCATGTGTGATGTGTTTGGTGTGACTTGAAATCTGGCACACATACATACTGAGAACATAACATCTGGCCTAGATGCAGTGAGATACACCAAAGATCCAATCATGGATCTATACAGCTTCAAATCAACTTTGGACTTCCATCATCTGGTAGCAGTGGTTTCTGAGTCTCCATAGGTGTACTTGCACTCTTTACATCCTGGAATCCAAACTTCTTTAACACATCTGCTACATACTTGTCTTGACTAATGAATATACCATTAGTCATATGTTGAACTTGTAGCCCCAAAAAGAAAGTGAGTTCACCCATAGAACTCAACTGAAACTTATCATGCATAAGTTTCTCAAAATCTTTGCACAGCTCCTTATTGGTTGAGCCAAAGATGATGTCATCAACATAAACCTGAACCAACAATATATCATCCTTGAGCTTCCTTATGAACAAGGTCTTATCAATCAGTCCCCTCTTGAAATCATTGTCCATCAAATAAGTAGAAAGGAATTCATACCATGCCCTTGGAGCTTGATGCAAACCATACATAGCCTTCTTCACCCTGTAGACCTTATCAGGATGATCAGGATCTTCAAAACCAGGAGGTTGACATACATATACCTCCTCATCAATAGTACCATACAGAAAGTCACTCTTAACATCCATTTGATACACCACAAAATTTTTGAATGAAGCATATGCCAAAAACAATCTTATAACTTCAATTCTTGCAACTGGGGCAAATACTTCATCATAATCCAAACCTTCAGTTTGTGTGTATCCTTGAGCAACCAACCTTGATTTATTCCTTACCACAATACCCCTTTCATCCCTTTTGTTTTTGAATACCCATTTAGTTCCAATAACCCTCTTACCATTAGGAAGATCAACCAGTGTCCACACTTCTTGAAGCTTAAATTATAGCAGCTCCTCTTGCATGGATTCAATCCAACCTTCTTCCCCTAATGCTTCTTCAACTATTTTGGGTTCCTTTTGTGACAAAAAACAAGCAAACAAACAATTTTGTAGATCTTGATGACTGTTTCTTTTGTGAAGAGATATGGCAAAGAAACCTTGTTCAGGAAAGGTTTTAGTGTTCAAAGCATTGCTTCTTGTTTGAATTGGAGTATTCAAATCTCCAAGAATTTGCTCTTTGGGATGATTCTTATGTATTCTGGTGGTAGGAATTGGACTCTCTATGATGACTGTATCCAAATTTGTAATATCAGCATTGTTGAAAAAGTCATCCATATTTTCATCATCAGTGGGAGTATCTCTTTCTTCCAAACCAGGCATGTCAGGATCAGTTGGATACTCATCCTCACCAAATAGTGGCTTGGCCGGGATTCCAAAATAAGTACTGTCATCAGTACTTGCAGCAGGGGATTCAGATGAACTAGCAGTGGTAGAATTTGACCTAGCAGTGTTTTCAGTATGCTTAGCAGTGCTTCTAGAAATTTTCTTTTGTTTTACAATTTCTTCTACCGACACTGAGTTATCTGATAACAACACTTCCTTATCTTGATGATGATCTCCCTTGCTCCCAGAATCCAAACCATCATCATCAGTGGGACTCATCATTTCAATGATGGGAGAGACAAAACCAGCTTTCCACTTTTCAACCAAATAGAACTCTTTTGGAGAATCATCTTCATTAGAATTTGTTTTTGCATCAGTATTCTTTGGTGTATATGCATCAATATTAGTGGAAGTACCTGCAATGATAGGCTCATAATTCATAGACTTAGTTAGCATATCAATATTAAACAGCCAATCTGGTCCTTTTGTCTCAACACTAGGAGTCTCTTCACTAAACTTAACATGTAAGTTTTCTTCTCCTATTGTATACTCTAAATGCTTTGCTATTGAAAGAATAGCCAAGAAAGTATCCATCATCTGCTTTTTCTTGAAATTTGCCTAGGTAGTCTATGGTATTCAAGATAGTAACAGGACACCCAAAAGGTTTTAGAAAAGCTATCATAGGTTTCCTATCATGTAACAGCTCATAGGGGGTCTTGTTATGAGGCTTCACTACCTTACTTCTATTCTGCACATAACATGCAGTGCCTACAGCTTCAGCCCAAAAGGTAGTTGGTAACTTAGATTCAGATAACATTGTTCTTGCAGCCTCAATTAGTGTTCTATTCTTTCTCTCAGCTACACCATTTTGCTGTGGTGTTCTAGCAACACTAAACTGTCTTTCAATACCTTTAGACACACAGAACTGATTCATCACATCATTCTTAAACTCAGTTCCATTATCACATCTGATTACTTTGACCTTATGGTTTACTTGATTTTCTATCCTAGTAATGAAACTCTTGAGAACCTCACTAGTTTCACTCTTGGCAGTTAAAAAGTATACCCAAGAAAATCTACTATAATCATCAGTAATCACTAGGCAATACTGCTTATGGTTCAAACTTCTAACAAAGGTAGGTCCAAATAAGTCCATATGAAGCATAAACGGGGGTAGTGTAATGGTGTTAACAGTCTTGGTCTTACAAGAGGCTCTATGTTGTTTTCCTTTCTGACAAGCCACACAAAGTTCTTTACACTCAAAAACCTTAGAAGGTAACCCTCTCACTAAGTTTCCCTTTACCAGTTTATTGATTGTTTTGAAATTAAGGTGACCTAGCCTTCTATGCCACAATTTAGACTCATCAACTGATGCCTTAGCAAACAAACAAGTTAAGGACCTATTAGGAATTACATCTTTCATGTTAAAGCAGTATATGTTTTCTTTCCTAGGTACCCTTAACTGTACATATTTTTCATCAGGCATTTTAAAATCAGGTGACAACACCACACACTCAGTTTCCCTAAAAAGTACCCAGTTTTTCTTATTACACATTTGAGAAACACTGAATAGATTGTACTTCAGTCCCTGTACCAAATAAACCTTCTTAAAATCCAGCTTTCCTGTTCTGATAGTTCCTCTGCCAACTATTTTTCCTCCTTTTGGATCATTGCCAAATGCCACATGTCCTCCATAATAAGCCTCAAAATCCTCCAGGTTGCTCCCATCCCATGTTATGTGCCCAGAGCAACCACTATCAAAAATTCCTTTGTCTTTTAGTTCATCCTGTAGATTGCCGTGCACATGAAATTAAACAAGTTAGTTCCTTTTGTGGACTCAAGCCAATACTGACTTGGGTCTGCCCTGTGCATCAACATAATCAAATTTCTTTAGGTCCATTGATGCACTACTGGCATTATGTAAAACCTTGGTCTTAGGCTTCCATTGCCAGCTAGCTGAGGCCTTTACAGCATAAAAATGGTTTCCAACCACTGTGTCAGTAATCACCTTTGGTATAGATAAAACTTCTTTAGATTCAGAGGTGATATTCTGCTTAGTAGTGGAAATTTGCTTAGCAGTGTTTACATTATGCTTAGCAGTGGTTGGAACCCATTTGGGTGCAGTAGTGATTATTGATTTTGTAGTTCCATTTTTCATTAGCACTGCTCTGGGAACCATATTTTTATTAGAATGAGGGATTGTTTTCTTTGAAAAGTTTTGATGATTTACCCTTCTCCAATGGTTCCAAACTTGTGGTTGGTTTTTATAACAGTTTCTCTGTAGATGCTCAAAACTACCACATTTAAAACAAGCCTTCTTAACACATTGAAACTCATCTCCTAATCTGTTTGAAATTAGGCCGTTAAAGTTTCTCTGATTACCCCTAGGTGTGTATATTTTCATCTGTTCCCTAGGTATCTCATTATAGTCTACCACTTTCCTAGAAATTGGTGCTCCAAATCTAGGCATAAGGTTGGCTTGTTTGGAATCAACAGACAACATTTTCTACCTTCTCAGACTGTGTTGATTCAGACATATCTTCCTCAGAATCTGATTCCAAATCCTCAATAATTGGACCATCAGATGACTTATCAGAACCTATCTTAGGTGATTCAGACTAACTAATCTCACCTACAGGTTTGTTGAAACTAAATTCACTGCTAAATGACAATTCAGTGCCTGGTGGTGCATGTTTCATAAGAGAGGGTGGTGGCATATTATTGTACCCTATCCCAGAACCCTTTCTCCTTAATTGACACCCTATAGACTTATTTACTAAATCATAAGCAAATTGTGTTTTAGCAACCCTAACTACATGTTTCTCTTTCTCTTCTAGGGCTTCTAGTTTTACACTCTATGCTTCTTCAAGTTTCTGTTTAAGCATCTTAATCTCTCTATCCTTAAGTTCAATTTCACCACCTAGTATGTTTATCTTATCTACATACTCAAACTCACATTTAATGCAAAAGTTAAGTTTCTCTTCTACATTCTTAAGACCAACTTTATAACCTAAGTTATCTAAAGCAAGTCTATCTACCTCTTTTCTCAAACTCACATTAATAGCTTTAAGTGATTCTAAGTTATCCTGACAAGATTTAAAAGAACAAGTAGAACTTTTTGACTCATTAGATACCTCAGAATCAGAAGATGAAGCATAGGCCATAAGAGCAAAGTTATGTTCTTTTGAAGCTTCACTAGCAAGTAAGGCAGCATTAGGTCCTTCTTCAATTTGATCACTCCAGTCATAATCACCAAGTCCATCCTGAGCAACCAAAGCAGAAGAAGAAATTGGTTCTTCAGTAGCCTTCTTGTACCCTTCTCCAATCCTCTTAGAAGCTCTACATTCTCTAGCAAAATGGCACTTCTTCTTGCAGTTGAAACACTCCATCTTACTCTTGTCAGACCCAGCTCTTCTTTGACCATCATACTTAACGTGTCTTCCAGTTCTCCTTAGAAACCTCCTAGCTTGCAATGTTAGCATTGCCATTTGCCACTGAAGATTGATTTCATCAAAATCATCAGGATCAATTTGATCTAGATCCTGATTCAGCACAGTAACACTGGTTGTTAGATCAGCTAGGAAGGCACATATGGCACCATCACTAATATTATCACTAACAGTGGTATTATTAGCAATAGCAGTGGAAACACCATAAGCAGCAGTGGATGCTTCCTGAGTACTTTTATGGTTTGTAGACACAAAAGCAATGTTCTGTGAAGAAGAGGATGAACCAGCAATGTTCTTTTCAGACTCATAAACCTTCAAGTTGTTGTAGAGATCGTCCAGAGTCATTGTGTCAAAGTCATCTTTATTTCTCCACACAACTGTGTGCATAGCCCATTCAGGTGACAAACTTCTGATGAACTTAAGATTGATATCTTCCTGATTGATTTTATAGTCCACCAGTTTTAAATGACTTATGAGCTTCTGCAGCCTGTTATATGTTCCATCCAGATTTTCTCCACTAAGTGCAGTGAAGTTTTCAAGTTGATGCTTGAGCATATACTTTCTGGATTTCTTGGTAGCATCATTACCAGCAAATCTTATTTCAAGAGCATCCATAAGCTCCTTTGCAGTCTCATACTCTTGAAAGTCCAAAGCAAACTCATTGGGTATTCCCATACAGAGAATATTGTGAGCCTTTATCTCCATCTTCCTTTTAGCCTTGTCAACTTCACTAACAATGCTTATTATCTTACCATCATCACCCTTCTTAGAAAGAGTATCACCATTCTCAACAACATCCCAGATGGT
Source organism: Chrysanthemum seticuspe (assembly GCA_019973895.1). Lineage (NCBI taxonomy): Eukaryota > Viridiplantae > Streptophyta > Magnoliopsida > Asterales > Asteraceae > Chrysanthemum > Chrysanthemum seticuspe. The sequence goes on from BPTQ01000008.1 coordinate 40,827,178, forward strand.
GTAGTCAATCATGCAAATGTATTGCCTCATTCGCATTCTCCAAACTTGAAACTCACCCTGCTTCAACATGGGTACCTTTGATGCAGTAACCGTATAAGTTTCATCAGACATCTTGAACTTCTTGTATAAAACATATCTGAATTAAAACGACTTCTTCTTGATTACAGTTTCTAGATCACAAGCTCTGATACCACTTGTTGATCCCAGTTGAGCAAACGATCCTTAATAGAAACTGACTTAAACAATAACCTGTTAAACACTACGCGGAATATAATGCTTAACCTTAAGAAGAAGAACAACAGAAATCACTAAACACCTCAATTATATTAATAACGAATACTCTGAATAGTATTAGGGTTTTACAACCTTGAAGTGTATCGACTTTAGATATATCTAACACACGTATATCTAACTCTAACCTAGGACCTCCTTTTATAGGCTAAGGAGTCGTTTACAATATACAATACGTAACCCACAAGATAAATATCTTTTCCATATTTATCTAATACAAAATATTAAACCGACTTATCAACTAGCAGTGGTTACAATACATTATCAGTGGTTACACAATACTACTAGCAGTGGTTTAACTCAACAGTGGATTACTTTCTTCTAACTGTGGTATCTTTTGCTCCAACAGTGGTTCCATACTTAGTGTAATTCCATTCAGTGGAACCTAAAACCCAACATAATATGGAAATGTGTATATATTGTAATGGGTAATGTAATGGGTAAAAAATCGAAGTACTTGACCCATTGACTAGATATATTGAACATTGTTGGGTAAAACCCAAAGTCCATGACCCATACCCATGGAGCTTGATCCATAACCTATGACCCATTATATGACATCATGCATGAAGTCATGTTGAGTAATATCCATGATCCATGACCTAAGACCAATGACCCAATGTCTAGATACATTGCATCTTGTATAACCCATGGTTCATAACCCATAACCCATAACCCGGTTTGCAACCCAAAATTCGAACTTAAGCTAACCCAGTTGCCGGATCCCTTGGATTGCACTAGCCGGATCCGTCTGGGGAGGGATCCGTGGGAACCGGGGAACATCAGAGAAAATTTCCTATAAATAGTGAGCCATTTCTATCTTGCAACTCACCCCTTTTACACATACTCTCTCTTAGTATTGTAAACTCTCTAACCTTAGATCCAAAGGATCTTTCTATGTAGTTTTGTGTTTGTTTGATTCTCTAGGTTCCTCTTAAAGGTGAGATCACCACCTCTTGAAGTCGAGCAAGCTTAAGTCTATGAGTTGCCAAGCTTCATCATCATCAAGACTAGTGAAGTTATCTTGTTGATAGTTCTTTCCTCCCTCCTTAGAAGTGTTGTGTTGAAGGCATTTGTGAAAGGTGCCAAAGGGTCGTGTCGAAGGCACTAGTGAAAGGTGCCAAAGAGTCAAGTCGAAGGCATTAGTAAAAGGTGCCAAGAGAGTACATTCGATATGGTGCATCGATGTACAAGATATATAGGTTGGGTTAAAGGATATTGATATCCTTATGATGTTGTAATAAGGAGTGTGTCTCCTTTGGGATAGTCGTGTATTGGTGTAGTGTTGGGTAGTAGTTCCTCCTTTGTAATGGAACTCGGTATCTAGCCTTGTACCAGATAGAGTGTAGGCGACGTTGTGATAGGTTCGGTTCTACCTCGTGGAAGAACCCGGTGTCTAGCCTTGTACCAGATAAAGAGTAGGCGACGTTGTGAAGGCTTCTCCACCACATTAACGAGCTTGTGTTGTGTAGTGCTTACAAACTCTCGAGTGGGGAACTTAGGGAGTGGAGTAGGGCAAGGAAGGTTTCCATGTAGCCGAACCACTATAAATACTCGTGTTGTGGTTTTGTGTTTCTTACTCTTTATCTTTGCATTACTTATTTATATGCATATCTATCATCATCCAACACACACATTAAATTGATTGACATAAGTTGATCTAAATGTTTTAAAACGAAGTTTTAATCGGTAAAATATTCAACCCCCCTTCTAGTTTTTCACACAACTCACATAATCCAACACTAGTATTAATCTGAATAACAATGCTAGAGATGACGATGAACATGAGGTGCAGGAACAAAGACGACCAGAAAGCAGGGACAAAGCTAAAGCGAAGAGGAAATAGGCGGGATCATCGGGAACGTTAACAACTACGAATGACGAAGCATTGGCTAGGCTGATGATCGACGAGTTGAAACAGCAGAACAAACGTGTCATAGAAGTAAAGATGAAAGAACGCGCTGAATTTTTGAATATTAAAAAAGGGAGTTGAAAATGCAGGAATATATGGTAAAACAAAAGGACTTAATGTTTTATATGCATCCATATGATCACTTGAATGGGGATGCACTCAGGGTCATGGAAGAGATAAAGACGGGGATCTAAGCGAAGTGGGGTTTGGAATTTTAGTTTACGTATGTTTTTCCGTATGTTTAAGTTTTTAATAATCTATGTACTATTTTAATGTATAATTAAATATTTTAATTTCGTACGTGTACGTTTTTAATTTCTTACGATTACATTTAAGTATATGTTGACATTTACGTTTTTTGTTTATAAAATAAAATATTTAATTAAATAAAAAAAATGGGATGTATGGTCAGTGAGATTGACTAAAATGGATGTATAATGAGTGAGAGTAAGTGGAAAAAAGATGAGAGAAAAAGCTAAGTTGGCGCACCATTACTTTAAGCACTACTTTAGTACTTTGAGCCTTTACGCTTTGTTCTCAAGTCTAAAATTTAAAGAATGGAAGGGGATGGGATGAGAAGGGAAAAGTAGAGGATGACATAGTGAAGAAAGTGGTTATTTATTTTTGTGTTCTTGAGTTTTTTTTTAAAGTAGCAAGGAAAGAAAAGGAAGCTACACAAATTACTAATATATCCTCATATTACCAATATGGGCAAAGACTACTCAAATGCTTCAAACTCGATTCTTGACCAGGTAAATTAAGCAAGGTCGTATGATGTATCAAACAACCCACGTATATATAGATCGTGCATGAATATTCCGATCTTCTTGAGAAAAGACGACTGGGAGGGTTTGTAGGGTAGTCTTGCATAGTTAATATATTGTAGCTGAGAACAGAGAGTAAGCAGCTATCAAAAAAATAAATAAAGAATATCATCAACTGAGTTCATAAGAAGGAATTTTGAACATCAAGAAACATGTATAATTGATATATACTACTAAGTACTATATTTGGTCATTGGATTTTTAGTATCATTGCTAATACTACTTTTCAAACTTTTTTGTTATGGGTAGTTTCAAAAAAACCTATAAAAAACTGAATTGACCTGAATGTTTTTATAATATATTGTATTTGTTTACTGGTTTTATAACGATTTTCGGAAGTTATATGCCTTTTTAAAGCCATAAAGTAGTTGCTATTATCGAGATTACACAACAAAGAGATATATGAGGCACGTCATGCAATATAAATTAATCAGAATACCTCTCTCCTAATCATGTAGTCAGCCTGATTTTGTTCGTTTTTTGCTAAATTTTTAGGACAATTGAGGAGGCAATTGCAACAACAACAAAAAAAAAAAAAAAAAAAAAAAAAAAAAAAAAAAAAAAAAAGATCTGTAGATTGATGCAGATTTGATGTGATATGGGAGAATTAGGTCAAAAAATATAAAGATCGTGCGTGAATATTGAGGATAATATTGTAATTTAACAAAAGCCTGTTGAAAATCGGTTTCCCTTCCCAATCCGCTCAAAATTGGACGGAACAAAATAACACTCAAAAACCCATCCCTTACCTCCCTCACACCTTCCCGTCCCCTACATTTTCATCTTAAAAAAACTCAAGAACACTCTTTTTTTGATTTTCCTTCCCTTCCCCTTTCATTACTTTAAAAAAAAAACTCGAGAACAATGCGTTAGTTTTATAAAGAATTTGAGTTCTTTTGTCTACAAAGAGAACATGTGAATTATATAAGCCACCAAACGCGGATGCCATACAACGACTAATCTTTTGTTAAATGAGTCTTTTTGAACATCAAAATATATTAAAAGAAGCCGAAGCCAAAACACTACAAAGCATCTCTCCTCGCTATCGCTATTGAGGTAATATCACAAGGAAAGTTATCAACCCAAATGAAATTTACATCAGAATCATAAGCAACTTTTGCAACATGATGAGCCGCAAAGTTACATGCACGAGGAGCCCAACACAACTGCAAATTCATTTGAGATTTCCAATATTGAATATCGGAAACCAAAGCCGCTAAAGACCAGGGTGGCACATCTTCTGTAGAAGCAAGCGAAATTGCCGACTGAGAATCAGATTCAATAAAAGCTTGATGCCATCCGTTTGTAGCAGCAAGGATACAAGCTGATCGAATGGCACATAACTCAGCAGCAAGAACCGATTCACTACGACACTTTTCACCCAAACATTGAAGCAAAGAGCCATTACAATTACGAGCAACAATCCCAATAGCAGCAGATGAGCCTTTAAAAGAAGCGTCGCAGTTAAGCTTCATGAGATTATAAGTGGGGGGGGGGGATCCACTTACGTGAACTTTCATGCGAGACGCCATTGGTACTTTGCATAGAAGCGGTATTAGAAGAAGCAACTGATTGAAAAACATCATCATTAATATAAGCTTCCCAAATGACACTAGGAGGAGAAATATTGACTTGATCAAATATGTAGCGATTTCTCGCTTTCCAAATAGACCATGCAAGCGTGGCAAAAGAAGACAAGAACTTTGTAGAAGCATCTTTAGACTGGAAAGGCTGTAACAAAGATATTACACGAGAAGAAATAGTACCTGATAAACCAACTAAACGAAGGCCCAAGCTGGAGCCAAACCAAACAGGCTTTGTCCATTCACATTCGAATAACAAGTGTTCTACAGTCTCAGGGGAGGAATGGCAAATGAGGCATGTCGGGGAGGTTGCACAGTTTCGACGAAATAAAGCTTCACGTGTAGAAAGGGCATTTGAACAGGCCTTCCACCAAAATATCTTAATTTTTGGAACTGTTTTTAAACGCCAAATTTGTTTTCAAAAATCACTTGTTGGAGTTTCAGATGATGATGCATAACCTGTTCCATTCTCTTTCCATGTAAGCGCTTGACGATATCCGGATCTAACTGTATAAATCCTTTTGGAATCATAATGCCAAACCAACATCCGTTAAATGAGTCGAACACAACAAAATCCAAAATTTGTTCAACTCCATACAAACCAACAACCAACTAACCAACCCGCCAAAAGAAACAAAAGCCAAAAAGTATCAACAACCCGACCCGTTTCAACTTCCTCTATCCTTCACCTCAGAATCAGCATACACTGACGTGGCAATTCGCAGCTCCGTCCATAACTAGTCATTTCCTTTTTCTTCTTATCCTCTAACAATTTCCTTTATTTTCTCACCGGAGCCCTAATTCATCGGAAACACATTTTTTTATATATATATAAATACTAATCAATGACGATAGCTCAACCTCACGCACTCACCAGCACCCGTTCAATTTCACTAACTAAGTACGCATTCTGTAATTATCTTTTCTTTTTAATTTTGCTGATTAGTTTATGGATTTTGATGTAATTGTGGTGTAACTTTATCGTTTCGAATATCCAGGTGTTTTGGATTGAATTTGTGACTAGTTATTAGGATTGCAGTTCATCGCGTTATTTGCCAAACACTCTTTCTCATTACCTGCGCTAAAACCTGACTCATTTTTACGCTATCATTCCTCTGTTTTTAAATGCTAATCATCTTACAAAACGCAACGCCCAACACGTTCTAGCTAAACCTTACTAGCAATAGTGATTTAGATTCATGTAGGTGTAGTTTCATTAGTTAGACATTAGCTGCTGGATGATTGGAGATTTTTTGTTTTAAAACGTATATATTTAATTGCATTTCCTCAATGAAGTCATATTTTAGGTTCAAATCGCGGTTAACTTAGGGATTAAGCTAACTTGGAGAGGTAACATGCTAAAAACGGATGAGATTTTCCTTCAACTCAAATGTACCCTTGACATCTTGTGAGGAGGTCATGTGCCTTACCACTAGGCCATTTGGTGGTCGTTAGGCAGGGGCGGAGCTATAAAGTAATGGTCGAGGGGGCAAACTTTGATAATTTTTAGAAACTACACTTCAAATCGGTTCGTTAGGGGGCACATTACATAAATAGCCAGATATTTTAAAAAATTTACACTACAATTTTTTTCGCTAGGGGGGCACATGCCCATCCTGCCCCCTCCTGGCTCCGCCTCTGTGGTTAGGTAATATATTTTTAGGATTCATCTTAGGGTGTGTTTGTTAAAAGTAGCAACAAGCAGTAGCTGTGAGCGGTAACCACAGCTCACCGCTCACCGCTTCTTAAAGAAGCATTGAAAAAATGAGGATTCCTAAGAAATAGCAAAGCTCACTTTGCCAAACGACTGCTAAAAACCAAAATGCTCATTGCTCACCGCTCCAAAAAGCTCCACACCGCTCCGTGCCAAACATACCCTTAATACTTTGTATATACAACACCTTTGTAGTTGTAAACATGTACCTTGAACTCGTGCAACTTACTTTCGTAAATCGTGTGTATTTTTTTTTTTTAGTTTTTTATTTTTTCTTTCTATTTTCGTCTTAATTTAGTATATTAGGGTAGATGCCAAATTCACATGCAAAACACAACCAAAATGTATGTAACACAAACTAAAATACGCGTAGGACGAGCATAAAACCCGACATTTGGGTAGAAAGATGTACATTTTGCTGTAGCTAAAACCTAAATTCACCCATAATTACAATGAGATATCTTAAGAGAGCTGGTTTTTATTGAGAGAATAAATGAATAATGCAATGGAGCATTTGCATTAACTTTTTAATGTTGCATACTTGATGCAGATCACTGAATCCATGGATATCGTGTAGACATTCGAACACTTTCTTTTTTCAAAACAAGGTAGCTGGTGTCAATTACTTATTGCTCCATAATGTTTACTCAAGGAAGACATCAGGGATAAGTCTTTGTTCTATATTATCCTACAAGTCAAGAAGAGCGAGAGGCCTTTTGCCATTTGCTTCTGCCGACGACGGCGTAACAGTTAACAACAGTCCTGAAGCAAGTATTAGTGGCGATGTTGAGGAAATGAGATCCAAACTGCAAAATGAAGAATATAATAGTGCTCTTGTACAATCGTTGCATGATGCCGCACGGGTATATGAGCTGGCAATCAAAGAGCAGAGCTCTGCATCCAAGATACCATGGTTTTCAACAGCATGGCTTGGTATAGACCAGAGTGCCTGGGTGAAGGCCTTATCTTATCAGGTATGTTTTGAACACGCTTTTGATCTCGTGTTCCCTGTTACAGACAAATAATATATATGCATAAATGACCGCACATACAATATACCATAGTAGGGAACTAGGGATATTTGATGTGTTCGCAAATCTGTGTATGATGCCTATATCAGTATTATGTTCTTATGGTGGCTTCCTTTTTTCCATGAAATAAAGTTGACATTATTGAATCTAAGCGTAGCTTTCCAGCTGAACAAATAGATCATTAAAATGCATTCTCGCAGAAACTTAGAGTATTCTAGTGCATATATGATTTCGTATTTTAACACAACTTCTTGTTATAAGCGCATCGTCTGTATTTGTGTTATCCAAATGCTGAATCGGAATGGGAATGGTTATTTGAAATTGTTAGCGCATTAATAGTAATGACTAACAAATGGTTATTTGGAGGGAGCATTGCCAATATAATATGAAAGTGAAACTTAAATGCTACGGCTTCAGTTTGAAGGGAATTAGTGGAAAATTATATTTAGTATTGATTCACAGATGGGACTTTCATGATTTTTGTAGTGTGAAGTGTGAACAAAGATTAGTCACATAAGTTCGTATTGTAGTTAAGCAGGGGTAGGTCCTAGCTAAATATTCGGAGATAAATGTATCACCAAGCTTAATTGTAGTCTAGACATCCAATTTTAGAGGACTGAATTCAGCTATTTCGCCTATATGAGAAATTAGTTTATTGATAGGTGAGATAAGGTTCTAGGAACATACCAGATGATCAGCAAGTCAACAAACTAATAGATGAACAAGTCAATATAGATATAGCAATAATACACTAAGACTATGAATTTCTGGTATTTGTAAGGACCCAACTGATCAACTACCATTATGTTACAAAAAATGTCCATAATGAACTGATAGTTGCAGGTAATTTTTTATGGGAAGTTTTTTTTCAAGTTGACCTCACCGTTAGCTTCCGTGTCTGTGTTCGGGACTTTTTGAGAGCTGGGAGAAGTGAGAACATACCTCTGTGTGTTTTGAGGATATTGGACCAGTTAACTTTCGTAACCTGATGTTAATTTGGATTGTGTAACCTATTAGACTTGGGGTTAAGAGTGCAAAGACTAGCCTTCCAAACACTTACAATCTGTGGTGCATGGAGTCATCGTTTCTATTATGTCAAAAATATTTTGCATGCTTATTTCACCATTTATGAAGATTGGTTTATGCCATGTGCAAGAAAAATGTAAGATTGTAGTTAGTAAATTCAATTGAAATCAACATGCATCTCTTTGATGATGATTACTATTTTTATGTTTTTAACCATAATTAGGAAAATTGAACTTGCTTTGAACTCTTACAGTAGAAAAAACTCTGTTTGTACTTGGAAAACAATTTTGTATTATCTAAAAATCACAATTATTATTTTTTGACCACACTTGATGCTGATATTTTCCTCGGATCCTGGTTTATTAGATATCGATTGGTTCTTTCAGGTTATGACATAAAGCTAATAACTTCTAATAACTTCAGGCGTCCGTGTATTCGTTACTATTAGCAGCATGTGAGATTTCATCTCGTGGAGATAGAAGAGACCGGGACATCAATGTCTTTGTTCAAAGGAGGTATGAGTTTTGAGTCGGATTTTCTATTACTTTCATCAGATATCTCCAGTCTGCATGAGGGGAAAATATAATAGATGCAACTATTGCAATTTTGTTACATACAGTCAAAAGTAGTTCTTGAGGAAGCCAGATAGTTTTACGGTATGCAAAAGTCAGACAAACGGAATTGCAAGATACAGGGCGTATAGCATTAGTATTTTCCAAGAACGCATTTAGTTTTCTCATTGCAAGGATATCATCTCATTATGCATTGTGTCTCAAACTCACAGCATTCATACCTAATCTAACTATATTTTTCATGCAGTCTGTCACGGCATTATGCTCCCTTGGAAACTGTAATCCGGGATGCACTATCAGATAAGCAGCCAGAACTTTATGACTGGTTTTGGTCTGAACAAGTGCCATCTGTGGTGTCCAGCTTTGTCAATTATTTCGAGAAAGACCAACGATTTGCTGCTGCAACAGGAGTGTAAGTAGTTTCCTCAAGTATCTGTGGAACATTTTGTGTTACCTCATGCTAACTTTATTCCTTTCTGTAGGATCAGAACAGGAACATCCTTGAGTTCAGGGGATGCAAGTGACAGATCTTTGCTTCTATTTGCATTGAGTTGCGTTGCTGCAATAACAAAACTTGGCCCCACAAAAGTTGCTTGCCCACAATTTTACTCGGCTCTTCCCGAAGTAACTGGTAGACTGATGGACATGCTGGTTGAATTCGTTCCTATACGCAAAGCTTATAGTTCCATAAAAGAAATAGGTCTGGGCAGAGAATTTCTGGTCCACTTCGGACCTCGAGCTGCAGCATGTAGAGTGGAAGGTGATCAAGGCACTGAAGAAGTTCTGTTTTGGGTGAGTCTTGTACAAAAGCAGCTACAACGGGCTATAGATAGAGAGCGAATATGGTCAAGACTGACAACCTGTGAAAGCATTGAGGTAATAACATTGACGTTTTCACCTCTCTTATAAATATAGCTCCACAACCATATATCTGTTGTTTTTAGCACCTAGCATATGCAGCTGTATATGTGCATTCGGTAGGTGCAGCCTTTTCGTGTCAACTGTCAAGAATTGGATTCATGCACCTTGCTTCTTGGTATTCAGCGAAATTTAAATGACAGAATAATACGGCGACTACACAGTTCTCTGTGGATTACTTGTTAAGACATTCATTCACTTTTATTTGATGGAGGCTATGTTAGCTGCATGATTCATTTATTTGCGAATTAATTTTTTCCTCCTAGCTTTAACCCATACATTTACTGTAGTAGCATCAAATTTGATTTTTGTCAACAAGTATCAAATCTTTGGGGTAACATAACACATTTTACTTATGCAAGTAGATGTCTTCACTTTTTTTATCACTTCATTTTCATGGATGATTTTGAATGGGAATGACATTTTCTTTACTTGGTCTGTTCCAATGACTCTTTCCATTGTTCATCTCATAACTGTGGTGGTTTGTCAAACTGGGTATTTCTTTGTATTTAGTAAGTCTACATTTCAAATTTAATCCATTGTGTGTATTCTCTTCGATCAGTTTTTTGGCATCAATACTTTAACTAGGTTGTTATGGATGCAGGTTTTGGATAAGGATTTGGCTATTTTTGGATTCTTCATTGCTTTGGGAAGGAGGACGCAGTCTTACCTATCTGCAAATAATTTTGAAGCAGTGCCTAAACCCATTGAAGGATTAATCAGGTAAAGTTTTTAGATAAAGAAGTTTAATTTTCAAATTTGTATCTGAATCTGGCTATGTTCTCTCTCTTCAAAGCAGGTATCTTATTGGTGGCAGTGTGCTATACTATCCCCAACTTTCATCAATAAGCTCTTATCAACTGTATGTGGAGGTTAGCAACTTAGCACATTCGGATTAATATATTATATATCATATACAAAGTTGAATTTGCAAAATCTGAAAGTGGCCAACATTTTATAGGTTGTATGTGAAGAGTTGGATTGGCTTCCGTTTTATCCTGGTGGCATTGACTCTCAAAAAGGCTCCCATGGCCATAAAAGTAAACAAGGTCCTCCAAATGAGGAAGCTATCCCTGTTGTTTTAGATGTTTGTTCACACTGGATTCAGAGCTTTATCAAATATAGCAAATGGCTTGAAAATCCTTCTAATGTCAAGGCTGCGAGATTCCTTTCTAGAGGGTAGGCCATCTGTTCATATATATTACAAGGATTGTAAATATAAGGCGACTCTTAATGAGGTGAACTAAGTAATATTTTTATTATTTCAGGCACAACATCTTACAGGGGTCAATGGAAGAATTAGGCATACCAAAGTAAGTAGAATGTTATGTGTTCTTAACCTCTTCCCTAGCACTGTACTTAATTACAATCTCTGTGATGATTTTTAAATCGTATCTTTTGGTTAGGTTACAAAATAGATCTTCTCATATGTATTTTCTCCCTTTTAAGACCCATCGTTTATAGGATATGTATATATTGATGCAGGAAACTGATGTCTGAAAGCAGTACCTCAAATGCCTTTGAGATTACTCGTTCTGGAACTTATGCTCCACTGAAAAGAGAACTAGATTCTTTTGATAAGGTATCTTCATCATCACTAAGCCAACTCTAATATTTTCGTGTCTTCATTCGATTGATAATTGTATAGTCTTACACCTTTGAAATTTATACTTTAGCAAAATAAGATGTTCTCACTATATGGGCCCCAATCCTACAGACTTGCACAATATAACTATCATAAATTAGATGACTATAATATGGGTTCCAATCCAGTTACCATGCAGATCACTCACACTGAGTAAGATCTTGTAATATAGTAATATACTAATATACATGCATAGTACGCCTGTGTAACAATCCTTGAAAATTTGGTTATGGTCTTGAAAACGGCAACTATTGTATATGGTTATGATGACGACGTGACTGACTTGTTACACATTTTATTTAGGCATTGGAGAGTGTCGATGAAGCCCTTGCAAGGCTTGAGGAGTTACTTCAGGAGTTACATGTATCTAACTCCAGTTCTGGAAAGGAGCATTTGAAAGCTGCTTGTTCTGACCTCGAGAAGATGAGGAAACTTAAAAAAGAGGCTGAATTTCTTGAAGCGTCTTTTAGAGCCAAAGCGGATTCCCTACGTCAGGTATCTGTATATAGCTATATATTAGACAAGGACAATGTACCTTTATCACAATATATCCTTGTGATGCAGAACTACACTAGAAAAAATGACAATTCACGTCTTTACAGCTTCTTGATTATCCATAAATGAAAAAAAGATGGCTCAACTAACAAGTAGATACTTGGTCACCTTTTTTCATATATTTTTTGGTCTCCGTGCAATATTGATCGCTTAAATTTTACCATCTAATGAATAGCCAATGGAGAGTTTTTATATGCAAATTGACCATCTTTTCCAACGTTTTCTCCTGAAAAGTCAGATCCAGCACTTACATGCTACATAGAAGTTGATGTCGTGGTCATATTAATCTTACATGAAATCCAAAATCAGATATTATAGATATTGTAATAATGACCAAAGATCTCTTTTATCACTATTAGATGCAAACTTTTTCTGTATCTGACTTGCGGCGCATCTTATTTATATCTAGGGAGATGATGACGCGTCTTCTGTTCGGAATAAAAGGCAATCTGTTAAAGGAAAAAACCGCGAGAGTTCTAAGATAGACACAAATGTATCCAGCAGGTATATTTAGCATAAGGTCATCATATCATATTAATTTTTACCTTCGCCCTCGCTTGTTTGATTTCTAATTTAATTTCTTATGTATTCAATAGTAAACCTGATGGCTTGTGGAACTTTTTGGTACCTCGATCGACCGCGGCTGACCTCCAATCAGAAACTGCCTACAGAAGTGTATGCCTCAGAATTACTTTTTCAATACAATACACCGATAAAAGCCTTTTATGACTTGCATAATTATATGGTAGTTTTCTTAATTTATATTTTAAAGAGACATTTTAGGATCATTATTGACAGTGGATGGAAAGGCCGGTCCTTTAAGATAACTACTGATAATATGTTCTATAGAGTTCCTGTTAAGTTAGAAGCCTAGGTTTCTGATTTGGATATATGTGCCTAGATGTTACATAAATGGTTATATGTCTAAACATAATTTTTCTTTCTCATCTTGTTTCCAAACCTTTTGTTCCCCGGGTAATTGAATCTGTACTACCTTGATAATGTTATGTTTTATAATGTATGTCTGTTAAAGTTGAAGGTTAAACATAATTGTTTTTTTGCAGGATGATACAGGTGTACTGGAATCAAATGAGATCCAGCGGTTTGAATTATTAAGAAATGAGTTGATAGAACTTGAAAGGCGAGTCGAAAGAAGTGCGAAACGCTCTGGGAGTGAAGAGGTTCTTTTGTTATCTAAAACCTTTTTCGTATTTCATAATGATATCAATATGAACCCAGTTTTTTAAAATTATCTGGTTTTGTTATGAATATGAAATTAGGATCAACGTTCATGATTCCTTGTATTTGTCTTTAGGATGATATTAAAATGCCCGAAGATTCTGCTAATTATTCTAAAGATGCTGAAAGGGTTCAATTGGTGGTGCAGGAGAAAGAGGATATCATTGGAAAGTCCATAAGCAAACTCAAAGGAACCACCACGGTATATACTTTACTCTGATTCCCACCGTGAACTTGATCATTTGTTATTGTATCAATAGACATGTTTCACAACCACAATACAGCTGTTCACAGCTGTTTTGCTTCCTTCTTTGGGATGATTTAAGTATTCCTCATGTGGAAATGAAAATTTTACTGTTGCCAAAAAACTAAACATAGGCTAGATAACCACAAGAGCTATATTCCCTAAACGTTACACAGAGTGCTTGTAAGTTTAGTCTGTGAATATCTCTTCAATTGATTCTGTAAACAATTTTATGTAACGAATACTTTTTTATTGCAATTCATTTTTTTTTCCTTCCTTCCCCTCCCTGCTTTCCAAAAAAAAGCTGGTGACTGATCTTATATGTCTGTAAACAGGATGTCTTGCAGGGTACTCAACTTCTAGCCATAGATGTTGGTGCAGCTACAGGACTGCTTAGAAGGGCCGTTATAGGGGATGAGTTGACTGATAAAGAAAAGCAAGCTCTTCGAAGAACTCTAACCGATGTGGCATCAGTAATTCCCATTGGTATTCTCATGCTACTACCTGTGAGTTCCACCATCTTTGTTATCCTAGTAGTCTTTATTGTTTCTTTTTTTTTTTTGAGATTTATAAAAAGCCATTGTGGTCACTTGATTTAGATAGTGAAAGTGAGCTCTTTCTTATTTTTATGTAACAGAGGGAGTGTTGGTGAGAGTATAAATAGCGTTACCAAGTTTAAGCTTGTAATATCATCCAATGAGATTATGGTATTTGTTGTCTAGAAATGGACACCACTTATTTCTCGGTGCGAATAAACTGTCCAGTAAACTCCAAACTAGAGACTAAACCACTTCCTGATATTTGGCGCCCAGTATACGTATAAACCTGTGCTTATGCCATAATTACTTATCAAACTAGGATGATCATTTTTTTCGTTCTGTTATGTTGAAGATACACCCGACTTATGATGTCTGATCTATATAGGTCACGGCAGTTGGGCATGCAGCAATGTTGGCTGCTATTCAAAGATATGTACCATCACTGGTGAGTGCTGCTTAAATGGCTTAAAGTTCCCTTCTGATGTTTCTTGCATAAAATCGAAGAATTTTAGCAATCTTGTTTGTTTTGTGAAGATACCATCAACATACGGATCTGAAAGGCTGGATCTTTTGAGGCAGCTTGAGAAGGTTAAGGAAATGGAGACCACAGAGTCAAACCCCCCAGAATCTGCTGATTAAACACGGCCACGATGAAACCAGTTATAGAAGGTTTTTCTAACAATCACTCAACAACAAAAATTCAAACAGGGAAGCTTTCATGAAGTTCAACAGTTTTCATCTTGACCTGGTTTTGAATACGCTAAATAATAGGTGAGAATAAAGTTAACTGTGTTTTGCATTTTCTGATATAAGAAGTGAAGCGAAGTGAAGGTCTTGGTTAATACTTTTAACTTAGTCATAAAATAAAATCGTGGTAAACATAACGGATTCTGCGTAATTATATTCCAAGGCTAATGGCCTAAAAAGGTAAACCAAATTTAGTCCAATCTCTTTCAGGTAACCATCTTTTTCGCCAAGGATTTTCGTTTCAACATGCAGAAAATTCATAATAACTTCTCAAACAGTAACAAATTTGATGTGTGGTGATATATTTTTTTGGGCTCATATCTTTGTACGATGTTGTTGGCCTTTAAGTTATAAATTGTAAAGGTTGCTTCGAAATTCTTAAATTTCCAGGATTTATTTGGGGTGCACAAACTTTTTAATGCAGCTTGCCTTTTGTTTAATCAATAATTACTAATAGTTATTTGTTTTGCAGTTTTCCAGTTTGGATATTCTTGGCTACATATACACACGGTTCAGTTTCGAGGTTTGTTGCAGTCTGCATCAGGTGCTGCGATAACTCATTTTTCTTGCTCTATACACAGCAACTTCAACGATTTAAATATATATGTTTCTTTAAATCAGAAAAACGTTTCAAGTTGCTTGTAATGTAACTTTTTGTAGACACATTATAAAAGGAATAACAATGTGTCCTAAAACACTGTAACGAAACCTCAAGCTAAATATAGTTACGTGTTGTATGTTCTTCATCAACATAATTATATGCATTGTACCCTTACACTTGATGCAAGACAGTTGTATGATCTGCTTCATGTGCACATTTTCACGTTATCATGATCGCGATAGTGTTACACGATTTACCTTTTCCGGGATTGGTTGGTAGGGACCGCTAGAGGGTCGGTCGACTTCTTTTTTGTATATAGTTTGCTTTCTCTGTCCCTTTGTTATTAAGTTATCAAAGTTAAACAGGAAATACACAGGAGTGGCTATATCCTTCACCACATACACACACATAAATGCTCTGTATGTGTACTGGTTGCTTAAAGTAGCATGTTAAGGTGGATGAAAGAAAAATAAATGTAACAACCAATGTCAGAAACTTTAGCCAAAGTGACGGTACATAATTGAGTTACCAAGGTAGGTACTATGTTTTTACTATACATACATATGGCATTGAAAACTGGGGTAGTACTATGGTTTACTATACATACACATGGAACATGATGTCCTATCCTACAGAATCATAACAGTTGCCCATAACTCCCCCACCACTCACCGTTGGGTCCCTCTTTCATAAGTCATTTTCATCCTCCATTCTTTGTGCCCAAACTTCTCATCCATATCATGATGCCTTCATACGCATTGTTAGTTGTTCAAAAGCTTACTAGTACTATTACAAGAACAAGAAGAAAAAAAAGATTGGTTTTGGTTTAGAGGTTGAGGTATGAGGATGAAAGAACATATATCATTTCCGATATGAGTATTTGTGAAGAGAGAAGTACATAAATTCATTTTTCGAACGATTCATTGTATATGTTCTTTACAAATCCATCGATATGTTTACTCTAACTTGTGAGTTTTCGTCTTGTTGGTAGCCAAATACATATCTATAACTCCAAAAGGTATAAAATCGGTGGAAACACACTCACCCCATGCACCCTTAACCGGGATGCCAACTTGACCCTTCCCTAAAGATTAGGCCTCAGGCGATGATCAATGATCACCTATCACAGTGACCTAATTAGTCAAAAGTGGGGATTAAACCCAAACTATTCTCCAAAAAAGCCCTCTTTTAACCCGTTAACTGAGCATTTGCGAAGAATAATATCACTGAAGCAAAACTACATATCTATAACTATAACTATTTTATCCAATTATCAAACTTGGTGATTCTAGACTATTAGACACTAAATCAACTCCACATATTTCATGACCCCATATCTTTTTTCTTGAAAAAAATCTTTTTTTTGGGTGTTTTTAACCAATGGGTATAGGATTTGGGCCCTTGAGGGGAATCTAGATTGGACATTTTATTGGGTTTGTAAAAGATAAAAAAGAAATCTGCCTGAAAATCTGGGATCTCCCTCATTTTGTGCCATCCAATCAAAAATAATTTGACACTCAAAAATTCCAGAGATCTTATCCTTCATGTTGGTGGTATCTCATCGACATCTGTTACATAGCACACAAAAATTTTCAATTAGGGGCCCATTCTATATTCATCCATTTACTAAATCCCAAAGTAGAAATAATACACATCTTTCTAGTTTAAAGTTTAGACACAAGATTCATTTATACTTCCCATTTATGTTACCTAGAGTTTGGTTCAATAAAGATCAAAGAAAAACTAAAGATCAAATAAACCATTCTTAACCACTCATTTTTTCATCAAAACAATAAAATAAATTTTCACCTTCATTTTTAAAAACTAAATATCTCACAAACCATTAATCGTTAGACGAAACTAATCATACCATCACGACAAGCATAAAATTATCTTTAATTTGATATCCCACATCATATACTTTCGACGAATTTTTTTTTCCGACTTTTTTGTGGGTTTACGGTTAGGGTTTAGTTAGGGTTTAGGGGTTTGACTTTTTTGGGTTAAGCTTTTTAGGGGTTAAGTGTTTAGATTTCTTACGGTTTAGCGGATAGGGTTTAGGTTTTTTGGTTTAGCGATTAGGGTTTTAGGGGTTTAGGGTTTTTAAGGTTTAAGGTTTTTAGGGTTTAGGGGTTAGGGTTTTTAGGGTTTAGGGGTTAGAGTTTTTAGGGTTAGGGTTTTTTAGGGGTAGGGTTTTAAGGTTTAGGGTTTTTAGGGTTTAGGGGTTGTGTTAACGCAAAAGAGTATTTTAAAATTTTCATTTATAGTGTAATATATCGAAACCCGTAAAAAACGATAAAAAATAAGTTCGTCGAAAGTATACAATATTGGATCTCTATAGAAAGATAATTTTATTCTTGTCGCAATGGTATAATTAGTTTTATCTAACTATTAACGGTTTGTGAGATATTTAACTTTTAAATATAAGGATGAAAGTGAATTTAATTAATTTGATCAAAAATGAATGGTTGAGAATGATCCATTTGATCTTTAATTTTTATGTGATCTTTATTGATCTCACCCCATGTTACCTATATCTTTCTCACTAGGTCTTATTCATAGTAGGAAAAAAATATGTGCATGTATCTTGTTTATGTCCCTACTTTATGTAGTACTAGTACATTTCAATGTGCTTTTAGTCTTTAATCAGTTTAACGGGACAATTAATCGAATCAATATGTTTTTAGTTATGTGATCTATATAAACAAACTGTCTTTCTAGAAGCAGTCTCTTTACTTTCGGGTTTACTCAAAAGTCGAAGTATGATTTGTCTATTATCTAACTTTCTATACCTCGTTCTGACAAGATTAGGTATCGTTTTTGTTGTTGTGATTTATAGTTAAGATTTTAAATGACACGATTTATAGAACATGTTATTACTATACTAGGATAAGGGATTCATCTATGTGTCACATTTATTACATATAAATGAAATTTAGCTGTCTCGTAATAGGAGGCAACAAAATCATTAGTTTTGAATTAATTATACCAAAAACACATGGAGTAATAATAATATAAAATTATAAATAATATTCCATCACATAAGATAATTTTAAATACTTCAAACAAATTTGTTAATTCCAAAGTATATTTCTCATTAGGTCAAAGTATCTCCAAATTAAAAATATATAAAAAAATAAAAATAAAAATGAAAAGTCTTGTTCTTTTGTAAGTCTAATTTGCTTGCACTTTTTTTCACCATAACAAATAGTAATCCATATAAAAAAAAATAGGGGTAAATGATCGCAAATGTATCCAAGCTGTTACGTTTTACTATCACCATATTTATTAGGAAAAAAACAAAAGAATATTACGCAACATAGTTGCATACATTTTTATATAGGCTTGAAAATGTTACTGACCATGTTATGATGAAGATCGTAGGAGCCATAGTTATATTGTTGGTCTACTTGACCACCATGGCTCGAACCATCTGAGGTTGATGGTTCGGAATCGTATGGGCACTCTAGGTTCACCCCAAATAACCTCAATCGTCTTGTTGCTACTCCTCTTCTTTGGTAACTATCAACATTTTCATAAGCCTCTCCTACATGTCCATATACAATAATTAATCTTCTATAAAAAAAAATTCCATACATACCCAATTTAAACATCAAAATGTCTTATTGTTGTAAACCATCATTTCAAAAGTTCTATAAAATTTGTCAAGCACTCATCCTACATTACATTGTAAGAAATGTATTTACAATTCTTTACTTGATCACTAAAATCTCCTTAGTGACACACATTTCTAGTGGCCGTTTTGTATCCTACCTATTTCTTGTGTCAACTTTTGCCACTATATATAGTTTTGTATTTTTACCTAGTGTATACATACAACTTCATTACTCCCTATTGTCACAAATTACTTTTTTCTTAATCACGATTTCCGACTTTTTAGCTGACTAATTCATAATTCTTAAACACACAACGCCACAAAAACTCAAACCGGTTAAATCACAGCATTTTGTGGTACTCAAATACTTAATAATGGAAATTATAAATATCATAATAACTACAATTACTTAAAAACTAAATGTCAATTAAGTGTACAGTTATTTTGAGGCGGATTATACCTGCATGAAGATGATGCGCAGTCGGATAACCAGACTGCGCATCATAATACACCCCACTACCCCATTCCCCACCATGCACAGGCCGAGCCACCACCGCCGCCGCCGCCGCCGCCACCGCCGTCATTCCATCATCAACAGGCAACGACCTTCTTCTCCACCCTATAAACATCCTATCACAATCCAAAACATGTTTCTCAAACAACACAACATCACCAGCATCCAAACGTTTGTCCTTAACATATCTACTCCAACCTTTAGTCAACACATAGCTTTGGCTACTATTCCAATATGAGTACCTAAACCTCCATAGCTTCCCTAACTCATCTTCAAAAGCTAGCAACAACCCTTTTTGTTGGTCTTCTGAGGAGCTTATTGGGAAGTGTTTTTCTGCATGTTGTTTTGGAATGACTAGACGGTTGAGTTTTCCTACGTCACTTGGTGTCAAAGGTTTTTCAAACATGAGTTGCTTAGGATAATGGTTTGTTGTGGTGGTGGTGAGATCATGTTGGATATGGTGGTTGTATGATGGTTGATGGTGGTGCAAGATTATTGGGTTGTTTTGAGTTTCCATTATTATGAGATGAGTTGATTTGGTTTGGATGAAGAAGAGTGGAAATGAAGTGATTGATAGATGGTTTTGTAGCATGGGAAATGAATAGTGAAAGGTGAGTTGTATCTTGTGTGTGTGTGTGTTTTCAACGTGGGAATACTGTGTGTGGGCCCATGTTGAGATTGGTTGTGTTCCAAAATATTAGAAAGAAAATAAAACAAGTTTTTTATTTTAGCAAATTCCCTAAATATCTCAAAATATAAAGTGTGGTACAAGATCTAGAAAGAAAAAAAAATTGAACTTCTCATAATAGACTAGTGCGACTAGACAATTGGATGACTTCACTAGAATTTTGACACGTATCACATTGTTTAATAATAAAGTACATATAATGTAAATAGTGTGTAAGCTACTAGTCGTAATTAATTTCTTGTGTGACGGACGACTAATGTACTTTGTGCGATTAGTAGCTTACATACTATTTACACTACATGTACTCTATTATTAAATAATACGACAGTTTTGTACAACATGTTTTTTTGTCTTTTAGCGAAAAAGTCAAACCATATAAAATACTTAAATAGTCAAAATGACGACTCTTAAATTGGGCGACTGGCGGCTAATATTAAATATCTTGAGGGACATATACTTAGAAAAGTTCTTTTTTATTTTTTATTTTTACGTGTAATTAATATTGAAAGTCGTGTAATTTACCTTGTTTAGTGTGAAATTATATATTAAACAAATAAAACGCACACTTAAAACATAAATTAAACATACACACACTTAGACACACAATGATGTCGTTAAAAACACACAGATAATCTGTTCGTCTTCAATAAAACACACACACTTAAACAAAAAAACACATCTCGTTAAACACAAGCATCGACCTGATTAACCATTACACACCTTTAACAAACCCTAACTCTAACCACAACGTGTGGTGGCGATCAATAGCCCGATCAACAATTAAACACCATAAACAAACCCTAACCCTAACCCTAGTGGAATCGTCCAATGTGTGTTATATGATGCGAACTCGTTAAAGACCTCACAATGACCTTGGCATTATATAACTCATTTACACAACTTACATTTAATCTTTGGAAGTAAATATAACAAAGATCTTACATTGACCTTGGCATCATATTACGATTTTCACTAGTTTCCAATCTTTAATATTTGGAAGAAAATATAACAAAGATCTCACATTGATCTTGACATCATATAACTCGTTTGAATTTGACATTTTCAACCGTTGATCACCACCATAAACCACCACATGTCGTTGATCACCACTACACGTCGTGTTAGGGTTTGTACCACAATATTGTCCGCTTTGCCCACAAGCTCACGGTTTTGTTTTTGTGGCCTCATGTGAAGACTTCCCGGTAGGTCACCCAAGCCAGTACTACTCTTATATGAGCACACTTAACTGCCAGTTCCTAAGAACTCCACCCGCAGTAGACCACAAAACGCGCTGTGTCATTGTAAGGCGAATGTTATCTTATGAGCTCAACATCTCTCCGGGCCACAACCGATGTGGCATTTGCCTAAGGTGTTACAATCACTCCCCTTAAGGACTCACCGTCCTCGATGAGGTTTGCCCTACCAATCCGAACGGCACAGGAGTGGCTCTGATACCACTTGTAACATCCCGCCTACTCAGACCACAATATTGTCCGCTTTGCCCGCAGGCTGACATCTTTGTTTTTGTGGCCTCATTTGAAGACTTCCCAGTAGGTCACCCAAGCCAGTACTACTCACATAAGCACATTTAACTGCCAGTTCCTAAGAACTCCACCCGCAGTAGACCACAAAACGCGTTGTGTCATTGTAAGGCGAATGTTATCTTATGAGCCCATCATCTCTCCAGGCCACAACCGATGTAGGATTTGCCTAGGGTGTTACAATTCAGGCCGACGTTTGAGGTTTAACGAGATGCGTGTGTGTGGTTATTGAAGACGAACATATTATATGTATGTTTTAGTTTTTGTGTGTGTTTAATTTATGTTTTAAGTATGTCTGTTTTATTAGTCGTAAGTCGCCCAACTTTAGAGCCGTCATTTTGATTATATAAGTATTTTATTTGGTTTTACTTTTTTCACTAAAAGACAAAAAAATGCACTAAGTAATTAGCCGTGATTCGCCCAAGAAATTAAATGCACTAGTAGTATACTCATTTCTTACACACTACTTACATCACAAGTAATTTATTATTAGACAATGCGACACGTGTTAAAATTTTAGTGGAGTTGTCTAGTTGCACTGATGTATTTTGAGAAGTTGATTCATTTTAGGCTAGACCTTGGACCATCCTTCACATTTTAGGCTATTTATAGAATTTGCTCTTTTTATTTTAGGTTTTGTTAGGGCATTTGGTATCATAACTTAGCGTCATATTAGCTTTAACATTTCAACCTTAACTCACAAAAAACACCCCTTATCATAACTCAACATTTTGGGCCCCATTTCCTAAAAAAAAAAAACAAAAAAAAAAAAAAACATTTTGGGCCGATTATGTAATTCTTTTTTTTTTATTTTTTATTCATGTTTGCATCTTAACGTGAGTTACCATGGTAACTTGGGGGTTAACTCATGCCCTTAACTTAGACCTATGATATCATAACTCACACTTAACGCAAGGCAAAGGAAGTTCACATAGACCTTAACGCAAGAGTTGCGTTAACATGCCAAGTGCTCTTAAAGGCTTGTGCAGTTGTGCTTAACAAGATATTCTTTTACCACAGTTTGATGTAAGAAATTGATTTATCATGCCTTAAACAGTTGTTTGGTGTGTATCTACTTTTTCAGGGATTAAATATGCACATATTTAGTGTTGTATCCACATTTTCATAGGTTTTCTTTAAATTATACTCTCTTTGTCTCAAAATAATGGTTCATATTTCTTTTTTTGGATATCTTAAAAAAGTTGTACACTTTCGGTTTTTAGTAATAAAAAGAGAATTTAGTGATGGAATATTATATATGAGTGGTTGAAAATAGTAGGGGTCACACTTTTATTAAATTTGTTGAATTGTCTCTTGACAATAATTTTAAGACGGAGGAAGTAATAATTCATTTGTCCTTATGTTTAGCATAACTTTTTTGTTTTTAACTTTCGATTATGGCACAAGACAAAGTTATATAAATATCAAACAAATTGCAAATCGATGTTTTGCTTGAATGGTAACTACCAAAGTATAGTATATAAGTGGTTATTTTCTCCTCGGCAGCTTACTTTTGAAATATCTTTCATCCGTTTGCGTATGTTCTCAAATTTTAATATAGGAATTTAAAATGTAAAACTGACGAAATAGGGATCTCAAAAGTAAATAACAAGAGAAAATAACCAAATTTTAATCAACTCAATTTGATCTTCAAAGCTTTATGGTAGACCAATATTATGGTTGTCATAGAGTGTTGACTTGGTTAAGTGGATCGTTACCTAATCTTTTATATGTTGATTTCAATTACTCACACACATTGCTTCTGAAAGCATTTAATGATGTTTCAGAATCCATAAAATCTGATATGATTGATCATTAGTTAGACTCAAAAGCATTTTTATAGTAATACAATAAAGTGACATGTCATGCTATTATAGGACATTAGTCTTTTTAAACAAGAAGAGTAGTTGTTTCAAAAAAAAAAAAAAAAAACAACAAGAAGAGTCACTCATATAAATGTATTAATTAACGTCTATAACTTATTTTTAAACGGTTTTTTTTGTTAAAAAAAAAAAAAAAAAAAAAAAAAAAAAAAACATGCGTCACCTCCTCATAATTTTTATCTCTCAACAAGACATGAAACCACAACATGAAAGTTTTTGAATCACTCACATACCGTTGAGAAAAAGATTTTTGGTAATTAATTAACATCTATAACTAAGTAGTATTTATTTTTTTAGAAATGTTATTCATGGCTTGTTAAAGCAATAGTGGGACTCATGGTTGTTAAGATCTTGATCCTGATCCTGATCTTAAAATCTTACGATTTTACAATAGTACAAAGCAAAAATGATCTCATTCCTACGTAGGATCTTTACGAGATAGGATCTTATTAAGATCCCGATATTGACAAAAGGATCTTAAGATCTTGTTCGATCCAATCTTATTTTTTATTGAACTACAAGTTAAAATTCCTACAAATTTATGCATTACGTTTTGTAGAATATGAAAAACAAAAGGCAAATTGTATTAAACACTTTATAATCATAAATTGTATACATTTTTATGATATATGATATATAATAATATATGACAGTGCCTATTAAGAAATTATGAGTCTTATTTTACAGTGCCGATCCGATCTTATGATCACAATCTTGCAAAGGCGAAAACGCTCCTACGTAAGATCCTGATCTTAAAAATCTTGATAGGACTCACTTGGTTTATGTGCACGAGTCTTATGCTATGGATTGTATAAACTTCCTCAACTAAGACTATTTGTATTGTATGTGTTGAGTGGGTGAGTGAGTGAGGCTTACATGGAATTCGTGATTAACTAGAGGGAGTGTTGCGCCTTTACGAGTTACTCACCTTTTGGCTCCCATGTTGAACTCGTGAGGCTGATCTTTTTTGTGTGTGTTTGTATTTATTGTATGAAGACCTATAATCGGTATATGTACAAGAAAGAATCAGTACATAAGTTTGAGCGGTGAGAAAGGAAAAAAAGAAGTTAAATGATGTGTAACTCATTTAAAGATAAATGATGATGTAAGACATTTAAAAAAGAATAGTTTAAACCATGTGTATTACTCACTTACAAAAATTCATTTATTCATTGTTACTTAAGGTCACATTATCTTACTTCTCTCTCACTCACCTGTCATATATACCACGACCCTCACTCACACCCCACGATTACATTCTATGCAAATTGGTCTAGTTATAGCCGGGTGTTGGCAGGGGGGGAGGGGGGGCACGCGTGTGTTAAGAGGGTGTAGGACTAGGATGTTTGGCCTCTCATGTGTGAGCTTTGGCTTCATTACGAGCACTCTAATATACAAGTCCATTTAGTAAGTTTTCATGTAAATGGCAATAAAATCCACGGACATTCATCGCGGATGATCTAGTTAAAAGTGATTTGGGTTATTAATCCTAATGTTTACAACTTTTTTTTTTTGTTTTTTTTTTCTCTAACTTGATTATTTTGTTATCACCGAGAACTATGCAGTGATTGGCCACCCAATCATTCATTATATATTATCACTTGTGTGTAGCTAGTCCACAATTGCTTGAGCTGTCCTTTCGTTGATAATGCCACGTATGTATGAATCAATACAAATTAATCAAAATAATTTCAACATTTTGTTTTATTTCATTCACTCTAACTACAGTAAAACCTCTATAAATTAATAGTGTTGGGACCGGAATATTTTATTAATTTAGCGATATATTATTATATCGATAAATTAATAATTTATTAATTTAAAAAAGTTTTACGTGTGACCATTAATTTTTCAAGTCAAATATACTAGCTAGTTACAATGTATACTCATTAGAGACGAAATAAATTTGAAAAACAAGTTCCAATTAACATTTTATGAATTAACATTCACATTCTATGAAAATAAAATTAACACTTATTGTTGTAATACGAGAAGACAACGCACCAACTCTTTAGTGCAATAATGAGATTTTAAGATAAACTCAATATAGATTTGAAGTTCAACAAAAAAACAAGTGACTATGGATTCATTTTTTACTAAACAATCTTAGAATTTTGAAGTGTATCTCTCTCTCTCACACACACATATATATACATATATATGAAATTTTAGTAATTAGTAGTTTATAGTTTTGTTGGGACTAATATATATACACTGGGGTTTCAAAAAAATTATTATCTTATTATTTTATTGATTGGGGTCCAAATTTGTACTGGTCCAAGTTGGGACTGGACAAATTATTAATTTTATCGAGGTTATTAATTTATCGAGTATTAATTTATAGAGGTTTTACTGTAAATACTATCATCTTTGGCTATGTTTGCTTGACAAGTATGGAATTTATCATTAAGAATAGAATTCATGAATTAAAAAAAAAAAAAAAAAAAAAAAAAAAAAAAAAAAAAAAAAAAACACGAATTGTGTATAGAAAACTCATAAACCACGATATGTAGTTCTTACTTCTTCCTATAGAAAAAATCTTGAACAAGGAAATTAAAAACTGTAACACAATTATAAAAATGCAAAGATTCTTTGCGTTTCCCATAAATTGATTGAGATAAGATTGCAAATTTTAATGTTATTTTTCTCGTCTTTTGACATGGTGTTTCATTCTTCTCCTCATACACAGATCATGATCACACTATATACGAAAGTTCTAAGCTTGTTTATTCTTTTGAACGACACTTGGATTTGAACATTAGCTTGCAAGGAACTAGCAAAGAAATTACATGATGAGGGAATGAGCATTACAAAAACAAGTTTAATGATAATCCAAAATATCCAAAATATAATATTTTGAAGCAATAGCTACTTGTAATCTTGGTTTAAAATTGCGTTTTGCGATCCAATGCGCTCAAGGCCTCAGAGACCGAAGCGTGATGCGTGATGCGAATGCGAGCGCAATTTAGACGCGATGCGTTTAGTATTAAAAAAATAAAAAGTGTATATATTTATACATAGTATAATTTTTCCAAGTACTAAGTAAATGCAATAAACTTATAAATAAATTACTAATTTACAAGTTACAAGTTATATCAGTAACAAAGAATCATAATTTACTCATAATTAAATCAATAGCCAAAGTCAGCATTATAAAGTTTAGTCAAAGTGAAACAAGATATAAGTTCTAGCGTTGAATCAAAGAAATTAACTCACTTTGTACATAATGATATAACATATGTGATTATTATAATCAAAGAAGAACATATGAGTTTACAACTTGAATCACGCAACAGGACTATGGCCGTCAATGTGTGTTTTTCTGGACGTCCTTTACTAAGGTCCTCATTAAAATAGTTAGGCTTCGTATAAATGGTTTTATTTTTACAAATCATCCCAAATTCCAAATTGCGCTAATTGCGACTATTGCTAGCATTACATAAATGCGATAAATTGTGGTCAATTGCGAGCGCAATCTAGGATGGCCTCGCATTAGGTACCATGATGCGAAATTTCAAATGCAATGCAATGATGCGTGCAATTTGCGCAATGATGCGCGCATTTTTAAACCAAGCTTGTAATAATTAATAAATTGTAACTTAAGATTAAATGTTACAAAGGAGATAAAAAAATGTTACTTTCAAGTACAATCAAGACTCGACAAAGACATAAATTAATTAACCAGAGTCCCTTCAGAGACATCCGATAAAGTTAGAACGATACAGAGAAGATTAGCATGGCCTCTGCGCAAGGATGATATGCACAAATCGAGAAATGGTCTAAATTTTTTACTTTTTCCCAAAAAGATTTAATAATTAACCAGATGTATATAAGAAAAAATAATTATATAAGATAGGAAACACGATTTATCTGAATCATATGCATTTACGAAAAAACGAGATAATTTATAAAAATTAATACTACGTCACAAAATTCATAGATGTCACGAGACCCACCCTATTTCCGTCACCCGAGTAAAAAATTGATCGATATATATACAATTGCAATCTATTTGGTTCATGAGATATTGATCTTAAAAGTGCAAAATAGACCAAAAAAAGAGTTTGGAATCAGTCACTTACATGCACATTTACCATCAAGTTCGATTGTAACTAGGTTCAGCATATCTTACTTTTATGCATTTCTCTAGTCGGTAAGCTTTTAACATTAACTATTTAGAAAAGTACGACTCCAGAATTCACTATTCATTGGAAAAAGGTACTAGAGCTTGAATCCTACCAGTCATTTGAAAAGTGTAGTACAAACCCAAAAATTATGTGACATGATCTTACGACACTTCATTTTCTTTCTTTAAATGTAAGAGCATCCGGTGTGGTTAGTTTCGTCCCTCGCCGTGGCCGAGCTGGAGGCTCGCCGTGCCCCGCCGCCACACCGGGGTGGCTCGCCGTGCCCCGCCGTGGGAGTTGAGATCTTGGGGACGACGAGGCAATGGTTGTATTTTTTTTTTTTTTTTTTTTTTTTTTTTTTTTTTTAAGATAATGATATGTAAAGTTTTTATAATAAGGTGAAGGTGAAGTGTTATTGATTTCGAAAGGTTCGTAGAGGTACTGAGCTTCTCGTGGTTAAACATAAAAAACTGAAACTTGAAAGATTAACTAAAAACATGAAATACATAATAAGCTTAAACATTAAAACTACAGAGGGATCCCTAAAAATAACATAAAAACATGAAATACATAATAAAACTACTAAAAACTTAAAAAAACGAGTCATCCGAGTCCCAACCATCATCACTTGTTGGCGGGGAATAAAACTCCCCATTCATGTATCGACTCTCCATTATGTCGAAATAGTTGTCTTGGAGGTACTGAGCCTCCCGTGCTTCTTGCTCACGGCGAGCAGCCTCTTCACGTGCCTGCTCTTCCAGTATCTCCCTGACGTTTTCTTCATCTTGTTCCAGCTGCCGGAGGGAAGCCTCACTTAACCCGCTTGGGTGGTTTTGAAAATCCACCTGTAGACTGTTCACAGGTGGACTTGGAACAATTGGGAGGTATGGGATGTTTTCAAACCCCACCGGAAAGACATTTTCCGGTGGTGTTGAGTAAACTTCAAACTCTGGCAGAGTTGGAAAGTTGGTTTCCGGCAAGTGATTTGGGGACGGAAAGCTGGTTTCCGGCAACTTCTCTGGGCTGGGGAATTGCTGAGAAAAGTCTTTGCGAGACATTTTTTGTGTGTGAATTGTGTTATTTGTGTGTGAAACTAATACTGGTAGGATACTATATATAGAAAACTAAACCGTTTGAATTTGAATTTAAAATTTAAAATTTAAATTTGAATTACCCCGCCCAACAGTACCTGGTTTTTGAATTTGAATTTAAAATTTGAATTTGAATTTGAATTACCCCGCCCAACAGTACCCGGTTTTTGAATTTGAATTTGAAAACCACCTTTATAAATAACATCTTATAACCACCATTTTTTTTCACATCTACATCAATTCAAAAAAAAACACACAAATGTCTCAAAATTTGAATTGGAACAAGTCTGAAGAAATCTTGCTTGCGCAAGTTTGGATAGAAATTTCGCAAGCTATGGATATGCAAAATAACCGTTCCGAAAATATTTTTTGGAACGACGTTATGCATATGTTCAATAATCAGACAACCGATGACCATCGTACAAAAAATTCAATCACGGGTAAATGGACGAGGATTAACGTCGATTGCAAAAGGTTCAACGCAATTTACAAACAGTTGCAGCGTCGAAGTGCTCAAAATGACCACACTCATCTCGAAAATGCGAAACTAAGCTTCCAGCAACAATTTGGTAGAAAAGAGTTCAAATATGTTCACGTTTGGGAGATTTTGAAAAACTGCCCAAATTGGGATGTCGAAGATTAAACCCAGTAGTATGTGTTGTTTTTTTTTTTTAATCGTGTTGGTTTTTTTTTCCCGTATCGTGTTGTTTTTTTATTATTGTGTTATGTATTGTATTTTTAATTTGAATGAAATGAATTTATTTAGTTTTTATTTGGAAATGAAAATTAAATAAAAAAAATAAAGTGGTAATGGTGGGCCTCAAATGAAGAGGTTGAGGTTTGTTATGAGTGAGGAGGGGATTTGTTGTGGTTAGTTGTGGAAAAATGGGATGCTGAGGTGGCACGACGACGAAGATACCCTTCGTTATGACACCTGATGCTCTAAACAACCTAGCTGCCAAATGTGTCCTTCATCTTACCTCCATATTGAACACCAAAGTTATTGCCCAACATAAAACATTTCATCTAAAGGAAATATAATAATTCAGTAAGTAAAGTTTTATATATTGGTGTTATAAAAGATGAGAAATAATTGAAGGCTTAAAGAGTTTATTAATTATGCATGTCTAATTATAAAGTTTGATATATTTTTGGGTCTTCTAATAACTTCTTGTAACATAAAAAAGAAAGATTAAATTGATGCATGACTCGTACATATTTACATGTACATTCATAAGAGCACTTTCAATGTTAACGCCAAAACGGCGTTAAGCCTCCAAACAACGGCGTTATTGCGCGTTAACCTTTGGACATGCAGCGTTATAACGGCGTTAGTCCCTGGGCGTTACAGGGCTAACGCCCGTTATTTGCTTTTTTTTTTTCCCTTTTCTTTTTTCATTTATGCCCCTAAATGAGGGGTAGTTTTTGTAAATTGTTGGGAATGTTATTGATGTTATTGGGATGTTATGGTTGTGGGTGTTTTTTGGGGATGTTAATGTTAAATGTTAAAGCTGATGTGGCGCTGACGTGGACGGTGTTATTGGTGTTATAGTGTTACGATTGGGAGTGCTCTAATACAAAATATGTATGCCTACGTAAGTGCAATTTACAACATGTAGTTTGTTGTATATTGAAACTAATTTTTATGAATATCAGTCGTCATACAAAGTTGGCTAACTGATTTGTTCAACTAGTTGATGTTTCTTAGGTTATGTGAGGTTCCTAAAGTTTAGAATTGCGATTTTAATATTTAATCTTGTACTATTAATTACATGTCTCAAATACTAATTCACAAACTGCCAATATGAACATTGAAATCAGAGAACCACTCAACGCTGGCCTAGAGGCAAATCGGCTTGTAACTATCACTCTAAAATGTTACATGCATGTTTATACAAGTTTATAGAGAGCGAAATCAGGATTCTAGTCGTTCAAGAAGCATGGATCCCTTAGTTTTAAACTATTTCGTCGTATTCAATTTGGATCTATGCGGACGAGTTAACAATCTTACAGATGATATATACTCTTAGACAAAATGAAGTCATCAAAAAACCGTAAGGGAAATCTCGACGCATAGCTGTCAATCTATCATACATCATAGTTCATTTCCTATGTATAGTTTTGCAAGTTACTCATTATTAGTTGATATATATTTCATAAATTTAACAAGAAAGTTGATGTTCTTTGTAAACAATACACTATATAAGTAAAGAAAAGGCAAGTTAAAAGATTATATTTTGTCTCTTATTCAAAATACCTTATATGAACATACTCTCAAATTTTTAATTATAAGAAGAAGAAAAAAAATTTAGTTAACCATAATCACGAGGGATATGATCAAAATTATTTTATTTTATTTTATTTTATTTATTTTTATTATTATTTATTTATTTTTTACTTTTAGTTTCAAACTTAACAATTTCAAGAATAAATAACCCTGCCATTTTAATTATAAAAGGTAAATTATATTAAGGGAAGTAATTATATAAAGTTATTTTGTGTTTTTACAAATGATAAACCTAACCAAAAATATATATAAATGTACTAAGTTTTCATAAATATGTTTGTTTTAATTTGTGTCATGAATTAGAACTATTATATTTATAAATTAATTAACATGTATTTATGTTAGTTGTACCGATAATTTGTTTTATTTGTGATATTTACTTAATTTGCCTTAGTTTGTCTAAAAATAAATGTATAAAAGCAATAATTATATATATTTACGTCTTATAATTATTTGTACTTTGTAAATATACAAATATAAGAAGAAAAAAAATTATGCTGAGCTTTCACACAACTTCTTGTTAGAAAATGTTGAAACAAGTAGACAACTTGGGGAGTTATAGATATTTCAGGAAGGTTATAATATCATTGAAAAATAATGTTTTTTCTAATGTTTTTTTATAATAGTTCTTATTTCTATATTTAGAAGTCAACAAGTTCCGATGGAAACAACCTGGATTCTAATAAAAGGACCCAATCACTCGGACTGCATTGGGAACCACCGGTTCAGGTGGTGGCGTATACTCGGTTACAAAGGCCTTTTTATATTTTCTTAAATATTTTTCAATCATATTTATATGTTATGATTATAAAGTTCTAAATTATCTGTATATTGTTAAATTTATAATCTTATGTTATGATTATAAAGGTATAAATAAAAATATATATCATAAGTAAATGAAAATTGATTTTCACACATAATTTTTTATTTACATACTTCAATTTATGCATTAAAGAATTATAGTATATATACACCTTACTTTAACCATTTATACGTTAAAGTATGTAAATAAATAAATAATGTATGCAAATTATATCCCAAAGTAAATAGTGTAGTGTACAGAATTTTACCAAAACTAAAAGTCTGTTAATGGTAAGAATGATAATTTTCATGAAAATCTAAATTTCATAAAAACATTACTATGTTCTTGTTCAAATTAAGAATCAAATGCTTTAGTGATAAGTTAAATAACCTTCTCAAAACAGTATTAGGATCAAACATCCTATGTACACATTTGGAGTGGCTAGAGAAGACGTTAATAGCGGCCACAATGATATTTCGACTAAACCACGTATATCTGAGTCTAAAAGGGTGTTTCTCTTCTTCTTAATTGGAAAGAAATGTGAGCCCTATCAGGTCTAATTCCCACGGATCAGTTTGGATTGGGATGCTTAAAGCTATTGCCAAGCTTAAATCTAAAGGCGTTGATCTTTTGGATTTCTGCAAATTAGTGATTGGAAATGGTAATAGTACGAAGTTTTGGCATGACAAATGGTATGAAGACATTACTTTCAAAGAGAAGTTCCATAGGCTGTTTAACTTGGAATCTCAAAAGGATGTTTCGGTCGCTCTTAAGCTTCAATGTCATGACCTTGCGTACTCGTTTAGAAGACCTCCAAGATCAGGAATTGAGGAATCTCAGATCCTCGAGTTGTCCCAATTACTATCTTCAGTGGTTTTGTCCCCTGCCTGTGATCGTTGGTCCTGGTCGTTAAATGGCCTTGGTGATTTTTCTGTGAAGTCAGCTAGAGAATGGATTGACAAATATGTGCTCGTTACTTCTTCCTCTCCTACGAGATGGTCCAAGTTTCTTCCTATAAAGGCCAACGTTTTTCTATGGCGTATGTTTCTTGACAAGCTTCCTACTAGGTTTAATCTTTCCAATAGAGGTTTAGACATCCCTTGCATCTTGTGCCCGAATTGTGGTAATGGCGTTGAAACCCGCAATCACATGTTCTTTGGTTGTTCGATGGCCTTAGATCTGTTTAGGATGCTAGGTCGATGGTGGAGTATTCAATTTCCGATTTTTGATGACCCCGTTTCTTGGGTGTTGTGGTTCAACGACCTCAAACTCAACAGCCTTCAAAAACTTGTTTTGGAAGCCTCTATTTTCTCAATGTGGTGGCATATTTGGACGTATAGGAACGCGACCTTATTCTCTTTAAAGAAGCCTCTCAAAGGAATGATTTTTGATAACTTTGTTTCTCAAACTTTTATTTGGGTGAAGAATAGGTGTAGGAAGTTAAATGTTTCTTGGGTTGCGTGGCTAAATGATCCGTTAACTGCAATTTCTATGTAATTTCTTTCTAGCCTAGCTTCTTGCTAGCTCTTTTAATAAATTTTCGCCGTTCAAAAAATAAAAAATAAAAATAAAAAACTAATTAAAAGATTTATATGAATCCATTTAAGTAGAGAGGTGATTTGCACACTTTTAAAAATGATTAGGACACTCAACTGTACAAGCAGATAAAACACATTGCAAACATAATACAACTATGTAATGCATAGAGTCGAGTGTCCCAATCATTTTTAAAAGTGTGCAAATAAATTCTCATTTAATTTGGTAAACACTCCCTTAGACTTGCCCTCCATAATTAATCTAACATAAATGATAAATGGGCCTAATTAATAGGACCTAATATGAGACCTGATGCATAAATAATTTGTATAATTGTATAAGTGTACAAATTATTTATGCATTAGATCTCTTTTTACGTACATGTATCAAAGCTGTTGATCTAAACATAATATACCTTATCCGTTATACTTGCCCTCCTTAATTAATCTAAACATAAAATACCTTATTCGATTGTTTACTTGTTTTATGTAATTTATGTTCACATATAATCAAGTTATGTCATGATGAGTTTTTGGAACCACAAAAATGTTCACATATGATCAAGTTTATGTCATGATGAGTTTTTGGAACCACAAAATAAACTATATTAGTCCAAAAAAGATGTAGCTCTAGTTGACATAAAAATAAGTCATTATAAACATCAACACAAGTCACAATAATTCAGCAAAAGTCGCATCACGTAGTTTGGACCACAGGCATTGTGCACTCGTTTACTTCTTATCCGATGCGTGTGCAAAAACCTTATACCTCCAGTTAGCTATTAAGTACCTCACCCAATGTCACATCATACGATCTCAGATACGTGTTAAGACACTTTAGAACATATTCTTTTTCGGTAGTTACTCATATGTGCCATGATGGTACATATTTAAAATATGAGTAAATTGTAAAAATAGTCCCTAAAGTAGCCCAACGCAAGGATCACACCGAGAGAAATTTTGTTGCAAAAACAACATTGATGTTTTCTTTTTTGCAAAACAGCCACCGAGAGCTACTTTTTGCTAACGCCCGTTAGTTATCTCTTTAGTCAAGGTCAAATACATATTAAATGACTAATATACCCCTTCATCTTCAGAGGCAATCCTCATTGGCTCCGCCGCCTTAAATCGTTACCACACTATCCCGACCACCTATTCACAAACCCCATGTTGGCAGGCAAGCAAATTACTCACAATCTCATTCCACTTTACTCGTTGACTTATAGCTCCGATTAGATTACATCGATCGTCCTTGCCTCTGCACAATACGGTAAGAACATAGTGCATTTTCCTGTTTACTTAAATATTGTTCTTGGTTTTTAAAGAAGGTACATTTTTTGTTAATGTTATGGGTTTATAATTGTAGGTGGTCCTTTGGGAAATGTGATAGAAGTAGAGGTGGATACTGAAACAGAAGAAGAGAGTGGCGAGAGTGGTTTAGAGGATTTGGATTATAATCCAAAGAATGATGAAGTGTTTGATGATGATGAACATATAATTAAAGATGTTCCTGTAAGTAAATCTAATTTGATTCTCAATCCAGACAATAAGCATGATTTAAATATACCTCTTTTTACGGAACATTATGCACTATTTAAAGAGTATGCCCAAGAGTTGGTTAATCAAAATCCAGGCATAACTGTTAGGATTGATGTACAGCTAGAACCAAATCCAGATTCTTCAACAAGAACTTTTAGAAGGGTGTATGTGTGTTTGGGAGCTCTGAAACAAGGTTTCAAAGCTTGTGGCAGAGAATTCTTAGGATTAGATGGATGCTTCATGTCAGGTCCTTTTTCAGGTCAATCACTAACAGCAGTTGGGATTGATTCAAACAATAGGATTTATCCAGTAACATATGTTGTAGTTGATGCAAAAAAATAAGGCATTTTGGTGTTGGTTTTTGAAATTACTTGGAGAAGATCTTGGTATAGAAACCAACTGCAAGTTCACTTTCATTTATGATAGGAAAAAGGTACAAATTTATATTCTATAATTAATCATGTGTTTTATGCAAAATGAGAACAGGTACAATTTTAACACCATCCTTAACCTTGACAGTTCACATAGACTGATACAAGCCATTGCAAGTGTGTTTCCAAGTGCTGAACACAGGATCCGTGTTAAGCATATTCATGAGAATATGATGTCATAGTTTAAAGGAGGTGTTTACAAGGACATGCTTTGGAATGCAGCAAGAGCCACTGCTATTTTCGAATTAAACAAAGAGATAGCTCATCTCAAGTATTACAATTGTGCTACTTATGATTGGTTTATCAAGATTACAGCTAAACAATTGTTAGGTCACCACTCACCATAATATGAACACAAGTATGTTTAGATGTATGTTAGAATGAAAGAGAGAGGAGGGACGGATGGATTCTTCACACACAAGTAATAGGAAAACGTTTATGCTTATTATGAAAGAACCAACACTCTCAAGAGTTTGCAAGGTATTTATAGGCAAGGGAGCTAGGGCAACAATTCTAGTCCCTTCCTTGTTTGTTTGGGCCTATGCTTAGGCCTATGGGATTACTACATAAGCCTAACATCAATTACATACATATAAGCCTTAATTAACAACCTATTACATATAAATGACCGACACTTGAAATAATAGTTACAAGTGATCCCAACAATCTCCCCCTTAGTGTTGGTCATAAGGTAGGTGTGGTTGCTTGACGTCTTTCTGGCATTCTTCTTTCTTGTGAGTAGAAATGATTTGAATTCTTTAACTTCATCAGCTTGACGTCGTTGTATTCTTTGTTCATTGTTCTTTATGGATGTGGTGTTCATATGTTGTTATCTGCCATTTGTCAGCTTCTTTGGTTAGGTGTCTCCACGTCTTTCTCCACCATGCTCACACTTCTTTTGACTTTGACTTCCAAATATGATGTAGTTCTCGATTCTTTAAACTTTGAAGATTCTTTGAATTTGAGGAAGAATCATTTTGACTTTTGTGTTGCCTTTGAGTATGAGAGAACTTCATGTGTGATGTTGTGTTGTTGGTATGAGCATGTGGAGAATGGTACAGTCTTTTGATGCAGGTTTTACTGACCAGGTTTTAATATTTATAAAGTCTCGTTATACCTATGGTCTACCCTAATGCACTAACGGGCAGTGTGCCCGGTCGTGTGTAGTGTAGTAATCGGTAAAGCCGAGGTCGTCCCAAGAGCTATGTGTGATGGATTATTACTAAGTCTAGGTGTCACAAATTAATAATGGTTTCGATAGGGATTTAATTAATTAAACTACTAAAACAGAATAAAGCAAATAAAAGCAGATAAATGATAAAGGGAAATCAATAGAGGAGAGTGGTGCTAACCTAGTTAATCCTCCTAGCTAGTTATGTCTACGTCTACTTACTTCCAATTACTTCAGGTGGGGTCAAAGTCGAGAGGACAACATTTGGTCAATTCACCCTAACCTATCAGCAAAGATGCCACCACAGGAGAAGTCAGGTGTCCCCTCATAAGTCCTGTTGTTCCTGGTCCCCTAATCCAAGTCATTAAGTGCCGCTACATGCTAGATTTATAATAGTGAATGCTCGGCCGTTAGGAACTTAGACACGCACCCCTTAATTCTTAAGTTCATCCAAATGATAGGTGATCAGTTGGTCAAATCGCACAAGTAGAAAGGGTCGTCAGTTGGTCATATCTTACCCTTCCCGTCTCAGTCCGCTCACCTAGGGTCAGTTGGTCATATCTCCTAGGCAATCGGCCTCTACCGCCATTCAAAACTACCGAACCAAGGGTGGCTACCAATAAACTATGCATGCATACACTTAGAAATAATTGTACGGAAGTAAAGTAAACGCAAATAAAAAAATTAAAGAATCATAACTAGGTCAGCACCAAGAGGTGCTTAGCCGCTCATATTAATCATGCAAACCAATTCAATATTCAAATGTATGAAATACATGAATTGAAAGTAAAAGAAATATAAAATGCTAATGCTTATCGTAGGGGAGTGATTTCTCCCTTGGAGACAGCTCCGTATGCTCCTCTAGACCTGCCTTGAGCTTTTTCCCACGTTCTCTGAGTGTTGTGTGTGGAATGGGATGATTAGAAATGCTGGAATTCGTGGGGTATTTATAGGCCAGATCTGGGTTACGGCGTAACCCAGTAACCTTCTATTTCATCGTATTTTGCACTAGATCTGCTGGTTACAGCGTAACCTTATGAGTGGTTACGCCGTAGTCTTCAATAAACTCGGTTACGTCGTAGTAGATGCAATAGTTATGGCGTAAGTATCAGCGGCGTGGAACCTCATTTGACCTAATATAGTTACGTCGTAACCTTTGGGAAGAGTTACGCCGTAACCTTCTGATAAGTTGGTTTTCTGAGTCACGCAATAGTTACGGCGTAATGTGAGAGACGAGTTACGCCGTAACTTCTTCAAAGTAGCATACTATGATAAATCTTTAGATATTTCTCCAGTTCCGCGTCTCTTTAGCTCCAATGCTCGTAATTTACCTGAAAGTGGAAAACAATGGAAAACAAGCGTAAATCCATATAAATGATATAAATTACAAGCATTATCGGGGGAAATTGACACTTAATATTCAGGACTATTTGATGTTATCAAATATCCCCCCACTTGACCTCTACTTGCCCTCAAGTAGACCTTATTAGAAAGATTCCTAAAAAGATATCTCCCATAACCTGGAAAATATAAGTTTACAAATCCCTTATGCTTGAATAAAACAAAGCCGAACACCTCACGAAAGGGGAACAAAACACTCAAATCTCTCAACTATTCTAAGTGTCAATTTCGGGGTGATCACTCAATCGCACAGTCATAGCATGTATTCTATCATAAGCTTGGCGGTTACACAAATCTCCACCACTAGAGTTAAGGGCTAAACAATTCTCGAAGGCAATATGGGTAGACACGACAAAGGTTAAGAGGTGACTCGTCATTACTAACATGTCACGGTGAAGTGGACAATATCAATGATACATGACCAAATCCATGGTCAAGACACCAAAGATTGCTCGCTGCATCACCTAGACACGCTTCATGACTAAAGGGTAGGATAAGACATGGGATATATAAATGATGTAAAATAAAAAAACAAGCAGGTAGTCTAAATCTATAATCAATTCATCACCACTTACCGTCCACCCAAAGTTCAAGCTTTGAAGTCAAGAAACCGGATCATGAAATATAAGGTAGATGTGTCATTAGAGGACGTCGTGATGGGCACATTACCTTTTCTCCAACTGTTGGCATAACTACCAACTCCAATCTTCAAATGTGACCGAGGTGGCCTCCTCGATACTAAATCTATGAAGCCCATAATGTAGTGCTTATAACATTGCACTTTACAATAACATAACAACTATTTTTTTTTTTATTTTTTTTATTATTTTTTTCGAATCATCATTTTTTTTCAACATAACAATAAATACTAAACATAATATCCCCCCACTTGAGATGAACAATGGGAATTCGGGGGGTCTTCAATGATCTTCAGGAATGTTGTCGATGAAAGCATGATTTTCGAACCTTTCCACTCGAACCTTGAACTTAGGCAAATGATGATTTCTCAATCACAAATAAAGACTACAGGGTAGGCTAAGGTGTATAGGTGTATCGAAACAATATATCGGGTTACCAAAATGAAAGGAATGGCTCAGATGGGTGTATCTAGGGGTATCTTGCACTAAAGGTGAGTGCAACAAAAGGGTTTTACATGGGGGTCGAAAAGTCGAGGTGACTAATCGATAGACACACAATGATAGGCTGTTTGGGTGATAATCCTATAATATTGCCTTCTAAAACTGAAAAGTCCAAATACATCGAGCTAACTCAACATACCTCGTCTATGGTCTCGAAATGATACAAATGCCAAGTTCTAAAGTTTACAAGCTACCGGCACACTCATAATTTGGTGGATTTGGGGTAAAATATTGGAAATGGATAAGGCTAATCTCACTATATAATATCAAGGGTTGTATGTTCTCGGCTAAGGTCTAATTTAGTTAGGTTAAGAAAAACATGTCAAATTTTTAAAAATGGCATAATTTTTCAAAATAAACTAGAAAACGAGGGCAAAATAATGTTCAAGAGATAATTCTACTCCCATCCCCCCACTTGAATTGTACAAAGTCCTTTTTGTACTAAGCATTAAATAAAGGTGAAGAGAAAAGTAGAATTAAAGCGAGAACTTCCCTGAAATTTGCTCCATAAAGAAAGAAGGCCCACGAAAAAGAGACGTGCCTTCGTATAAGCATCATGAACAAACTTCAATTCCTGAAATCACAATACCGACAAGCATAATTCTAAAAAGAAAAAAATGAAAAACAAACCTAACTCACTTTCGTAGGAATCACGGTTGCATTTTGCATATGCAACAAGCCTTTTAAATCACTTGGTGTCCCAAGTGGACGAGTGAAGTCTCGTGAGGGTTTACAGGGAATATACCCACAAAGTTCATTTAAAATACTAATACAAGGTTATTGTGTTTTAAAATGAAAGAATTAAAGCAGAGGAAGGTTACGTCGTAACTCTTATTAGGGAGTTACGCCGTAACTAGCAAAACCTGACATAAGCTGCAAAGTGAGTGGTTACGGCGTAACCACAGAGAGGGTATTACGCCGTAATTCTTAATGCGTCAAGAATTCTGCTGCTAAAAAGGTTGGTTACGGCGTAATCACCAAGATGAGTTACGCCGTAACTCTGTTAAGATCAGCAAACTGCAGCAGTATTTACTTCCTCGTTTCCTGCAAAAATAGTTAGAAAACACAAAACCCTACAGAAATGGAAATAAAACAAAAGAAAGGGATAGTTCGGGTTGTCTCCCGAAAGAGCACTTTTCTTTATTTTACGAGTCTTTAAGTTAGACTCAGAGCCGCGGGGCTTCTACGGGGGCCTTTGGACTTCCCCGACCTCTTCAATATCTTTCATCAAGTTATGCCTCATCCAGGCGACATTCGTGGCCGTTCGGAGGTATTCATTAGTTTCGATTTTCCGAATTTTACAAAATTTTTCCTCCGGTCCCAAGTGGTAGCGAGTGAATTTGTATTTTTCGACAATTATAGGTGGTGGTCTCTTGTAGGGAATCCCAAGGAGTTTGCACCTCCTTTGCTCATAAGCTTCGTCGTCAGGATCAGTAAACTCCTCATTCCCTTGCAATTCAAGGTAATCAAGGATCCCTTCAATGTCATCGTCATCAGAAGCTGTACCTTTAAACCATTCTTCATCGAGCAGATTCTCCACTAGTACATGCTTGCATTCTTCTTTTTCATCTCTAACCAACTCCTTGTCATCTTCAATTGTTATTTCACTCGTGTTGTTGAGACTTTCGTTGTTTGAATTTTCTCGATCCATGTACTCCTTCCAAATCTTCTCTTTGGTTAGCGTGTCCACATGTCCATACTTAATCTTCACCCAACTATCGAATCCTAGGTTTTCCAGCCAAGGCAAACTCGTTCTCTCCTCATCATTGGTTGAGGACCAAAAGAATTCGTTTTTTCCTATTCTCCCAGAGCTGTTTCCCCCGTTACACAAATCATCATAAGGGTTGCATGACTCCCATAAAATTTCCCCAGGAGATTTTACTCTTTCGCACCAGTGACTGCGTATTTCCTTGTTGTCAGTTTCACTCAAATGCTCATCCATGCAGTAGATGTCTTTATTAGTTTATTAGCCACTTCCTTTTTCTGAATGTGCTCCTCGTAATCAATTTTAGCTTCTTAAGAAGATTCGGGTTAATCTTGGCATCCCTGAATTGTATTGCATACCAGTCATCAAATGCCAAGTGACCAAACTTTATACAATGTCTTTCACGCTCATGAGGGCATGTCCACTCTTCCTCTCTTTCACTATCCCCGCCGTTGCAATACTCGTGGAAGGGGTTGCATGTAGGCCATGCCCGTGTGGACTCCTCGTCAGTTATGATGACCGGAGTACACCACTGAGTGAATAGTGGCTCTTCATCATCTTCTAGGGAGAGTTTCTCGAGTCTTTCATCATCAGTATATGCAGGGCACATAAATTTGTTATGGTTGATCCTATCCTTATTGCTTCCTCCATCGCAAACCTCATTTCTTGGGTCACACGAGGCCCAAAGATCATACCAATCTCCCTTAGCAACTGGTATCATTTTGCACCAGTGTATTTCTTCTTAGATCTGGGCAGAGGGCACAAGTCAATGTCGTGGGACCATTCGTTTCCTGATTCGTACACTTCGAGGAATTTTTCTGCCTACGTATCCCAGTTACGCCGTAACTGAGATTCTTGGTTACGGCGTAATTCGTTAGAGTCGTTTCCTCAGTATTCTTCATAACCCCGTTATTGCTGTCAAAAACATAGTTACGCCGTAACTCATAAGGCAGGTTACGGCGTAACTCATATTTGTCGACGAGATCAACCCCTGAATCCGTATCATTGGCCTGAACCTTCGAGTTATCATTAGCAAAAATCACTTTACATTCCATAGCTGGTTTAGATCCTTCAGGTTTATTGTTATTCGTCCTTACTTTTTCACTGAGCTTTTCCACCATGGATTCTAGGTTTTTTAGGGTTGTGTCGTGCTTCGAAAGGTTTCTGTCAGTGTTTTCCTGGAATTCTTTTAACCACTCATCTTGCTCCTTTTGTCATTGGGTTGAACTCTCCAGGAAGTTGTTGATTTTTTCTTCAAGACTGGGCTTTCTTTCTCCATAAGGCCCACGGTTGTAATTTCCGCGATACCCCGTTATTATTTCGATTATCTCCGTAAAACGGTCGATTTTCTCCATACTTGGCTTCTTCAATATTTTCTTCGTCGACATGAGGACAATTCTTCATGAGATGTCCTTCTCCACAGATTTCACAACCCACTTGGATGGCATGAACGGTTTCTCTGACCTTCAGCATATCTCGACTAAGTTTTTCAATTTTACTAGCGATTGCTACCATTCCGTCAAAACTTCCGCCTTGGTTTCTTTTACTTCCTCCGTCGTGCCATTTCTGAGAGTGATCCGCCATTTTTTGAATGGCTTCAATTGCAAGAGTAGGAGTCATGTTCGGGATAGGTCCTTGATAGTCCAACATTTGTCTCGTAGTTACGTTAATTCCTTTGTAGAAGATGTTGACCTTTTGCTGGTTGTTCAGATCATTTGTAGGACATTTATAAAGGAGATCGTTGTATCTATCCCAGGCTTGGTACAACGTTTCGTCGCCTTCTTGCTTGAAATTATGGATTTCCAAAAGCTGGTTAGAAATCTTCGATGGCGGACAATATCTCTGAATAAAGTGCATCTTAAGTAGTGCCCAAGTATTAACTGCCCCGGCTGGCAATCTTTCGATCCATCTTCTGGCAGCTCCAGTAAGAGTCATTAGGAATACTCTTAGCATAACAGCATCATGAGACACGCCCGGAATGTTGAAAAGGCTTGCGATGTATAGGACATTTTCAACGTGCTCATATGCATCCTCGTCCTTGTTTCCTGAAAAAGGGTTAGCACGAAGCTCCCTCATAAATTGGTCTTTGATTTCGAAACGGACATCCGCTCCAATTGCCGGTCTTACGAGACCCGGCCCTTGTTCTGCTCTTGTCAACGCCAAATATTCCTCAAGAGTGAGGTCATCGATGTTAACAACTTCCATGGTACCTGAAAACTTGAAATTTGATCGTGAGAAAAGTTTAAAACCAAATGAAAGACTTAATATTAATCCTAATATAACTCCCCGGCAGCGACGCCAAAAACTTGATGCAGGTTTTACTGACCAGGTTTTAATATTTATAAAGTCTCGTTATACCTATGGTCTACCCTAATGCACTAACGGGCAGTGTACTCGGTCGTGTGTAGTGTAGTAATCGGTAAAGCCGAGGTCTTCCCAAGAGCTATATGTGATGGATTATTACTAAGTCTAGGTGTCACAGATTAATAATGGTTTC
Organism: Chrysanthemum seticuspe; assembly: GCA_019973895.1. NCBI lineage: Eukaryota > Viridiplantae > Streptophyta > Magnoliopsida > Asterales > Asteraceae > Chrysanthemum > Chrysanthemum seticuspe. The sequence goes on from BPTQ01000008.1 coordinate 40,870,586, forward strand.
GATAGGGATTTAATTAATTAAACTACTAAAACAGAATAAAGCAAATAAAAGCAGATAAATGATAAAGGGAAATCAATAGAGGAGAGTGGTGCTAACCTATTTAATCCTCCTAGCTAGTTATGTCTACGTCTACTTACTTCCAATTACTTCAGGTGGGGTCAAAGTCGAGGGGACAACATTTGGTCAATTCGCCCTAACCTATCAGCAAAGATGCCACCACAGGAGAAGTCAGGTGTCCCCTCATAAGTCCTGTTGTTCCTGGTCCCCTAAGCCAAGTTATTAAGTGCCCCCTAATTCTTAGACACGCACCCCCTAATTCTTAAGTTCATCCAAATGATAGGTGATCAGTTGGTCAAATCGAACAAGTAGAAAGGGTCGTCAGTTGGTCATATCTTACCCTTCCCGTCTCAGTCCGCTCACCTAGGGTCAGTTGGTCATATCTCCTAGGCAATTGGCCTCTACCGCCATTCAAAACTACCGAACCAAGGGTGGCTACCAATAAACTATGCATGCATACACTTAGAAATAATTGTACGGAAGTAAAGTAAACGCAAAAAAAAAACAATTAAGGAATCATAACTAGGCCAGCACCAAGAGGTGCTTAGCCGCTCATATTAATCATGCAAACCAATTCAATATTCAAAGGTACGAAATACATGAATTGAAAGTAAAAGAAATATAAAACGCTAATGCTTATCGTAGGGGAGTGATTTCTCCCTTGGAGACAGCTCCGTATGCTCCTCTAGACCTGCCTTGAGCTTTTTCCCATGTTCTCTAAGTTTTGTGTGTGGAATGGGATGATTAGAAATGCTGGAATTCGTGGGGTATTTATAGGCCAGATATGGGTTACGGCGTAACCCATACAGGAGTTACGCCATAACCTTCTATAACATTGTATTTTGCACTAGATCTGCTGGTTACGGCGTAACCTTATGAGTGGTTACGCCGTAGTCTTCAATAAACTCGGTTACGTCGTAGTAGATGCAATAGTTACGGTGTAAGTATCAGCGACGTGGAACCTCATTTGACCTAATATAGTTACGTCATAACCTTTGGGAAGAGTTACGCCGTAACCTTCTGATAAGTTGGTTTTCTGAGTCACGCAATAGTTACGGCGTAATGTAAGAGACGAGTTATGCCGTAACTTCTTCAAAGTAGCATACTCTGATAAATCTTTAGATATTTCTCCAGTTCCGCGTCTCTTTAGCTCCAATGCTCGTAATTTACCTGAAAGTGGAAAACAATGGAAAACAAGCGTAAATCCATATAAATGATATAAATTACAAGCATTATCGGGGGAAATTGACACTTAATATTCAGGACTATTTGATGTTATCATCTTTCCTCCAAGGAACAATCATCAGTACCTGCATGAATATGTTAGTGAAAAATACCAATCGATCATTGTGGACTTTTCGTAAAGAATTGACCACTACGATTGTTTTACTGATGAATGTCTTGATTCCATTCACCTTGGTCGGGCGAATCAGCCGTCCTAATCCCGTTGAGGGACAGTTGGCATTACGAATGTTCAAGTAATGACCCACATCTTTAGGACTCGATTCTTGAAAGGAATCTCCTTAGCGGGATTTCCAGCACTTACAAGTTTGAATGTCAAGGGTGTTAACAACATAGTGTGAAAACACATCTCTAATTCTTACAAAGGCTATTCCTGAACTGGAGGCCCTCAAGTAGGCTAACACGATATACCGAAGTATATCTACAGTTCAAGTGAGTCGATGAGGTACACCGAAGCATCAACTCACGACTGTAGACCGTTTGAGACACACTAAGCGTAACCCACAAGGAGTTATTGAAGTAACCTGCTGTCAGGGCTGTTTGATGTTGACCCTGGCAGGAGTTTCCATTCAATCATTGAGGATCACAATTATGAATCCCCTCATAAATGTTCTCGGCAAATTGCTAAGATCTGCGAAGGACTTTAGAATGTGTCACTTTTGTTATTATTGTTCAACAACAAGTGATGAAGAATCAAGTGTTCCTAAGAGATCTTTTAATGAATCTCGTGGCTCTAGACTCGATTAGTGCGATTTGGTATTCCTAAGCGGAGACTAGGGAGAGGGTCTCCTTCTTCAGTACCAACGATCTCTAAGAGAAAGTTGATAGATTATGTAGGGTTTCCTGTGAGAATGAAACAAGCTCTTTGAGAGAACTTGAGTGGCTTAGAAGGTTTAGTGCATTGCGTCACTGGGTCTATGACGACTTTGTTCTTCAATACCGGTGTCATCTTGTGACAACCAGTAGCATATGAGTTGAACCCGGTGTCTGCCCTAAGTTGAATCATATGGAGGCTATTTCTTTTCACCGTTTTCATTAACTTTTCATTTTAATTCTTCAACTCCTTATTTCTCTATTTCTCATATTCTCCTTTTTCAATCACACCTAAGGACTTCTAAATACTAACTATTGGTGGTGTCCTTGGGTAGATCCCTCCGGCTCTGGCGGATCATAGGACGTTTATTCCTAAACTTAGTCACCTTATAACTCCGTGACTATCTTATGTTGCCATAAAACCATTTACTTGAAAATTTCTCAAGGTGTTTATGAATAGAAACATGTTTTGAAACACTTCGAGAGTTTTATATTTTCAAAAATACTCCCCCTCCACATGTGCTTATGAGTTTTGACTTAAATCTGTACAGTGAGGGTAGAGCGCGCACTTTTGAATTGATCAACTCCTGATAGATAATTCCCCGCGAGACACGGTTACGTTGAATAGTTAAAGAGATCCATTTTCAGCTTTTAAGTGACAACTAGCTCTAATAACTACCTTGAAGATGTGAACAAACCTTGAAAAGATTGTCACCCGTCAAAGTTCTTTTCTATTAAGAGTTTCTCGAATTGGTACGATCTACTAAGACAAGTCTTTTCGATTTGAGACATTTCAAAGCTCGTCAATTCATGGCATATCGAGATTTCATTTACTTTCTAACATATTTTAATCACATATGTTTTTCTCCCCCTCAAAAATGGCATATCGATGTTATTTTTTAATGAAATATGATTTAAAATATGACCATTCCGAGTTTTGCGGGAAGATTTCCACAAAGAACTTTTGTTTGAACAATTACGTTTGCTAATACTCCCCCTCAACAAGTAGTATTGGCTTTTGAGGTTTTGGAAAACACGAGAGGGAATACTTGGTCTTTTAAGCAAAATTATGAAAATATAGAAAAATTTGAATAATTTTACTCAAAAGTAAGAAGTTTTCGCTCCTTTTATAATGATTGTGGCGCTAAAGCGTACCACAGGATCCTTTCTTGACAAGTGCCGGTTGTACACTGTTATATGAGCACAAACCATAATATATATATTAATGAATCAAACAAACAAAATCATAGTCAAGAATGTTTAATAGTACCAAATGATTACAAACGACCAACTACTTTCTGACGACGTTGGTATGTCAGAAACGGAAAGCTTGGTCTTCCTCTCACATAGCTCTCCAGCCGTTGCACCTGATCCCGATGAATCAACCTTTCATCAATCGTTGTGATAAACCGACGAACATCCTTTCGATCCTTTGAATTCCATCTCTTTGTCTGAATTTTACCCAACTCAATGTCCTTCAATCGATAAGCCAATCCATCTCGAACCATCCTCAAAGTGGCGTCACAGAACTTGTGAATTTCATCGAAAGCCATGAAGCAAGTATGATGATTTTCACTTCGGTAGACAAACCCAAACTTTGGTTTATGGAAGATTTTGTACTAAGGTTCTTGATTGATTTCATTGAAGTGTAGAAGTGGTGTGGTGAGGTTGAGTTGTTTTTGGTAACTTTCGACCCCGAGTTGGAGATCTTCAACACGCTTTTGGATAATTTTGCTACGGATGAAAACAAGGAGTGTAGTGATGTAGTTTATCTGAATGTCTGTCGAAAGCTGACGCATCTTTCCTTGTACCTTGAGGAGATACATGTCTTCAATGCCGTTGAGAGAAAAATCCGGAAAGTCAACTTCAGAGAAATCATACACCTTTTCATCTTATCTTTTAACGACTATCTTAGTCAAGAATGAGTAATCCCAGTTGGTAGCCATTTTGAACGACATGACAACAACTATCCTTTGATCATGCTTCACATCCTTGTTAGACTTACAACTATGTTGCTCCTGTAGAAAATCCTTCGCCTTTCTGGCCAGTTATGGATTCCAAACAAAGCATCTATATCGTACTCCACAACTTTGTCAATGAACAAGTTTGTGGCGTCTTCCTTGATGGCTTTGTTGGTGGAGAACGAGGCAACCGGTATGTTGAATGTAAGGGATGTAGCATAATTTTTGTTGATGTTGCTTCCGTGTTGTAGAAACTCTAAGTCGTTGTTGAAGAAGAATCAGAACGGGATTTTGGGTTGTTCGGGTTTTCCGATCGTCGGTAGTGGTTTGGTCTAGTCCGTGTAGTAGGGTTCATGTTCCTTTGTCGAGTAGTCAATGTTGGACTCCGGATTGAGCCAGTCAATGTTGTTGGACATTGCACGGGCAATGTTGTCCAAATGATATTCCAGCTCAATTGCATTTCCAGATCTTTCTTTGAGTAAGTTAAAAGCATCATTCTTGATCCGGCGGAGTTCCCTTTTTGTCATCTTCTTGATCTTGAATTCACTCTTTAGGACTTGAACCTGTTCCAGAGTGCGACCATCCACAGGCTCTTGACCTTCTTCGAGGGGTGGTTGCGCCTCTACCAAGTTGTTGAACCATTCAAACTCCTCTGTAGTATCGTCGTCTAACCAGGAGACAACTGAAGATTTCTTTCCTTTCTGTCTAGAGGATGATTCTGGTCTTGGTGATGGTTGAGGCGTAGGTTGATGTTTCGGTTGTGGTTCAGTTTGGGGCTCAGGTATGTCATGATCCTCACCACCAGTGTATGTGAAGTGATCACTGGTTTTATCCATTGGTGGTGTAGTTTCTGAATCCCTTGGTTGCTCAGATAGAGGTTGCTGTGTAGCTTGTTGTGTAGAGGTGGTAGTAGTCTTAGCAGGTGGTAGTGGCATGGTTAATGACGATCCACCGGTTTTATTATGTCTTTTAGCATTTGGATCCTCATCCTTGTCGTCATCATTCCTTGGCCGTTTGTCTTTCCCCGCATCTTTCTTGCAAGATGTTTTAAGTTGTCGTGTAACAAAAAGATCATAAGGTTTGTCGTCATCCTTGGTGAAAGATGGAGCTCTAGCAGCCATTTTCATCACTAGCTCTGCAATCATGTCTTCCTCGGAGATAAATGGGGGCTTGAGTGGTTTAGTTTCCATGACCACCAGTGTAGTTGTAATGACATGCTTAACCATTTGTTTAACCATTGGTTGGAGTTGCTTGTTGAAGAGTTCGCGTGTGACTTCAGGAACCGTGTCAAGGAGAAATGCGTGAGTGTAGTTCTCTATTTGCTCATTCATTTGACCCTGAACATCCCGAGAGAAGAACTCCTGAATAGCTTCTATTTGGCTTTGAAATGTAGACATCTGTGTTGAAAGATCCGTGACCACTTCGGCCAATGTGTTCACTTGTGATTGAAGACAATTTTGTTTTCGAGTCCGTGAGTGGTGCATAGTTTTTTGAATCTTGGATTTGACACGAGACATCCATGTGTCAGCCTTCTTCTTGACAGATTTGGTGGTTGATTTAGTTGTTTCATTTGTTGGTGGAGGTGAAGAATGAGATGATGATTCGGGTTTGGTAGAAGTGTCATGAGGTTCTTCAGAAGACTGTTGAGGCTTATGTGTTGGATTTTCAACTATGTAGTTGTCTGTTTACTTCTTTAACCTTTCCTCTTCAGCTTTAGCAGATTCGTCTTCAGCCTCTTTTCGATTCATTTCCTCTTCAGCCGCCAAAACATCATCATCAGTAACTCGTTCATCCTTATCATGTTCGTCACCTCCAGCATCTAACATCTCATCATCTTCACCTTGCTCCTCTTCTTGCAGTTGTTGTTGTTGTTGTTGTTGTTGTGGTTGCTTTATTTCAACAGTTGTAGAGACAGTGACACCCTGATCCTTACTGGGTTGATTAACTGGATCGGATGGGGTAAGCATTGTTTTCAATGGATCTTCCATAAGTGGAGGACTACTGCTGGAACCTCCTGCCCCACCGGGTTGATTAACCTGAAAGGTTGAAGCTTGATCCTTTTCTGCTTCAATGTCTTTTTGAATTGTTTTTCTTCTTTCTTCGGATCATACTCCCAGTCGGACGCTTGTTGTTGTTGTTCTTCTTCAAGAGGATTCTTCCCTTTTTCAGCTTTGTTGGTTTCATCTGGAGATTCATAAGCATCAATGTATTCTTCTAACTCAGTGAGATTTGGGCTTTTCTCTTTCTCCTTCTCAGTGGTGGAGTCATCAACACGAACCTCACTGTAGATGACTTGTTCTTCTGACTCAGTTTCTGAATCATCATCATGTTGTGATGTTGGCTCAGGTGAGGGTTCTGGCTTGACAATATTGACGGGAATTCTCCTCTTTACCACCCTTGATGTTTTCTTAGACTTAGGCTTGGTGGTACTTGCCGAACTTCCAGCTCTTTTTGCTATGGTCTTGGGCACTGGAGCAACTATCTCATCCATGAACCCAACTTTCTTAGCTTTAAGATCCTCCTTATGGTAAATGCGTGAGACAACTGTTTGACCTTATTAGTGATTAGGCACGCAGGGAGTTCAGCACCTTGTTTGCGAGTGGTTGTCCCATGGAACCTAACTGATTTGAGGGTAGGCTCTTTAATCATAGTGTGTTTGTTGGGGTCGTCAAGTCGTTTGGGAATGTCCTTACGCTTCTTAAGGATGTTGTGAATGATTAATTTGGTGAATCAGACAAAAGGTATCTTGGTGCCTGGTTTCTTAAGATGTTGCATCATATCCTCCCAGATAAGGCTAGCATAGTCTATGTGTTTAAAATGGACCATTCCCCAGAAAATTTGTAGATGCATCAGCTTGGGATGTTCATGACCGCTATCTCTTCCCGAGACTGACTTAGCAATCATGAGATACATTGTCCTCCATGGTTGCGGGATGTTTTTGACGTCAACTCTGGAATGTGTAGAGATAATACCAGAGGCTTTGTCATACCCGATATTGACCAAGAAATCCAAAACTTCAGTCTCTGTAGGAGTCCTAACATAATCAGCTGAAGAATTGATTTCTGGAAGCAAAAGAACAACACGAAGATCAACAACAGAGACCGTGACTTCATGAGTATCAAGAGTGACTTTCACAGCATCTTCTCCATCAATCTTCTTCATGGTGTGCCAGAACTAATGGATATAGAAGTCAGGGATTGATGATGACTTAGTGAGCATGAAACGGAAGGGGTGTTGCAGAAGGATGTCCATAGCAATTCTGCACGATGATTCTGAGCAGGTGAAATTGTTGAAATCAACGCGAAGGTTCTTGCCAACCACTTTGTTATACCTTGGTGGGAATGTGTTGGCCATAGTGAGTTCTGCTGGGGCATTGACATTCGCTTGGTGTTCAGCCATTTTGTGATCTGAAAGGGATTAGACAAAGAGACAGACATATGGAAACACAATGTGTTAGTTTAAGTCTGATTTATTTATCTAACTCCTTGTTTGATGATATCACATATATGTTTGTTACAAGTCCTAAGTCACATATGTCCATTTACATGAAGTTGTGGTGATAAGTTACGTGAACGTGTTAATTTTGAAGTTTTCAAGTCCATTTATCACTTAGAACACAACATATTGACTTTTGCAAGCTTATGCGTAACATTTAATTTGTGACTTATGCGTAACAGAATAAGATTGGTGAACAGTGACATACGAGTAATTTGTGTCCGTATTCGTAAAGATGGTAGCTTATGCGTAAGAATAAGGCTAAAGCGTAAGATTATGCTTATGCGTAAGAACTTCTTATGCGTAAGGCATATTCGAAAGCTTTAAGCTTATTTGTAGGAATATGCTAACGTTTACGCGTAAGGCTTATTCTTAATAATAAAGCTTATTCGAAACATCGCTCCTTATTCGTAAGAATAAGTTAAGCGTAAGAATACATTGTATTCATAAGAATAAAGTCTTATGCGTAAAGGTTCCATGTTTACGAATTTCTTTCCAAGAAAATCATATTCCACTGTAGACATCTTATTTGTAAGATTTACTCGTAAAGTTTTATTCTTATTCGTAACAAGTTCAAAACATTTTCTGTTCTTTACGATTAATCTACCTGTTAACACAAACATGAAAATTTTGATTACAATTCATTCTAGTTATCACAAAGATCACTCAAACCTAAACCCTATTTTTACGAACAAAAGATTTGTCCATTCAATTCAATCAAGTGTTGTTTCTGGGAGATCTTAAGGTGCATGGGATTCATTCTAAACAAGTTTTAACATTTTTAGTCCACAAAATCAAAAGATTCAAGTTGAACGAGCACATAAACCCTAAAACATTGATTTTGATTCATTTGTTGTTTCTGGGTTAATTGGTTGTTAGGAACATGTTTATAATCATCATATGACACTTTAACTTACACAAACATACATCAAATTTCTCAGAAATCAAAAGCCCCAATTTGTTTCGTATGAACCCTAAAATCAAAATCCATCAATTGGAGTTTCTGGGTGAGTTTTTTTTGATAAAAACATGTTTACACTTCAATATTGAATGTTTTAACACAACACATTTCATCACAAACACTCTTACACGTAAACACCCAATTTCGTTCATATGAACGATTTTTCAAAATTCCTTTTAGAAAAATTCAACCGTTGGATCTTTGTGATTTTTAAAACCAATGTTTAAAATCATCATAAAAACATATTGCCACTTACATAATTTAAAAAACTTGAACGGATTTAGAGTTTGAATCACAGTCGTGGATCTTGGTAGCTAAGGAGAAGTAAATGCAAAGTGTTTGGTGCATTGAATGTGTGGAATTTTTGAGTTTGTTAAAATTTTGTTTGCAAAAGTTACACATTTAGTCCCCTAACCTCAAAAAGGTTTCAACCAAGACCCATTAACTCACATTTTGCATAGACATAGATCATTTTAGTAAGAAACTTGACAATACTCCCCCTCGACTTTTGAAATATTGAATTTTATAAACTTTTGAGTCCGAGGAGGGTATTAAACCATGATATATTACCAAAAAATTTTAGAAACATTATATTTTTGGTAACATGCAAGTACAATGTTTTATGAAACGGAAAATATTTAATTTTTCCCCCTCAATACGTTTTCGGGAAAAATAGTGAAGTGTTTGATAGAACACGGTGTTGATGGAAGTTTTGTACTTGCAATGTTTGTTTTTTCATAAAAAATGAAGTGAAAAAATATTTTTGGATTTTATAAGATTTTATATTTTTGTATTTTGTTTTTGAAATATATTTACAAAAGAGGTTTTAGTGTTTGACTTTTCAAGTGAGTTTTAAAAATTCATCCAGTTCTTCTGGAGTCAAACACCTCATTCCAATTCGGTGAACCAAATCAGCAAATCTTGCGGGAGGCAAGGCTTTGGTGAAAAGGTCCGCCAATTGATGTTCTGTACGTACAAAGTATAATTCCACCGTTCCCTTCTCCACGTGCTCTTTTATGAAATGGTATCGAAGATCGATGTGCTTTGACTTTGAGTGTTGAACTTTGTTGCACGAGATCGAAATATCACTTCTTTTGTCACAATACACCGGAATCTTGTCGAATACATACCCATAATCCTTGAGTTGTGTTCTCATCCAAATGACTTGAGCACAACACGCGTACATGGCTACATATTCTGCTTCCATTGACGACAACGACGTACAATCCTGTTTCTTTGATTGCCATGACACCAATTTATCACCAAGGAATTGTAAACCTCCAGAAGTACTTTTACGTGTATCTAAGCATCCTGCATGGTCAACATCTGAAAATGCAATTAGTTCAAAACCAGAATCCTTCGGATACCAGATCCCCAAGTTAATGGTCCCTTGACGTATCTGAGGATTCTTTTAGCCTCTGAGAGGTGTTTTTCAGTAGGTCTTAACTGATAACGGGAGCATAGATATACAACAAATACTATGTCAGGTCTTCTGACTATTAGATACATGAGAGACCCAATAATACTACGGTATTTGGTAGGGTCAACCAGTTTCCCATGTAAATCAGCATCCAGTTTGTTGGTATGTGCCATTGGTGTATTATAGGTGTCACAGGTTTGCATACCATGTTTATTCAAAATTTCAAGAGCATATTTGGACTGACTGAGGAAAATACCACAGGGTGATTGATGAACTTGTAGTCCAAAAAAGAACGTAAGTTCACCAATCATTGACATTTCAAAATTTGTTTTCATTAGTTTTGAAAAAGCGTTTGAGTACTTTTTGTGGGTAGAACCAAAGATGATATCATCCACATAAATCTGAACAATTAAGATATGTGCCCCGTGATATTGAATAAACAGTGTGGGGTCGACCGATCATTTGATAAAATTATTAGCAAGCAAGAAGGATGACAACTTATCATACCATGCCCGAGGGGCTTGTTTGAGACCATAGAGAGCCTTGTTTAGTTTGTATACATGATTAAGGAACTCTGGATCAATGAATCCTTCCGGCTGGCTAACATACATTGTCTCCTTAAGTTGACCATTCAGAAATGCAGTTTTGACATCCATTTGGTATATGGTGATGTTCATGTGAGCTGTGAATGCCAGAAAAATCCATACACCCTCTTCCTGTTTGTAACCCTTAGCCACCAGACGTGGCTTGTTTCAAATAACCGTTCCTTCAACATCTAACTTATTCTGCCAAATCCATTTGAGACCAATGACGTAGACCCCTGTCGGTCTTTCAACCAATTCCCATACTTCTAAAAGTTTGAACTAGTTCAGCTCTTCTTGCATGGATTCAATCCAGTTGTCATGAGTCATTGCATCCTTAATGTTTTTGGGTTCGGTTTGACTAACAATGAGTGCATAAATGCACTGTTCTCAGTCAGTCTGAAGGCGTTTTCTAGTTACGACTGGTTGGTTTTGGTTGCCAATAATATTAACAAGAGGATGATCTTTGGTACATCGGTGTGTGGAAGGTTGGTGTTGGTATACATTGTGCAGATTAGGTGGATTCAGATGCCTGGTAGAAGATTCAGCAACATCTGGATTTTCCGTTTCTGATGAGAAAGGGTTGAAAAACGCATTTCCATCATAATCCGCAGGTGCAGGTACATTGTGGTTTAGAGGATCATCAGCTGGGTTAGTGTCATTAGAAGCAGTTTGTTCAACTGTTGTTGGAGATTCAATCGGTGGTGCATCAGGAACAATTGTTGTTGTTTCAGGTGTATCATGTATTGGAATTTGATCAGGTTGAGCAACGGAAACAGTTGATACATCTAGAGCACGTTAATCAAAATATTCATTGAACAGAGGAGCAAACAATGTTTCCATCTGAAGACGAGTGAGTTGAAAGGTTTGATCAGTTAATGATTGAGGGAAGTTAAGACGGTTATGTCCGGGTTCTAAGCTGTTTTGCTCGGAAGCCATCTCTGTGAGCTCATCAAAATGAGCATGAATAGTCTCCATAATTTCCTTTGTACGACGATTCCAGATCTGGTATCCTTTTGAGTTTTCACAGTATCCAACAAAGACTCCAATATCAGCTTTAGCCTTGAGCTTTCCAAAGTCATCACGATCATTATTTGGATAACAGAGAGCACCAAATACATGAAAGTGTTTTAGGTTCAGTTTTCTGTTATGGATAAGCTCATAAGGTGTTTTTTGTGGCGTTTAGTGATCATTAAACGGTTCTGAGTATAACATGCACTTGACACAGCTTCTGCCCATAAGTAATCTGGAAGTTTAGCATTTATCAACATCGTTCTTACAGCTTCCACTAACGTACGGTTTCGTCTTTCGACAACTTCATTTTGTTCGGGTGTTCTTGCAATTAATATCTGATGCTCAATTCCTACTTTCTCATAATATTCCTGAAGAGTTTGATTCACAAATTCAGTTCCTCTGTATGTTCTGACTTGTCTGACCGTATTACGAAGCTGAACTTGAATTTTCGTGAGAAAGGTGATGATCATTGGTGGAGCTTGATCTTTACTTCGAAGAAAATAAACCCAAGTCCATCTGGAGTAGTCATCAAGAATTACAAGAATGTAGCGTTTTCTGTTAATCGTATGTACGCGCATTGGGCCACAAAAATCCATGTGAAGAAGATGAAGAACATGCTGAGTGCTGTTTTCAACCTTCGAAGGAAAATGAGCACGAGTGCTTTTTCCTTGTTCACAAGCTGAGCATAAGTGGTCTTTTGAATACTAAAACCTTGGAAGACCTTCAACTAGTTTGTGTCGTGCAAGATCAGTTATGGTTTTGAAGTTTAAATGTGAAAGTCTTTTATGACACAACCATGATTTTGTAGACGTTGCTTTAAGACCATGTCTTGCATTGAGATTGTGTAAAGGCTTGATGTGCGGGATCCTGACATGAGATCGTTTTCTTGTAGATCACGGATGAAACAAGTTTTCTCCCGAAAAGCAACTTCCAAATCACCATCACAAAATTGATCGACTGAGAAAAGATTGTGTCCAAGACCTTCCACATAGTAAACTCTGCTAATTTCGATGTTCCCATTGATGTAATCTCCGTAGCCCATGATAGCTACGAAGTGATCATTCCTGAATCTGACAGTGCCAATGAACTTTGAAACAAATTTTGATAAAAGTTTGAGGTTGCCTGCCATGTGCCGGGAACAACCGCTATCAACAATCAAGAGGATGATTTGTATCACCTGCAATACACACATAGGAAACATGTGGAATAGAGGTAGAGGTGGAACCCGAAGAGTTAGAGGGTTCCGTTACATTTACAGATGAAGCACATATGTTAATAATTTTGGGTAACCATTTAAAGCCAGGTGTACTTTGTAACCATCTCTGCCAAGTTCAGCTAGTTTGTGATTTAGTCTTAGTGAATGTACTAGGTGATATTTTCTTCCTAGGAGGTGATGATGGAGCTATGGGTACATCAATGATTTTCTCAGAAACTATAGAAGGCGATTTACCTAGCACATAATTAGAAGTAGTAGTGGGGCTAGAGGTAATGCCATTCTTATGTTTCCGTTTACGAGATAAGATAGATTTAGCAACACAATTATCATGACAACCAGAAAACATACTTTTACGACAAACAATACAAGAAGCTTCAAACATAACATTCAAATTACTCGAAGATTTAGCATTCGTTACATCACTTTTGCTATTACATTCATCCAACGCAATATCTAAAGTAGGTGCAACATGTGTTCTATTCAAATTCCTAACATGATCTTCTACTTCAGAGGCTTTTAGTGGTCTTCTCTTACGTTGCAACTTCCTATTGTTCTTGTGAATGCTCTTAAGCTGTGAAGTGCTAACGCTAGGATTAGAGGCAACTACTCCTGTCGAAGTGGAAAGAATCACATTAGTATCTTGTGGTTTGTCAGTGGGCTTCCTAGTGTCAATTTTAAACATTCCAGGTGCAAGGACATTTGTGTTACTAGACTTATCATTCTCATATTTCACCAACTCCTCTTTCAACTCTATGATAGTGTGTTTTAAATCTTGATTTTCAAAGCGTAGGTTTCCATTAACATTTAATACTTCACGAGTGTATTAAATATGGTTCCATATTCTGTTTTCAAATTCGTTTTAAATCTTGTGTTTTAAATCTTGATTTTCAAATCTTGATGATCAAGTTCATTTAACGCTTTAGCACGTGTCTTTTTGAGCAAATCAAATATGGTTCCATATTCTGTTTTGACTTTTGTAATTTCTTGTTCATAATTGAAAAGTTGACATTTTAAAGACACGTTCTCATCATCCAGTGGTTCGAGTTTTGGTTCAAAAGGTTTTTCACTCGACTGGTTGAGTTTGTTTTGCAAAGCAATTTCTCGATCAATGCAATCATTTTGACACCATTGAAGACGACGTTTTACTTCCGAAAGTTCATTTAACAAACGCTCATTTTCAGCTTTCAAAGTTTCGATTTGAGACACATTATCAACAATATCAACATTATCAACAGATCAACACCAATATTATCACAAGCAGAGGCAGCAGTATAATACAACACAATTGATATAGTATCAGTACATATACCATCTTCCAAAAGTCGATCAACATGATTTCAAAAAAAAATATTTTTCTTTTTGGTTTTCAAAATCGATGCCTCTGTTTCATTGAAAATTGTTTTTATTTGTCCAATTTCTTTCTGAAGATCCCATTCCCAGTATGTTGCACACATACGCAAATTTCGAACATGTGGTAAAAGCTGCTTTTGAAAATTTTCTCTTTGATCTCTAGCATAAGCCGATTGAAATGTCGCAGCTTTTATTTCAGAATTACGTTCAATTCCATTTTCCAAAAGTTTAATGTTAGACATGAATGTATCAAAATATTTAAGAATTTTACATCTTTCGGTTAATGGTGTGATTTAACTCAAAGAAGGTAAAGGACCATTAATTTGTGCAACTGGTTTGACGGGACCAACATCAGAAGAGGACTCATTAATATGTGTGATAACCCAAGGTGTATTTGTTTTTTCCTGCTGTGGAACAAAGATATAAGAGGTCTTTTTTAGTAATCAAAAGGTTTGTTATATTCAACATTTTTCATTTTCAATCGACTCTCATCTTCTGCATCCCATTCCTCTTCACGATTATATTCAACAACACGCATAATAGATTCATCAAGCATATGTGCTACACTATACAACTTTGGATTTTCCTTGAATGATCCATGGAAAAACGTGGTTTGTTATTAGCAAGATTTGGCACATATCCATCTGGATTTGGCTTAAATGTGAACTTTTGAATCGTTGTTATTGACTCACCATGTTTATACACAACATTTTGAAACTCTTTGAGTTTGTTTTGCAAATTGACAATTTCATCAAGATACTAATCAACCCGTTTCCTTGAAAATTGTTTGAACTATGAAAACTCTTTTTGACACGAAGACAACTCAAGCTTGGCTTTTTGAGTTTCCGAAGTAAGAGTGTCAACGTGTTGTTTGTGTTCAAATTTTTGTTGATCTATTTGAGAAATCAAATCATTTTTGGAAACGACTAGATCACGTATATGTCTTTCTAAATCTTGTTCTTTTTTATATGACTTTTGAAAAGCAATTTCAAAACTGTGTTCACGTTTCTCTTTTGTTTCAAAATTTTTAAGTTGTAACTTATAGCATTCAAGATCCTTAGTCAGCAGTGCAAGTTTTTCACGAAGATTTCCATTTATCTCATTGCATTTCTCTACTTGAGATTGGGTGGTCAAAAGTAAGGTCATGAGCTCTGAATCTGGATTAGACAAAGGTTCATTTTGTTCAACGTGAGTATCAACATATTCATCATTGAGATCCTCAAATGTAACCTCGGGGTCAACTTGATCATCAAAGGTAGCCAAGAGGTCATCTTGATCATCAAATGTAACTACGGGATCCATTTGATTATCTTCTTGATGAGATGTAGATGGCTCATTTTGAACATTCTGTTCCTTGTCAGATGCAGATGCAGACGGAGATATCAGATCATGTAAAAGACATATATTTGGATCCGGTACCTGAGACAAGCCATCAGTGTCATAAACTGGGCCTGTTTCACTCATATAAAGTTCTTGCATGTTGGCCATCAACATTACAGCTGCGTTAGCTTGCAAGTCCTCCATATCATCATCGGATTCTGCAATGGTCTTGAAGCTCTATTCTTTGTTGGTAAGAGTTCCACCAGCTTCATCTTTGAGAGCCAAGAGTAAAGCCTCCTTGTGATAAGCACTTCCTCTGGTTCTCGATTTCGGACAAGCATTGGCCAGATGACCCTTCTCATTGCAGTTATAGCATCTAAGACCCATATTCCTATTCTGAACATTTCCCTGATCAACAATCTGAACCCTTTGCTGAGGAGCAACCATGTTATTCCTTCCAGAAGTATTGAAACCTTGTCCACTACCCATGTAGCTACCACTTCCCATCTGACGACCATTGTTTCTGTTCTGAACTTCAACCCTTCCATCCTGAACAACTGCATGATTCCTTGTGTTGGATGAAGTACGAATACGGTTGTTGGATTTGTTTTCAATCTCCCAAAGGCACGAGAAATTAGTGCAAATCCTTGATTCAACGTATTGAATGCCTCTTCATCATCATTCTGTGTCTTACTGTAGAGTGCTGAATCGGAATTGTTGTTGTAAGGAACCAGTTGAGTATCATGTGATTGATGTGATGGATCATATGGTGTAATCTGGGTGGATGGTGGCTGCTGAGTAAAGACTTGTTGCTACTGTGGGAATTGAGGAAATTGTGGTGCACAAGACTGAGCAAACAAAGCAAGTGAATTAGTATTAGGTAAAGGTGCATAAATTCCACGGAGAGCTCTATCTTTGTCCACTTTCTTTTGATGGTGCTTCAAGTAATCATACAACATCCCGTACTTTTCATTGTGAAGGTTCTTAGCTTGACGGATGAATGTAACATACTTTTCCCAATCAGGACCGAGACAGCTTAGGAACTTTGTGTTGATTGCAATTTTTGGCAAAAGGATATTGTGTCTGTCCAAGTCATTGATGATGTCTGTAAATCAATGATAATATTACTCTAATGGTTCCCCTTGATCAATCATGAAGTTTTCATAATATAGGTAAAGTTTTGATTCCATGTCTTTTTGATTGAGTTCTGTGCCTTCCATTAGGAGATGAATGTGTTCCCACATGTCTTTTTCAGTTTTCTGAGCATCAACACTGCGAAGAATCAGATTGGGTAATCCAGAAGGATATATTCCATTGCGAGTTCATCAGCTTCAAAGTGAAGTAGCTGTTCAGCAGTGAGTTGATCCATAGTGAGACTGGAAGTAGTGTCATCTCTTGGTGGATTAGCCGTTGGATCTCCGGGTATTGTCACAGTTGGCATTTGAAAAGGACCTTCAAGAATGACCTTATTCAAGAATTAACCATGAGTTTTCTTAAGAACACAGAACCTAAAGAACCGAATAACCCATTGATCATAGTTACCAGGAGTGAGCATTGAAGGTCTATCAAGAGATCTAGCTTCATGAATGGATTGTTGGCTAATTATAACTTAACACATTTTTGCAAACCATGAAGGTTCCTTTTTTGTCACAGTTGATGCATGCATAACGTACTTGGCTGGGAAATGATATTGAAAGTAGTTAGCATATTGATGTTGTTGTGGAGTGAGTTGTTGAGGGATTTTTTGTGGTTGTGGTTGTGCATATTGATGTGGAAAATAATTTCCAATTTGTTGTGGTTGTTTCTGAAATTGTGGTTGAGGATATTGTTGTTGCTGCTGAGGATATTCATGAGAAAAGTAGTTAGAGTATGGTGGTTGAGACATCTTGAAACTTGTGTTGATGACGGATCTTTGTAGTTGAATGAAACTTGATTTGTTGTTGAAGTTGTGCTTAGGCGTAAAAATTCCTTAGGTGTAAGATGATGTAGCTTATTTGTAAACTTCTTTAGGCGTAAACCTTCGCTTACTCGTAAGAATATCTTACTCATAACGTTTGTGGTTAAATGTAATCTTAGTCGTAAACTAAAGACTTATTCGTAAGATGGATCTTAGTCGTAAGGTTTTACTCGTAAGGTTTTAGCTTATTCGTAAGAATAGGTTATAAACCAAAATCTTTCAAACTTGTCCAAGTTAGAAAGATATCCACAAGTCGAAGTGTTTCACAGGCTTATCCAAGCAAGCAAAACACTAAGTCACAAACAGCTTTGAAGATTCTGAAGAAAAATTCCTTATGCGTAAACTGCTTAGTCGTAAACTCTTGGCTTGTGCGTAACAGTTATGCGTAAGATTAGGGTATTACTTATGCATAAGATACGGGTTTTAAGTTACTCGTAAACTTAGGGTATTGCTTACTCGTAAACTCACCAAAAATGACAAAAACAAATTTTTAAGCACCAAAACGCTTTGTACACTCGATTATTATGATGAAACAACTTCAATAACACTTAAAGAACACGAAAGTTTTGAACTTTAACAACCAAAGTGAAATTTGAGCTTATGCGTAAAAATGATGAACAACAAGAAAACGAGTTAAAACGTAAAGTTTCAAACGTTTTACCAAAACTAAGATTCTAAACACTATATTAACCTTAAAACTTTCCAAGCTTCAAGATTGGAGTGCAAAAATCAAAGTTTACGCGTATCAAAAGGTTTGTCACGAGAGAAACTTACGTGTAACGTGACAAAACTTCAACAAAAAATGTTTCACAAAACTAAATGGCGATTGATATCACTGTTAGGTCACCATAATATGAACACAAGTATGTTTAGATGTATGTTAGAATGAAAGAGAGAGGAGGGACAGATGGATTCTTCACACACAAGTAATAGGAAAACGTTTATGCTTATTATGAAAGAACCAACACTCTCAAATGAGAGTTTACAAGGTATTTATAGGCAAGGGAGCTAGGGCAATAATTCTAGTCCCTTCCTTGTTTGTTTGGGCCTATGCTTAGACTTATGGGCTTACTACATAAGCCTAACATCAATTACATACATATAAGCCTTAATTAGCAACCTATTACATATAAATGACCGACACTTGAAATAGTAGTTACAAGTGATCCCAACAACAATGGAGCAGATCACATTTTTTAGGTAATTCATTAACTTGCACTGGATAAAAGCATACTGATAATTTGCCATATACTTATAAAGTGTGTGATTTGTTTAACAGGCAGATCCCAATCTGTCTACTCTTAAACAACATATATGAGGTATTCAATAGGCAGTTAAATGATGTCAGAGATCAACCCATCATTACTTGTCTTGAATATATCAAAGAGTACTTGATGAAGAGGATTGTAGTAGTTCAGCAAATTATAGAAAAGACTGTTGGACCACTTACTCATACTGTGAGCCATGTTTGATACTATAAAAAAAGAAGCTACTGATTGGGTTGTTCAATGGATTTAAGGTTCTTTATATCATGTAACTGTGCCTTACGAGGATTAGTGTGTTCTTAACTTAGATAGAAAAGAGTGTTGTTGTAGGAAGTGGGAGCTGACTGGAATAACATGTAAACATGATGTGGCTGTAATAAACCACATGAATGAGAATGGAAGAGGAGTTGATATGCCTAAAGAGTGGGTTCATGCTGCTTACAGACTAGAAACATGGGCACATATATACTCATTCAAGATCAACCTATGTAGTGGCAGAGACTTCTGGCCAGTAGTTGAGTCTAAAACAGTAATAATACCACCTATTCACAAACCCCAAGCTGACAGGCCAACAAAGAAGGGGAAGAAGTCAGTTGATGAGCTTGCTAGTGATCTTTGAACAATAGGAATTCTGTTAAGTTTCATGTCTTTTGGATAATAAGTATTAACTCTATGATTGTCTTTAATGTCTTCTGAACAATGTTATGTGTCTATCTTTTTTTAATTATGTTATGTATTAAGAAGTTGGGAGGAAACTGTTACATTGAATTCAAATGAAATGATCGTTTTCTTTGACATTCTAAAGTCAACTATCATGTAGTGTATGTAATGTGTGTATTTGGCTGGAAATCGTGAAAATGCTCATGGACACAATCATGCCAAACACCCCTTTATCTAATGTAGTCAAAACTCAGAACTCCCATTTAGAAATTTCATTTTAACTTTCTAAAGTTAAACTGCAAATGTTAAATGGGAATTATGCGTACACTCATGTCAAACACCCTCTTCTAATAGTTGATGCATTTACAGACTATCTGGAATTCATCACTTTAGCAATTTACAACAAAAATAGATCGGTAACACCGCTTTCCTTCCTTTCCTTCATTTCCTTAATATCCTTTAAATGTTTAAGCACAACTTCAAGATTTGAAATCCTCCTTTCCAAAGCATCAACATCCGGTAACTCGATATTCAAAACCTCTTGCTTCTCCTCCGTAACACCTGAAAACTCTTCATAATAGTACTCTTGTTTCCTCAGCCAATTCAGAATCTTTTCTCTCAACTCCTTAGGTATCTTTCTATACGAACCATACTCACTAATTGCCTGATCGCCAAATCACTCAAGAACTAAATCAGAGAGAAAATAGTTGTCTAACACTTTTGCCCACTCCTCTTCCTCATACCCAATGTAGATAGCCTTCTCTTTATTATTGATTACTATCGTTAATGGTTCATTGGGATTATGTGTGTTATGGGGAAAAAACAGGGTTGGGATATATGTGTTTGGTTTGGTTCGTTTAAATAAGCGGGATAGATATGAAAATGAAAAGTCCCTAGGCAATCTCTTCGGTTGCCGTGTTACTTTAGGCGACAAACATAAGTTGAGACGTTGAAAATTTGGTCCTTGAAATAAAGTGTGGCCAGACAATGGCGGGAAATGAGTGAAATGTCGATAATACCCTTGCGGGTGGGTTGACTAACGAGATAACTAACGAGCGTTAGCAAAATTTAGCTCTCGGTGGCTGTTTTGCAAAAAAAACATTAATGTAGTTTTTGCAACAAAATTTCTCTCGGTGTGATCTTTGTGCATTTGGGCTACTTTAAACACCATTTTACAATTTACCCTTAAAATATTTAACGAACTACAATTACCATAATTAAATGTAAATTGATATTATTACTTAAAAAAAATAGTTGCCAAATTTAACATTATTTTACATGAAAATGAATTTAATTTAAAAAATGATCATGTTTAATTAATACTTTTAAACCCATGGTCCATAACACAAGTTAGAAAACCTCATTTCAATTAATTAGGGTGTGTTTAGTTTATGAGAATTTGAATGAAAAAATAGATCCCAATAAATTATTTAGTTGATGAGTTTTATTTTGAAATATGGATATGAAATTAAGCATTTTCGCATACCCACCAAAGACCGTGTGTTTACAAATCTATAGTAATTTCCATACATATAATGATTTCCGTTAACAAAACAAACACGCCCTAAGTATTTTGCAGACCCTATTTTGTACTCTAAATGTTAGATGGATTTCAAGGTCGACACTTATGATATCCAGGGCTGGCTTTAGGGGAGTGCAAGAGGTGCGATTGCACAGGGCCACCGCTTGATGAAGGCCACCAAATTTCATGCACTTCTATTATATATACTAGCAGGGTACCCGCGCGATGCGGCGGCGGGTACCCTGAAATAAAAATTTTCAATGAACCATGTTTTATAATCTGAAACGTTTTATGTGACGATAAATTTGCGGATGTCAAAAGTTTAATGTCGCATATTTCAACTCTTTAGAATATTATAGTAGTGTACCCACGCGTTGCGATGGCCGGTATCAAGTAATAAAATTCTCGGCAAAAAATGTTTTCAATTTTATGTTTTCTCTTACAATAACTTTACCAATAGCGAAAACATAATGAGTTTGAGTAACTTTAAAAAAAGTGATGGATAATATCAAACTAATTAATATAAAAACAATTGAAAGTGGCGTGATTTTGAGTTGCGGTAGTCAATAATGTTATAGGGTTATGGTCAAATTAGTTGATAGTGGTCCGTAGTCACAAGTAAGTAAAAATATTTTTTTATGAAATATATATATATATTTGAACTTGTTTGTATCATTAATATTGTCTATTACACTTGTCTCATATAGATAAAAAAATATATATAAATAAAAGAGTACTTATAATGTATACATCTTGTAAAGTATACATTTATGAAAATGTTTGAATCATTAATATTGTTTATAACACTTGTCCCACATAGATAGAAGATATAAATAAAAGAATGCTTATAATGTAAAGAAAACTTACATGTTTAAGCAATCATTTAAAGTTATCCATGAAAAAAGTATAATAATTAATATACTAATATATTAATCATTGAATTAGCACTTAGCACTTTGCACCTTTGCATCATTTATCTTGAAGAAATTGTCCCGGCTTTTACAAAAAACAGTTTTTTACTTTTGTGGTTAATTTTATTTAAAATAATTCAAAATTTATTTAAATTGGTTCTCGAAACACTCTTACGATATAATAATAGTTTTGGAACTTTGTAATTTTGCATGCATTTTAAAATCATATTCATTTATATGTGTATTTTTGCATTAAAACTAAACTAATTCAAAAAGAAATAATAAATGAAGCATTAAAATGTTGTGGAAGATAAATTAGTAAAAGCTATTTATTGTGTACATTATGCATTAAAAATTGTAATGCATAAAAAACACATTAATGACATCTTAAAAAAATTTAGGAGAGAGGGACATCCCTCCATTATAAGTAGTATATATATGTGTAATATTTATAAAATCAAATAAATTATCACTTGTGAATTTGCATCTTTGCATCATTTGTCTTGAAAAAATTGTCCCGACTTTTACAAAAAACAGTTTTTTACTTTTGTGGTTAATTTTATTTAAAATAATTCAAAATTTATTTAAATTGGTTCTCGAAACACTCTTACGATATAATAATAGTTTTGGAACTTTGTAATTTTGCATGCATTTTAAAATCATATTCATTTATATGTGTATTTTTGCATTAAAACTAAACTAATTCAAAAAGAAATAATAAATGAAGCATTAAAATGTTGTGGAAGATAAATTAGTAAAAGCTATTTATTGTGTACATTATGCATTAAAAATTGTAATGCTTAAAAAACACATTAATGACATCTTAAAAAAATTTAGGAGAGAGGGACATCCCTCCATTATAAGTAGTATAGATATGTGTAATATGTATAAAATCAAATAAATTATCACTTGTGAATTCGCATCTTTGCATCATTTGTCTTGAAAAAATTGTCCCGACTTTTACAAAAAACAGTTTTTTACTTTTGTGGTTAATTTTATTTAAAATAATTCAAAATTTATTTAAATTGGTTCTCGAAACACTGTTACGATATAATAATAGTTTTGGAACTTTGTAATTTTGCATGCATTTTAAAATAATATTCATTTATATGTGTATTTTTGCATTAAAACTAAACTAATTCAAAAAGAAATAATAAATGAAGCATTAAAATGTTGTGGAAGATAAATTAGTAAAAACTATTTATTGTGTACATTATGCATTAAAAATTGTAATGCTTAAAAAACACATTAATGACATCTTAAAAAAATTTAGGAGAGAGGGTCATCCCTCCATTATAAGTAGTATAGATATGTGTAATATGTATAAAATCAAATAAATTATCACTTGTGAATTTGCATCTTTGCATCATTTATCTTGAAAAAATTGTCCCGACTTTTACAAAAAACAGTTTTTTACTTTAGTGGTTAATTTTATTTAAAATAATTCAAAATTTATTTAAATTGGTTCTCGAAACACTCTTACGATATAATAATAGTTTTGGAACTTTGTAATTTTGCATGCATTTTAAAATAATATTCATTTATATGTGTATTTTTGCATTAAAACTAAACTAATTCAAAAAGAAATAATAAATGAAGCATTAAAATGTTGTGGAAGATAAATTAGTAAAAGCTATTTATTGTGTACATTATGCATTAAAAATTGTAATGCTTAAAAAACACGTTAATGACATCTTACAAAAATTTAGGAGAGAGGGTCATCCCTCCATTATAAGTAGTATAGATGAACACAATATGAAACTCGAGCTTAATTTTCATGCACTACTTATACATATGTATATTATGTGTGTGTTTGAGGGCCTCTTTATGAAAATGACACGGGGCCACTGAAATCCATAAGACGGCCTTGATGATATCTAATGCCAAGTGGCATTCTTTCAATATCTATTTCCTTGTTTAAATCAATTTAGATATTCATATCTTTTAAAGACAAAAGTCATTTAAATATGTTCATGTATTTACTAACAACCGAACACGTAGACATAACTCATCCGACAAGAACTTGAACATCAATCCTAGGGTCTCGCCATGATTTTTTTCTCAACTATATATAATGTTTTTATATATTTAGGGTACACGTGAAACTTCAATAACCAAGTATTTTCATCTTAAAATAAACACATGTAGATATAATTTAAATTTACTAGTGTCCCAACTTAAACTTTTTTTGGAATCAATGCATGTTATATGGACTACAAACATTGTATGAGATCTAAGGGAGATACTATTACATTAAATCATATCGTTACACGACAAACATTGCAAAAATTACAGTCATATGCTTGTTCATTTGACACATGTGAATTTTTAAACATCGTTTTCAAATTTTTGAAGGACTTGAAGAAAATTCAGCGTAAAAGAAATCTTGCCAGATAACTAGGGTGCGTTTAGTTGGAGGAAAATATATAATGTAAAATACCTACGTAAAAATTGACACATTTCTAGCATTTCAGGATCCTGAGTGATCGCCTACTTTGCCTGCCCTAGAAACCAGCATGATTTGTCATATACAGTTTAAGAAATACTTCATGTTCATGAATTAGTTTATAACAAAACGAAAATACGACAATGTATCCATTTGTGACACACTGTATGTATTATTTATTAGAGGTGATATAGTCCGTATGAGAAAATGTTTTAAGAGCATAACACAGGCAAAAATGTTGTTGATGCCTTAGATGGTATGTATGTTAATATTGCGCATCAGAGTCGGCTAAATCGTGATAGTATTCCGAGATCCAATCTTTCATAACATTGATTTCTCTCTTTCTAACATCTCGAAGCCATTTCGGATCTTTACTAGTTGAGAATCTTAGGTCGACATGATGTGCACCTGCGAAGACATGAATAGAGAAGTTAACTAGTATCAACTTTACCCGTTTTATCATTTGATGATATAAGTTATCGTAACACAAAGATTTTATACCTTTTGGCTCAACTAAGGCAATAATGCTTTTCGATATGTTCTTTAGCACCCTGCAGTTTACAATAAAAGATGCAACTAATTCATACACAAACACACTCGATATGATACTTCAAATATGAAAAGAGATTTACCCGCCACCACTCCAAGGATCTCGTAAGCCATTGAAGAAAATAATATTACTACCGAAGCGCTTTAAAACTCTCGTAATGTCCTGCCTCATATGAAATTAACACAACAATTAGGTTAGTTATACACAATCAATGTAACATTTCTATACTTAGTAGGAAGTAATGTAAACTTACATGACCACCAAATTCTGTAGTAATCCAAGTGGGCCTTGGCTGGACCTTATAATAAGCCTGACAAGATTGGGCTCGGCCCTCATAGCTGTATGTTGAGACTGGAAATATACTATCTTTAGTGTTCCCACTTGTTGGCATTATCATCTCTGTACAAGCCTGGCCCAAATTCAAATTAGCATAAAATATTTTTGATATTGTAAATTGAAATTGAGATGAACACATAAGAAAGAAATATAAGCTACTATGGTTTTGCAATATATGCGAGTTTGCTACCTGCCATTGCCATCCTCCAAGGTCGTGGGGATCAGAATCATCGGTAAGATCAAAACATGAAACGTCTCCAGTGTAATTGTAGTAGACGCTAGCTGCATGATACAGCTTTGCAAATGTGTCGTTTCCAAAGCTAGGATTGTCAATTGCCTTGCACATCTACATACATTTGTGGAGTATGTCAATGTCATCTTGAAACGGTCTGAAAATATAAAACTAGTTCCAAAGATATAAAAAATATGTACGTTGAGCAATACAAGTATATCCTTTCCTTGTATGTGCTTCAGACGCCTTCAGTTCAAGTTATATAACTAGGTTTTGAATCAAGCTTATTAGTACAAATATATAAGATCGTCACAAGAGATCTCATGTTCAAACTTGAACATAAAAAACCTCATCCTTTTATATAGTATCATCAATTAAGGACAACCTAATATAGTGGCATGTGTAACCTTCTTTTTAATGTTTGTATGTTAAAATTACATTATTTACTTTATGTTTTATGTTAATGGGTCAAAAGGGGAATGGACATGGGTTGGGTCACGTGTTGATCTAAACGCCCCCTTTAGTTGTTAGTTAAGTTTGTTAGGCCTGTTAAGAGGCAGTTAGAAAAACAGTTACCACCATGAAACGTCACAATGGTTCCTTCTCATGATTGTATCGTTTCGTAGTGTTTAAATAGGATTTAGATGGAGTCATTTGTAACACAACAATTCGTTTACAAGTTTATGTTATTTAGTGTTTACAAATCTTTGTATCTTGTATCTATTCGTATACTTTGTCTCACAAATTCACACGCACACCATGGTTAACTATAAGATGGTTATGCAACGAAGATGGCTCGATGTTAAACCTGTGAAGCGTACCCAACATTGGTACCAGAGCCCATGTTCCGAATCCTGGAACGAGCCATCTCAAAGGAATGTAAAAGTGACGTTAAATAAAAATTTCCTGCAAAGGGAAGTTACTCCCAACGGTTCAAAATGGGGAACACAAAAGAAGCGGTTATCTCAAGAAGGCAAACGGTTATTAAGGGATAAACTTAAAGAAGTTGTATCCTATAATGTCTCAAAGTCCCAACCGTTTTCAAAAACCCAACCGTTATCCAATTCACAACCGCTATCCAAAAACTCAGGAAACCCCACGACATCAAGAAAAGAAAAAATATCACGCTGCTTTATTTGCAAAGAAAAAGGTCACTTTTACTGGAATTGCACCAATAAGAAAAAAAAACGATCAAGATCAAAGCATGGAGACTACGCCAAGAATTCACGAAGAACTCAACTATCCAATAGAAAAGGTACACGTTGAGACTGATTTTATGGTCGAGGGAACGGACCAGGGGAATTGGGATAATATATGGTTCGTTAGTAAAGCCCATGCAAAACACATGAGTCCTACGAGGACATTGTTCAATCGAATGATCAATCGTGTTAAGATGGTGGGCAAAGAGGAGAAGGAAAGGAAGTTTATAGTCTCTTATGGTGTTGGAGAGCCAGTCGTAGATACCAAAGAAGGAAGTGTAGTGATTCCAAACGTGCTTTACACGCCGGAAATCACGTTGAATGTCTTAAACATCAACCAACTGGAGGACCAAGGGTTCATATTGACTTATGGCAATGGTACATGTCAAATAAGGTATATGTTTGACAAGGATGAAGGTACCTTGGATATGGGTGACGAAAGGATGGTTAAGGATCACCACGAGTTCATGGAAGATTATTACAAGTCAATAGACCCAAGTGACGAATGTTTTTTGATCAAAGGAATGGAAGAGTTGGAGATGGATAGGGAGGATAGCCAAGACTACGTTGAAGACGAATATCTTAGTCTAAATGGAACGCTATATCATTTAAAGGTAAACACCTTTCCCCGCTTTATGTCCTTTTTAGATTTGCTTAAAATCGACAAACTAGTGTTTAAGAATTGGGAGATTATGGGAAAGAAATTTGTTGAATTGTTGGAGTGGTTTTACCTTGGATACTTGGGCCAAGATGTGTTGGGGACATTACCACCGGTTGTAGGGGTAATTAAAATAGATTTGCTAGCATTATACAAATTTGTGGATGATATGGGCGGTTACATGAATGTATCATTCAACAATATGTGGTGTGATGTTGCTATACTTTTGGGATTGGCGCGGGAAAATGAGCAAGAAGTGAAAGAGTGCTATAGGGAATTTATAGCACTAGTCAAGATTTACTACAAAGAGGCGCGGAGATTGTGGCATGGAATGACAAGGAAGAATATGCTCGGTCAAGAGGAACCATATGGCGATGCAATGATAGGCGTTGATGTAGGGGACGGACGAGGAGAAAGTCCAAGAAAAAAGTGCAAGTACGCTCATGAGGAAGCCAAGAAAGATAGTAACACGGAAGGCACCACAAGTGAAGGAAGCAAGGATAACACATCAAACGGTGACGACTTTGTCATCATCACGTGAAGAAGGAAAAGACCAAGGGAGGCAAGGCGTTTAACATTACAAAATTAGGAGGGAGATGTAACCTTCTTTTTAATGTTTGTATGTTAACATTACATTATTTACTTTATGTTTTATGTTAATGGGTCAAAAGGAGAATGGACATGGGTTGGGTCACGTGTTGATCCAAACGCCCCCTTTAGTTGTTAGTTAAGTTTGTTAGGCCTGTTAAGAGGCAGTTAAAAAAACGGTTACCACCATGAAACGTCACAATGGTTCCTTCTCATGATTGTGTCGTTTCGTAGTGTTTAAACAGGATTTAGATGGAGTCATTTGTAATACAACAATTCGTTTACAAGTTTATGTTATTTAGTGTTTACATATCTTTGTATCTTGTATCTATTCGTATACTTTGTCTCACAGATTCACACGCACACCATGGTTAACTATAAGATGGTTATGCAACGAAGATGACTCGATGTTAAACCTGTGAAGCGTACCCAACAGCATGTTCATGCCGGCAGTGATTATTCAATACTTATTCTCTCATATATATATTTGCCAAAATTATCTTAAAATTTGTTATTTGTTGCCATGTGTTTGTTTTGAGGATTTAGTTTTTTAGTTAGTCCTGTAATAAACATACATATGTTTGACTCATTGTGATTGTTACAGAATCTTCTTACTGTCTAATTGTATATTATCTGCATTATTTTTAACAAGCTACACTAAATAAATATAAAAATTTTGTGAATCATATATCCCATGTATGTTTGTGATGGATCAACATGCACATGCATATGAATGTTATCCTTCTGGCAAAATTTGTTTGTATTAGCGGGAAAGTAGCAACAATATAGAAAGCATCATTTCTCCAACCTAAATGGATTATCTACCAAAATAGAAAAGCTATCTGAAAGGCCTTTGGCCTAATATAGGGTAGCAACAACGAGACGTTCTTGTAAAGCATCCGATAGGATTAGAAAATCCATGACTTAACGACGGAATCAGCCTTCAATCATTCAACAGTTGGAGGGGCAACAACAACCTCACTAGTTGATATGATGAATAACCTCAAATCCTTCACATGATTCTTAGAAAAGTAGCATGAATAATTTGATTTGTCAACATCTACTTTGATAGGTACGAGAGAAGTAATGTTGTTAATGGTAACTAATTTGTTAGTTAGGGATAAAGTAGGTGTACAGTTGGATGAGTAGGATTGGTCATAATTGTTATTGAGTGATTAATAGTGGACTAAGCTTTCTAACACAAAATAATTGACCTAGACAAATATAATCCACTAACATTATGCAACCAAATAGTTTAGGATTCATGTTATACATGCACCTGCGACATGCATGTGTGTTCATGTTGTTTGTATTTTCAAATATATCAAATATAAAATCTTATATTTCTAAACCATATATTAAGAAAAATATGATACCTCTTTGATAGGGTAAGCCGGCATTGGAGCGAGAAAATTAGATGGTGTTGGGTAATCCGTCATTGCTGTATAAGTAAATGCTGTTGAAATCCAACCTTCAAGATAACCTCCACTGATATAATTTCTGCAACACAAAGTTATTTTAACATCAATGAGTATATATAAGACTAATTTTTTGTATAATGCAATTAAACTGTGGGACAAAAATTAGTATCTTACTTGCATATATGAAATGATTTTCGAAGTAACTCGGGGCCTCCATGTTTAGCTTCCGTGTCCTCGATTTGTTTCCACGATCCTTTTATTACTTTGTAACAGTTCTCGCTCTCGCTCTGATGTTTTGTAAGATACAAAATGGATTATAACAATGCATGTTGGACTAAGAGTATTTTCTAAACTTTGTCTTACTATTGGATTAGTCATAGGAAAAAGGATTTTCATTCAAATTGGAACGTTTGGATCCTTGATCCAATAAGTGCTTGTAATAGTGTATTGTAACTTTTTTATTTTCTAGCTTCTCGCTAGTATTTATATAAATCCGTCGTTAAAAAAAAAGTATTTTCTAAGGCAATTTTAGGTCAATAACACATAAAAGTAGGTACAAAAATATAAGAAAAATAAAGGTGTATACCCTAAAGTCTTGAGTAATGATATTGTTGAAGCTATATTGAGATGTAATATTCTCAAATTGAAGAATTGGTGAAGAAGATGCCAATGCTCCAATAGCTACATGTGGGTACTTTAACCTGAACCATGCAGCCAACACTACACAACAAAAAGAAAAAAACCAATTTCTTAACTTTTATCCATTACACTCTATATACTACTAATATAACTAGTTAGACAAAAGTATAACTTTATAACAAGTTAACTAAGTAAATAATCTTACTTCCACCATAGGAGCCTCCAAATACAATAACAGGTGAATCCAATGCTGTCAAATTCTTTTTGAGATCAATAATAAGTGTAGCATAATCAGCCAATGCTTGTGTTGAACTCAAGTATCCAAGAGTCTTTGAATTCCTATATGCTTTCTTTTTATCACCACTATATGGTATTGATTTCCCATAGTACCTATGCTACAATCACATGTACACTTTCCAAATTTAGAAACAATCCCAACGTACATTTAAAAACGTAACGTAAAGTCGTAAATGATTAGTTACCTCTATGAAAACAAGAAGGGCTTTGAACTCAGGGGCGATATCATACATGAAGCCAGTGTTTTGAGCGAACCACTCAATATTACCTTCATTTCCCGTGTATACGAAAATTGGAGCATTGATTTTATTACCACCCCAAAAAGTGTCATTGATCAAATACCTTTGTTGGAATGTTTGGTAGCTTTGAGGATTGTAATTGAAGTGATCGAGATTTTGCGTGAAGTATTTTGTTTTGTATAACTCGTTATTGCTAGGTGAAGATGTTGTTTCGGGCCGGATGAGTGAAGAAGGGAAGTACCTAGGAGGATTAAACTTTGCAAAAGATAAATGACTAGAGTGTACAAATATAAGTGCATAGAACAAGGGCATCATCCATGGTGCCATGCTTGTTTCTAATTCTAAGTTACAAAGTGAAGAAATGATAAGGTTTATATCATTTTTAGTTAGAGAACTTGAGGAATTTTGATCAGGACAAATCCCTAAAGTACAAATCTTAATGCAACTATGCAAGTTGTATATAAGTTTTTGGATTTTGGTATCAATGATTTGAAAGTAACATTTGGACTTTGATTAGGTCTTATATTGACCGTTATAGAAAGAAAACAAAAGAGAGTGGAGAGTGTCCTTTTGATTGGTCCCTTCATATGGATCTAAATTATATGGACAACATTAGTTTCTTGATAACATCATCTAGATATAATATTCATCGTCGTCACATGTTTAGAACTACGAATATACATATATAATATTAGTAGTTGTATGTTTAGATCGAGTTTAGTTTAGTTTATCATAATATAAGATTAGTTTCTTGTGAGTATCGATCTTTGTTTGACTCATTGTATTTTGGAACACCAAGATTTTGAAACACGATTTCTTCACATTCTTGTTGACTTGATGAAAATTATGAATCAAAATAATAAACTTCATATATTCACTTTAATTTGCATGCTTTTGATGCCTATGATTAGTATATATACTTGTGTTGCCTATGATTAGTATTATATACTCCGTACTTCTGTTGCCTTTAAGAAGAGGAAAAAAATGAAGTACGCAAATGTTTCCATGAGTGGTATGATAAACATGACTAGGCCGGCCCGTTACATTTTTACTAGTAAACGTATGGGCTAAGCCCATGCAATTTCCGTCTTACATTATTCGAAAAAACAAGAGGTAAGGTAACACTTAAATTATGATACTTGTGAAAATCACTTTAGGGACAAGATAGAAGAGTAAGCCGAGAAATTTGTGGAGCGTTTGGAACATGCCTTCGCTACGGCGTAACACTATAATCCTTGTTATGGCGCCGTAGAAGCTAGGAATAAACAACTACTCGTTTTATGACTTCGTTACGACGTAACACGTAAAACCTTATTATGCCGTAAAGTCCGCTAATATCATAATTCCTTTTATTTGTTTAGGATGTTTTTAGGGGTAATTTTTGTTTAGTAATGTTTTAAATTAGTTTTTTTTTTTTTTTTTTTTTTTTTTTTTTTTTTTTTTTTTTAGGTTTCTTTTTGCACAAGATACACCCTCTATAAATATAGGGCTTAATATCATTATAATGCACTTTGGATTATTAATATAAGGGCAAATCGCATAGAAAAATATCAATCTTAGATCCAATTTCAATTAAAGGTACTATAATTTTCTTTTACTCAATTTAAGGTATTCGTTTTTTTTTTTTTTTTTTTTTTTTTTGGCAATCTTAAGAAATTAGTAGGTTTCCAGTCACTTTTTAAGTTTTATCCGATTACCTCTAAAATTGAGTTCCACGTCATTTGTTTCATTATATAACATATTTTTGATCAAATTTAGAGTTCACACCAAACATATCTCCCCTAAAATGGCTAGGTCATCAGAATCTTCAAATTGGGTCAACTGGAAGCGAAGGAATGCCAGCTGGGAAATTGACAACCTGTGTAATCATGTTCGAGTGTTATGTATATGTGGTGATTTCTGTGGAAAGTGGACATCATGGACCCAAAGCAACCTAGAAAGAAGATTCTTAGGATGACCAAATTATAAGGTATTACGAATATATAAAATAGTTGATCTAATCTTAACTAATATATGACGATTATATTCATTAATGTAGGCTGCAAAAAAATGTGATTTTTTCATTGATGGGATCCAGATGTATCTCCAGACTATTACAAAGCAAGAATTGTGGAATTTCAAAAGAAAATGAAGCTGGAACACATTGATTTTGAAGAAAAGAAGATGAAAATGGAAGAAGAAATTAGGATGTTAAAGTCAAAAAACAGTTTCTACCTTTGCATAATTTGTGTCACGATAGGGATGATGTGCATTTTGGTTTTTAAGGTGTAAGATGTTGAAGTCAAATATCAGTTAAAATGTTTGCTGTAAGAATGATGTTTTGAATAATGAATTGCGGCAGTTTGAGTCATCAATGAAAGTGTATATTAGTTTGAGTAATGAATGAAAGTGTATTTGTTTGCATTGAATCACTAACAAAATGTAGAACTTTAAAGTGCAAACTTTAAAAAATGACTAAACACCAAACCATATCACTAAAACACCAAACAATCAACAACATTGAAAAGTGCAGAATTTTAAAAAATGCAGAACTTTAAACAATGTGTATATTTTTGAAATAAACGATGTGCATATTTTTGAAATGTTAAAAAGTGCATAAGTTTATATTAGATAATAGTCATTGTCTGTCGTTAACATGAAACTAAAAACCTACATTGTCAACATTGGTCTACACAAAAGATGGGCTTGAAATCAAACTACATTGTCTTTGAAATATGCCCTAACCCTAGAAAAGACATCAAATAATACAAAATTACCCTAACCCTAAAAAACAAGAAAGGCTTTTTTAGGTGTAGTGCCTTCACCATTAACAATTGGCATATGTTTTATGTTCCAATTCCTTAGAACTAGTCTCTGAGATACCTTTCTTGTCCTCACCCTTTCAACTTCATTGGCCTGCACATCCATTTCATCAGCCTGCACAGCAACTCCATCATCCTTATCATTTTGTTCTTCATTTATCTCTTCAACTTCAACTAACTCACTATGTATGGCATCTGCTTCTAAACTTTGTGCTACTTCCACATCTTCAAATAAAACTTAAACAACAATTGGTTTTTCATATATGATTAGTTCTGCACAACTTGGTTCTACATACTTCTCCTTTTCTTTGTTGTTTGGGCTTGCAACTGGTTCTTCATGAATGGTTGGTTCTTCATTGAACTGTTGTTCCTATATTTTTGAAATTTAAACAAGTATCAATTGAGTCTTTTACTAGAAAAACCAATCATTTGAGTTTTTGACTTACATTTGCACAGCTTGGTTCTACACCACCTTTCTTGGTTGGGCCTGTACCACCTTGGTTGCTTGGTTAAGCACCACCTTTCTTGCTTGGGCATGTATCACCTTGGTTGTTTGGACTTGCACCACATTCTTGCTTAGGCCTGGTTTAATTTATTACTTGGCCGGTCCTTTATGCTTCTATTAGCTGGGAATCTATCATTAATAGGATCCTCAACCAGTGGCCTAACTTTCTTCATAGGAATATTGGAGGAGCCTTTTCATTTGTGCAAGTACTATAATTATGACCTTTATGGTGGCACTTTTTTCAAGTCATAAACTTGAGAGCTTTAGCAACATGCTTCCTTAATTCACTCTTATCTTTTTTTTTCTTGCAATAGTTGGCCTTCCTGGAATTCTTTTTGTCACAAGTGGAAGACATTTTACATGTTTTTTTTTTCATGGGTCAATACCTTTAACTTGCTTAATATTGAAATCATATATCTTCTTATAAGTTTCTATAGCATAAATGAATCACTAACAAAATCATTTGGATTCATGTTAACAAAATGCATAGCTGTAATAGAATGAGGACAAGGTTCGCTTGTTAGTTTCCACTGTCTACAGCTGCAAGTCTTCTTGTCAAGTTTAACATTAAACGCCTCGATTCTATTTCCTTGTCTCACCTTAAACTACATCCAACCACTCGAAATTAAACTCGATTTCCTGTCAATAATGGAAACTTTGGCAAGTGTTTCAATTTTGAAATTTCAGCAAGTATTATAGTTATTAGCAACTATCATACCTTTGAATCTTCTTATGTAGTTCTAAGACCTTTCTTATGTGAGAACATATTGTTACACCCGTATCCCGTCAAGGTATTACTAAATGTTAGTATTAATCCCTTATGTTATGTTAGTATGTCTATATTTCTTAAACGTTTCAACTAAGAAATAGAACTAGAAACTTTTGTGGCCTAAGTATAGAATCTTAGAATAGGGGGACTTAAGTTGTCAATGGAGCTAAGTGAAATAAATATAAAAAGAGAAAACTAGTCTCATTTGAGACTTATCCAGAATTTTGAGAGGTTACCTTAAGGTGAAGAAAGGTACTTAGTGAAGAAGAAGTCATATCAAGAACATCTTCAATTGAGCCAATTCTGGACTTGTGTTGGTGACTATTAACATTGGGAGACCTTCAATTTCATATCTCTAATTAAGTAAGTATTTTCCCTAATCCTTATGATAAGGGTTTTGAAATTAGAAGTTTAAAGTAGTAATAGAAGATGCCCGATTACTTGAAATTACTAGTTATAATCTCTAATTAAGATTAATTATTGTTTAGGAAGCTTAAGGAAGTGGTGGCTTTACTTGGTAGAAACCCATTGAGCAATTTGGAGGTAAGTATAATGGGTTATTGTTGTATTATGATTTATTGATTATTGTTATAGTTGTTGGAGCTTGTTATAATAGCTTGGATCCATAGCTTTTATATTGTCAAGTATTGTAAATACCAAATAAAAAGGTATGTACTTATGTTATAGATGCTCCATGAATCCTTTCTTGTTGTTAAAGTTTTACTTGCACTTAACCCGTTTACTTACTAAGCATTTCGCTTATGTTATAGTTGATGATGTTTTGTAGGTCCTAGCAAGAAGGATAAGGGTAAGAATCAAGTGTAGAACGGACTTTGTTTGAGCTCTTAGTTGTACTAGTCTTTTGGAACCAAGGTGTTGAAGTTGGAAGCCCCAATGAGTCAAGTCACGTTTTGGTATACTTTTTGGGTCATATAGTCTCCTTTTATTATTGGTTGTAATTACGTTTTTATGTTGTCTAAAAGGTTTTATCAATAGTGTCAAGCTTTTGTAGTTATGGGTCAAATTATTAGTAAATGATGTTTGGCGCAATGTGAATTGCTTGTTTTAAAGGTTAAAGTGTCGAAATATTCAATGGTAATAGTTCCTATAAGTGTTGTGAAGTTTACTTGTGGTCTTGTTAATATTCTTGAAGTGGAGAGTGTGTGGAAAACTAGAAGGAGGGGGGTTGAATAATTTTTCCGATTTTAGGTTAGTTTCAAAAACTTTTAGATTCGATGTTATGTGAAATCGTATGAATGAGGAGATAGTATAGATCTATGAGTAATGCAAGTAAAGTAAGTAAAGTAAAGGATAGAAATGATACAACCGATTTATAGTGGTTCGGCTACAAGGACACCTTCCTTGCCCTACTCCACTCCCCGAGTCACCTACTCGAGAGTTCAAGCACTAGGTCAAAAAACTCCTTCAACTTGGCGGAGAAGCCTTCACAACATTGCTTACACCTTTTTCCGGTACAAAGCTAAATACCGAGTCCGTAATACGGAGGACCAAACCAACACTACTATAACACAATAAATATGTGAAATATGAAATACAATATTTTCGCTACAGAAATATTGTGGAGGAACAAATCAATCAAGGACCCCTTGCTTGGATGACTTATAGAATGCTCGTGATCTCGCCTTAGAGAAGGACCTATATGAGAATCACAATAAAGGAAAGAAGAATAACTCTCTAGATCAAGTGATCTTTTGTTAGAAGAGTGTAAGAATATATGAGAGAGTTTGTAAGAAGAGGGGTTAGTGAAAATGAAGAAATGGCTCTCTATTTATAGGCAAATTCTTGCCACTGTTGCACGGATCCCACATATCCCATGCTTGAGGGATCCGTCTAGTGTAACTCCAGGGATCCGTGAGATGCTCCTCTTTGCCCATGGGTTTTTGGGTTATGGGTCATGGGTTATGGTTTGAACCATCGGTATCTAAGTAGATACAATGTATCTAATAGATGCAATGCATCTAGTCAATGGGTATGGGTTAATCTCCATGGGTTATGGATATGCTCCATGGGTATGGGTCATGGGTTGTGGTTTTTACCCATCCTAATAAACTATTACAACAAATGAATTATTACAACAATTTGTATTAAATGACTTTATGTAGATGCTTTACAAAAATAACATGTATCATAATAGTTTTACTTATGATAACATTATATTTGTTATCAACAAAACACAAAGAGATCGCTAAATATTAATAAACGTTTTTACGGTTTATTTGTATTAACAGGGTGGAATAATTGGGTCCAAGTGCAGGAAATCTGCACTATTTGTGCAGGTCTGGGTTCCAGAGGCCGTCACCAATTGGGTGACCTCGTCTGGTTAAAATAGTTCTGAGCCGTCAGGTTATGTCCTGTCTCAGACTGCGTCCCAATTAAGGGGTGACGGCGTCGTACCTAGAAGCTGACGACGTCAGGTTAAAATAGTTCTGAGCCGTTAGGCTTAAATGTTGATTTTACTGATCTGGCATACCTTTAAAGGCGGACGGCGTCACGTAATGTGGGTGACGGCGTCTGCCCGTCAGGATAAACTATTGAGTCCCTTCTTACAAATCAAATTAAAAAGGAAACTCCCCGAGTCTTCTTTTCTTCGTAATTCATATTCAAGGTTATTTAGTAAAAAGGGTCATAAAGTCGTTTTGGTTCACGTTATTTTAAAAAGTTTTAAAATTTCTATTTTGGGGGCGTAACAACTTGGTTTCAGAGCCTTGGTCTAAGAGATTTAGGATCTTTACCTTAGAAATTTCCTAGACTTAGGCCATGTGAAATGTGTTAGTAATAGTTATGCTACATGTACACTTCCTTGATAATTTTAGGAGCACATATGTTACATGTTTTTATAACTACGCTTGGCCATCGTAGTTATAAGAAGATGGCACATATGTGTAACCTAAGATCGTTAAGGCTTTGTGCAGGTGGTGGTTTAGGGTGAAATATGTAAGGGCAATATGATTACTTCGTAAGTTATAGGTGATCATGCTTAATCGAATGTTTGTTTATATATTTCAGTAAAGAAGAAATGGACACTCCCCATCAAATGGAAGCCGCAAAGGCTACTACCTCTAAACATGCCGAATCTTCGGCAAGTGGTCCAACCAAAAATGATATAATTCTGGAGAATTCCTCTTCCTCTAGTTCGGAGGGCCCTACTTTAGAAGGATTCACAGAAGAGCAAGTAAAAGCTTTAGACGTTTTAATGAGGAGAATGATAGGTAAGGAATTAGAAAGATCCATGCCGTATTTTGTTAAGGAGACCACCCTCAATATCCAAGAAGCAATGGAAAGAGAGTTCGCGGAACTCAAACGAGAAGAGGGTCATGGTAGGGTTACTAGAAATGATAAATCCTCTTACCATGACTTCACGACATGTGATGTACCTAAGTTCACGGGGACCATT
Source organism: Chrysanthemum seticuspe (assembly GCA_019973895.1). NCBI lineage: Eukaryota > Viridiplantae > Streptophyta > Magnoliopsida > Asterales > Asteraceae > Chrysanthemum > Chrysanthemum seticuspe. The sequence continues at coordinate 40,908,426 of BPTQ01000008.1, forward strand.
GACCCTATAGCTTGTAATAGATGGCTCATCGCCGTTGAGGGTTCTTTTCGCACAAGTGGGTGTGAGGAGGCAAAAAAGGTTGTCTACGCTATCAATTTCCTTCGTGATAGCACTAGAACTTGTTGGGAAGGGAAAGTGTGTGAGAAAGGGGAGACTTGGTCAGATTTGTGTTCGTGGAAAGAGTTTAAGGAGTTATTTACTTCGGAGTATGCACCGGCGGAAGAGATTGACAAGATCCGTGAGGAATTTTAGACCCTAGTACAAACCAACGAGACGGTGAATGAGTTATGGAAGAAATTTAATGACATGGTTCCTTATTGCTCCGAGTACCCCAATAACGAAAATCTCAATGTAGATAGGTTCCAAAGGATGCTTAAGGACGAAATCCATGAAGTAACCTCACCATTTAAGTGTAGTACCTTAGAAGATCTTCTAAGCCGGGCTCGTGTGAGAGAAGCGGACTTAATGAGAAAGAAGAGTAAGGAAGATAAGGATGTTAAGAGAAAGCAAGTGTTTGGTGATAGGGAAGGTAAAAAGCCAAGGTTTGATTTAGGCAGAAAGACTGGAGGAAATCAAGGTAAGACGCAATGTAAAAAGTGTCATAAGCTTCACTTTGGTGAATGTAGACTAAACATGCCAGGATGTTACAAGTGTGGTTCTTTAAACCACATGAGTAAAGAATGTATGAACCCAATGGTTATATATTATGGGTGTAATCAAGTTGGACACAAATTGAATGAATGTCCAAGTTGAAAAACAAATGATGCTAAGATTGTGAAGACGGTCAAGGAAGAAAAAGTTGAAATCCCAAAACCTAAGGCGCGAGTTTACCAAATGGGAATAGAGGAAGCAAAGTCGGGACCCGATGTCATTACAGGTATACTTCTTGTTAATTCCATTCCTGCTCGGTTCCTCTATGACTCGGGAGCTAGTGTATCCTTTGTATCTTTAGGGTTTAGTAAGCAATTAACCTCTCCACTATCTAAACTCTCTAAACCTCTTGAAATCGAAATAGCCGATAGTAAAGTGGTAGTAGTAGCTAATGTGTTTCGTGGTATAGAGTTGGAAATAGATAATAGTAATTTTAAGATCGACTTAATCCCTATAGTGCTTGGAAAATTTGATGTTATTATAGGCATGGATTGGCTTAGTAATCACAATGCCGCCATTTTATGTAATCAAAAGATGGTACAAGTTGTTAATTCTAGTGGTCGGGAAATAGTGATTTATGGAGATAAGAGAAAGGGGAATTTAAGTTATGCTCAGTAATGAAGGCTAGAAGATACTTGTCACGTGGTTGTTGTGCATTTTTGGCTCATGTGATAGATACAAGTATTAAGAAGACAAGTATTGATAATGTTCCAATTGTTAATGAATTTCGAGATGTTTTTCCGAAGGAATTGCCGGGTGTTCCACCCGAAAGACAAGTCGAATTTCGCATTGACCTCATTCCGGGTGCTAAACCCATAGCAAAAACTCCTTACCATTTAGCCCCTTCCGATATGAAAGAATTGATGAGCCAACTTCAAGAATTGTTTGATAAGGGTTTTATTCGTCCAAGTAGTTCACCATGGGGAGCACCGATTTTGTTGTTAAAAAGAAGGACGATAGCATGCGTATGTGCATCGATTATCGTGAATTGAATAAAGTGACAGTGAAAAATGTGTACCATTTGCCAAGAATCGATGATCTTTTTGACCAACTTCAAGGCGCTAAATGGTTTTCCAAAATCGATTTACGTTCGGGTTATCATCAATTAAAAGTTCGAGAAGAAGACATTCCTAAGACGGTTTTTAGGACACGATATGGATACTATGAATTTACGGTTATGCCTTTTGGACTAACGAATGCACCTGCAGTTTTTATGGACCTAATGAATCGAGTGTGTAGGCCGATGTTGGATAAGTATGTAATTATATTTATTGACGAGATTCTCATTTACTCGAAGAACAAGGAAGAGCATGCGGTTCATTTGCGAGAGATTCTTGAAATCTTAAGAAAGGAAAGATTGTATGCAAAATTTTCAAAATGCGAATTTTGGTTATAAGAAGTTCATTTTCTTGGTCATGTTGTTAATCCGGAAGGTATTAAGGTCGACCCGTCAAAAGTAGAAGCAGTGATGAATTGGCGAGCCCCAAGAAACGTGGGAGAGTTACGAAGTTTCCTAGGTTTGGCAGGGTATTACCGGAGATTTATACAAGACTTTTCTAAGATTGCATCCTCACTAAATAGACTTACAAGGAAGAATGTTCCATTTGAGTGGGGGAAGGAGCAAGATGATGCTTTTTCTACTTTACGAAAGAAGTTATGTAAGGCACCGATTTTAGTTTTGACGGAAGGGACAAAAGATATGGTTGTATACTGTGATGCATCTTATTCCGGTCTTGGTTGTGTCCTTATGCAAGGAGGCAAAGTAATTGCCTATGCCTCAAGACAGTTGAAGAATCATGAAAAAGACTACCCGACTCACGATTTGGAATTCGCAGCGGTGGTTTTTGCACTAAAATTATGGAGGCATTATCTCTATGGTGTAGAATTCGTGATTTACACCGATCACCGAAGTCTTCAATACTTACTCGACAAGAAGGATCCGAATATGAGACAACGAAGATGGCTAGACTTATTAAAGGACTACAATTGTGAGATCTGATACCACCTAGGAAAGGCAAATGTTGTACCCGATGCATTAAGTCGTAAGGACCAAGGTGAAGTTACTAAAATCCATTCCTTGTAAATGATTATTACAACCGATTTTTCGACAAGGTTAAGTTAGCCCAAAAGGAAGCTTTGAAAGAAGAAAATTAGGAAGGAGAGCATATCACTTCCCATGTCCCTTATTTTGAAGAAGACAGTCGCGGACTTAAAACGAGGTATAGAAGAATCTATATACCTTTCCGTAGTGATGTTAAGATGTTACTCTTAGATGAAGCACATAAGTCAAAATATTCTATTCACCCGGGGGCTAACAAAATGTATCATGACTTGAGGAAAGATTATTGGTGGCTGGGTATAAAAAGAGATTGTGTGAAATATGTTGAAAAGTGTCTAACTTGCTTGAAGGTTAAAGCTGAGCACCAAAAACGTATGGTAAAGTACAACCGTTGGAAGTACCGGTTTGGAAATGGGAAAAGATTACAATGGACTTCGTTACAAAGTTACCGCGAACGACCAAAAAGCACGACGCGATTTGGGTAATAGTAGACCGTTTGACGAAGAGCGTACATTTCATTCCTATTAGAGAAGATATTCCCATTCACAAGTTAGCAAAGATATATGTTAAGAAAATAGTTGCACGCCATGGGGTACCCATTTCTATAATCTCCGATAGAGATGGGAGGTTTACTTTGGCATTTTGGCGGAGCTTCCAAGAAGAACTAGGTACAAGATTACATATGAGTACGGCTTTTCACCCACAAATCGATGGGCAAAGTGAAAGAACGATTCAAACACTAGAAGATATGTTAAGGACTTGTGTAATTGACTTCGGGGGAAATTGGGATGATCATCTACCGTTAGTCGAATTTGCCTATAATAATAGTTACCAAGCTAGCATTAAAATGCCACCTTATGAGATGCTTTATGGTAGGAAATGTAGAACTCCGGTATGTTTGGATGAAGTAGGGAAAAGAGAGTTAGCTAGTACGGATGTAATAGTAGCAACAACCAAGAAAATCGAGACGATTAGAGAAAGAGTTAAAGCGGCCCAAGATAGATGGACAATTTTGCCGATAATCGAAGAAGACCAATTGAATTCGAAGTAGGAGACCATGTCATGCTTAAGGTTTCCCCTTGGAAGGGTTTTCTTAGGTTCAAGCATAAGAGAAAGTTAGGACCAAGATTCATTGGACCCTTCAAGATTATATTACGCATTGGTGAAGTAGCTTATGTATTGGATCTCCCTGACGAGATGAAAGGAATTCATAATACATTCCACGTATCTTACCTAAGGAAATGTTTAGCGGATGAAGCTAGTGTAATTACATTGGAAGATGTAGAAGTAGATCCGAAACTAACGTCACAAGATGAACCAGAGGCAATACTTGGGAGAAAGTCAAGACAACTAAGAAACAAAGAGATTTCATTGGTTAAAGTACAATGGAGACATCGAAAGGGTACAACTATTAGATGGGAACCGAAAGAAAGAATGAAGAACAAGTATCCTCAAATTTTTCAAGCATGATTTCGAGGACGAAATAAAATTTTAGGAGGGGTGAATTGTTACACACGTATCCCGTCAAGGTATTATTAAATGTTAGTATTAATCCCTTATGTTATGCTAGTATGTCTATATTTCTTAAAGGTTTCAACTAAGAAATAGAACTATAAACTTTTGTGGTCTAAGTATAGAATCTTAGAATAGGGGGACTTAAGTTGTCAATGGAGCTAAGTGAAATAAATATAAAAAGAGAAAACTAGTCTCATTTGAGACTTATCCAGAATTTTAAGAGGTTACCTTAAGGTGAAGAAAGTTACTTAGTGAAGAATAAGTCATATCAAGAACATCTTCAATTGAGCCAATTCTGGACTTGTGTTGGTGACTATTAAGATTGGGAGACCTTCAATTTCATATCTCTAATTAAGAAAGTATTTTCCCTAATCCTTATGATAAGGGTTTTGAAATTAGAAGTTTAAAGTAGTAATAGAAGATGCCCAATTACTTGAAATTACTGGTTATAGTCTCTAATTAAGATAAATTATTGTTTAGGAAGCTTAAGGAAGTGGTGGCTTTACTTGGTAAAAACCCATTAAGAAATTTGGAGGTAAGTATAGTGGGTTATTATTGTATTATGATTTATTGATTATTTTTATAGTTGTTGGAGCTTGTTATAGTAGCTTGGATCCATAGCTTTTATATTGTCAAGTACTGTAAATACCAAATAAAAAGGTATGTACTTATGTTATAGATGCTCCATGAATCCTTTCTTGTTGTTAAAGTTTTACTTGCACTTAACCCGTTTACTTACTCACCATTTCGCTTATGTTATAGTTGATGATGTTTTGTAGGTCCTAGCAAGGAGGATAAGAGTAAAAATTAAGTGTAGAACGGACTTTTCTTGAGCTCTTAGTTGTACTAGTCTTTTGGAACCAAGGTGTTGAAGTTGGAAGCCCCAAGGAGTCAAGTCACGTTTTGGTATAATTTTTGGGTCATATAGTCTTTCTTTTATTATTGGTTGTAATTACGTTTTTATGTTGTCTAAAAGGTTTTATCAATAGTGTCAAGCTTTTGTAGCTATGGGCCAAATTGTTAGTGAATGATGTTTGGCGCAATGTTAATTGCTTGTTTTGAAGGTTAAAGTGTCGAAATATTCAATGGTAATAGTTCCTATAAGTGTTGTGAAGTTTACTTGTGGTCTTGTTAATATTCCTGAAGTGGAGAGTGGAATAATTGGGTCCAAGTGCAGGAAATCTGCACTATTTGTGCAGGTCTGGGTTCCAGACGGCGTCGCCAATTGGGTGACCCCGTCTGGTTAAAATAGTTCTGAGCCGTCAGGTTATGTCCTATCTCAGAAGGCGTCCCAATTAAGGGGTGACGGCGTCGCACCTAGAAGCTGACGCCGTCAGGTTAAAATAGTTCTGAGCCGTCAGGCTCAAATGTTGATTTTACTGATCTGGCATACCTTTAAAGGCGGACGGCGTCACGTAATGTGGGTGACAACATCTGCCCGTCAGGATAAACTATTGAGTCCCTTCTTACAAATGAAATTAAAAAGGAAACTCCTCGAGTCTTCTTTTCTTCGTAATTCATATTCAAGGTTATTTAGTAAAAAGGGTCATAAAGTCGTTTTGGTTCACGTTATTTTAAAAAGTTTTAAAATTTCTATTTTGGGGGCGTAACACATATGCTATTTTCCCATTTTTCACATCCCTTTCTCAATGTAGCATTCGTTTGCATTACATAAGATCTAATGTCGTCAAACAAACCTAGAATGGGCTTTCATCTAGCAATCTTTATATGAGAATTGAAGTACTCACTTAAGCCATTCTAAATTTCATCACAGTCCACGCCTACCTTGAAGAATGCCCTACACCAAAGATGAGGTTCCTTCTCCATCAAATATTGATGTGCTTGCTCATTAACTTCTTTGATTTGTCCCATTATTTTCACCCATTTATCTTGGTTAGTTGCCTTTGACGCTGCCCAAAAAAGGTTCCTAAACACTGCTCCACCATATTGCTTGCAAAAGTTAGCATAGATATGTCTTGCACATAATATATGCTCTACATTCTGTAAAACTCTCTTTACAACTTGTATTATACCCTAATTAAAATGCATTAAAAAGTTATAAGCAATATATATATATATATATATATATATATATATATATATATATAAGCTATTAAATACTATGACTATTAGTAACAAGAATTACCTTATGTCGATCAGAAATTAGCGCCATTCCAGTTCCATCATGTAAGTCAAGATCTTTACACAGATACCTAAGAAACCATTCCCAATTCTCTGTGTTCTCAAAATGTACCACTGCCCATGCAATTGGGTAAATCTGGTTGTTTCCATCCCTTCCAACTGCTACCAACAACTCACCTTGACATATTCCTTTCAAAAAACAACCATTTATGCCTATGATTTTCCTACACCCTGCTTTCCATCCTTCTTTTAACTGTTGTATACAAATATAATAGCTGTTGAACAAATGTGTCCATATGCCAAAGGATCTACTTGCATTGCAACGGTGCTGCCACGGTTGGATCTTCAATGGTGAAATAGGTTTCTGTCCAAAACGTAAAGTATGACACTCGTTGTAAGTTAAGTTTGGCATATATGTTGAAATAAAAGATATAGATATCTTAAAAAACCAGATATTCCATCTTGAGAATCAAAAGGTAAAATTTGTACTTATTACGTCAAACAGAGTTGTGCATATATCTTGACAAGAGTAATTGTGATATAATCAAAGCTTATGGTTGTGGATCACTAGTGGCGGACCCCAAATGTAAACTTTTAATAATCGAAGTTTGATTTGGAGTTAGGATTTGGAACAGATTGTGGAGCAGGGTCCTCAACCAAATGGGGGTTTGACTTGGTATGTTTTAACATATTGGGGGTTTGACTTTGGTCTTTATAAGTTTGCCACATAGTTAAAAAAGGCTAGTCATATTTGTTACCGGCAACCCATTTAGTGGGTAAAAATTTCCTAGACTTAAAAAAAAATGCACCTTAAATTGAGGGAAAAAAAGAATAATACCTTTAATTGAAATTGGATGTAAGATGGGTACCCTTTTATGCGATTTGCCCTTAATATAATTGTGTTTTGGAAGTTTTTATTTCTTATTAGGGTTTTATTCCCTGGAGGTTTTATCCTCGTTATCAACCACTAGATTGGGGTTAACAAAATTCTTTTTCGCGTCCGACGTGAGTTGGAATCTAGAGCTTGTTAGTATCTTAGATTTTGAATGGTGTAGATGTTATCAAAACCCATACTGTTGGTGAGGTATGATCTGGAGATTACATGGATCATGGTTGATGTGCTCCGTGTGTACAAGTTTTAAAATTTATAAACACGATTTATCCGGCAATTACTAAACACACATACGAGCAAGTATACTCGTTCGCGATAGCAAAGGTGGGTAAGTCGAGATCGTCCCAAGAAATTTGCATTTTAATTTGTTTAAAATATTCGAGACAATAAAGCTTGTCAAGGCTTCCTCAAAGTTGTGGTTTAGTAAAATATCAAATTTAAGAAACATATACTTGTGTGAAGTCTATAGGCAATCATAGAGAGTGTTCATGAAGGCTTGGTGTAAATTCTTGATGTGTGCACAAATCATAAGCAAATGATTTCCAACCTATGGTTTATGTTTTGTAAAATCATTTTAAGAACAAGAACATGTAGGTAATCCTTTCGGTCCTTATCCTAATGATTATTCTTTAGAAAATCCATTTGATTGTAAAAGGTTCTCATTAAACTTGTTCCTACGAATCTTTCGACCTTTCGTGATGAAAATGTTTCTAGTCTTGTTTCAATAAGTAAACATGGTGAGTGTCAATCACCATATCCCCATTAGTTTGTCACTTAACCTTTTGGAATAAAATATAAGAGAAATCCTTTCGGTCCTTTTTCTTAAACATGTTTTACCGACAAATCAAACAAGACTAGTAGTTTTTTCAACAAACTCATTTAAACAAGATCATTTACATGCATCACATATAAGAACACTCCTACAATTTCCTACATCCTTACACACAAGTATATTCAAGAATTACTCCATGACAATCATAACAAAACACAAGTAGTAACAAGGTAATTCAAATAATTCAAGAGAATAGAAATTCATGACAAGTTCAATAGAATACCTAAGCTTTTGGATTACAAGAATTAGAAATTGTAAAATATAGCAACCACACGCCTCCAATCGTCTAGCCTAACCGTACAACTCCGAATGATCACACAATGGATGAGAATTTGTCTCACCACTTTCCTGGATGTTTTACAGCAGTAACAAGACTTTTGGGATGAATAATAAGGGTTGGTAATAGCTTTGGTGTAAACTATTACTCTTTTTGGTTGTGTCACACTAGACTACTAAGTCTAGGTTCAATTTATAGCTAAAAACCCTTAATTATCAGGCTAAAAACGTCCCTAACAAGTTATTAACTGGAAATGATCAGCCTCTAATGATTAATGGAAGTTAAGGCAACAATAAATGACCAAAGTGTAACTCCAGGGTTCGCAGCCAGATCGGTTGCGACGCAGCCGATCCGGTTGCGTTTTTTCCATCAGCCCAGCCGAATCGGTTGCGGGCTCCAACCGATCGGCTGGGAGTCTCTCGTACACCCAATCTTTGACTTTGGTTGACTTTTCTTGATTCGCGCCTTTTTTTTCGCTTTCGATGCTGATTTCCAAAACGAAACTTGATCTTTAATTGTTGTTGACACTTAGAAATCATTGCGCTTCCTAATCATTGAGCCCAAGAGCTTTCTTACTTGACTTCCTTCCTCGGGAATTATCCAAATGTGTATGAAATCTTCATTTCTTCACCTTTTGCGATACCGGGCTACATTCACATACAAATACGCTTCTTTTGCACTTTTGCAACAATTATGAGTAAATATAGCCGATTATCATATACAAAACCAACAATAATGCTACTAAAAACATACTCATTTTGAGCGTTATCAAATTCCCCCATACTTAAGTTCTACTCGCCCTCGAGTAGGTCTAACATTTATAAAAAATCGATTTCAATGGTCTCGATACCGTGGTTCCAAAAATCTAACAATCATCTCAAGAGAAATAATTGTTAATTTGCTTTTAATATGTGAAAATTTTTAAATGAACCAAATGACTTTAGATAACATAACTAAACACCTCACGAATGATTTTAAGAATTCACTCAACACTCATATATTGGTGGGTATATGTAAATCATTCAATGCCTAGTCATGATCAATGCTTTTTACCATAAGATTGTACAAGTATCAAGACAAATAAAATAAATCCATCAAAGAGGGCTTTTATTCGGGTTATAATGTTAAGGCTTTGGGTTAATAAATGGTTTGGATAAGGCATGGGATTGTTTATGAAATTGGTTTTAAAAGAAAAATAAAGTCAAGTCTAAACCTCAATGTTGCTAGCCATCATACTAACTACAATCCCGAAAATGATTATATTTTCCTCTTCTTCACATATCGATCTCCAAACATATATACTCAATTTAGCTCATTGGCTAATCAATATACTCAATATAGCACATTGGCTATTACCATATTTTTTTTTTCAATTCCCCCACACTTAGTATAAGCATACACCACAAAAAATACAAATGAGAAAGACGTCTCTTTCATCTTTGTTGGAGAATGGTACTCACAAATGGCAAAGTGTAGCTTCTTCATAATCATCAAAAACAATCCAACACTCCAAACAACTAGCAACAAACCAATAGACATTGACATGGGTTGGCTAAGGTTTACGGTGTAAAATATTTTTGTATTTTTCTGGATCTAACAAAAATGAAAGATTGGCTCGAATGGTGTAACTAAGGGTATCTAGTGCTAAAAATGAACACTAACAAATGGGTCCATATAAAGTGGTTAACTAACCGATGTGGTTAGCAAAAAAAAAAAAACATTAGATGTAAAATGGAAGGTCATTTGGGTTAAATCCTATGATGCCTCTTATCATTTGAACATATTCTTATCACTCGAGAGTGATTTTAACCGTAATGCATAACAAGTACAAGTTCTAGAATCGACATAATTACCGGCACACTCATAGCAAAATATAAAACAAAAAGATATGTTTTATACAAAAATAACCCTCATAATTTAGTGGAAAAAGGCTACAATGCGCGCTAGTAGATGTTATCGAATCCAAAATGAATTACTTTCGTAATTTGGTCCAAATAAAAAAATTTCAAAAACCTCATTTTACCATTGAAATACCCAAGTTGTTTTTAAATATATCTTAATAACGTGCGAAAACTACTAGACAATCAAGGGCGATTTTCTACTAACTACTTGAATCCAAAAACTTTCCTAAAAAATAAAAAATAAGACTAAAAACTAAAAAAAATTAAAAATCGTATCATTTTTCCTATTTTCTTCCCTCCCCCATACTTAAGTTTTGCATTGTCCTCAATGTAATAAAATAAACTTCAAAGTAAAGAAAATGGGAAAAGAAATAGTCAAAAAGATACCACGGGATAGAATATGCAATATGCATATTGGGTCATAGGCATGCATGTGAGTTACCAACTCCAAATATTGACCAACAATAAGCTTCCGTCACATCAATCCTGCAAACAAAACTGCAAAATATACACAACACACAAAACAAACAAACAAACTACAAACAATCCAAACGCTACTTAAAAATAAAAATAAACAAAGTATGATAATAATCCTAAAGAAATAGTTAAGAGATAGGATAGAGAAAATATTGTTCGACACACATAAGCATTGTTTTTGAAATCACAATCCAAAGAATGATCCACGATCATTCGTCATCCTCACTCATCTCATCACCTTCATCATCATCATCTTCGTCATTTTCGGACTCATAGTGCTCGTCCACAAACTCCAAACGAACTCTCCTCTTCTTCTTCTTTCCTCGAGCTCCCGATGAAGATCCTCCAACATCATAGCTAGATCCTCCAACCTCGGGTAATCTACCATACGCAGGCACTAAGTCGGGAAATGGTGCATAGCCAGGATATGGGTACGGATACGGTCCAGGATACGAGGTGTAGGGGAAAGGATATGGTGGAACATTAGGTGGGTTGTAGGGAGGCAACTCATAATTGGCTTCTTGAGCCATGTGTTGAAAGAACGGAATCGAATAATCATTAATGTAGTTGTTCCTCAACATCATCGAATCTCTCCAAATATCCCTACACTCAATTTCATTCAAATGCTGGTTCCAATCTCCCCAACCTAAGTCAAAACTACTAGTCGTACCCGTTTGCACGTTACCCATCGGTACATTGCCCATTGGCGCATTGCCCGGCTGCTGTGGTGGTGGTGGTTCAATCCATGCTCCCAAAGTCTTTGTTCTCCTATTCAAATTTGTTCCAAAACTCATTGCATTCCATATCTCACTAACATGTGGCTCTCCACACTTAGCCAACTCATTGCTATTGTAATACCCAAGATTCTTTGCCAACCTCGTCACATAATGTCCTCCACATATGTTGCTATTACCTTTGATACCCGGGGCTTTCCTAGACAAATACTCGGCTATGAGCCAAGCCGCATTCCCATCCTTAGTCTCTTCTAACAACATCATAATCCACAAGTACGGCTTATGGCATTTGTCCCGGCTCCCAATTATGTGAAACGGCCCCCCTACTAACAACTTATGTAGTACTCTCATCAATGGACTCCTAATGGTTGCAGAATTCCTTCGAGTACAAGAAGGATCTCCCACGCGATTCTAATACGCGGGAACACTAGGGTAATCTTTCTCAAATCTCCTAAGCCTTGAAAAATGAGCTTCAAACAATCGATGACTAACCTCATCCGGTTCATACAATCCAAGAGCAACAGCAAAACCCGACAAAGTATATGCGTGATCCTGCCCACAAAGCCTAAACCAAACACAAACTTCATTCATGATGTTCCGAACATTGACCTTCCTTTCAAAGTACATAGTAAAAAAGAACTCCATACACCATTCACGGCAAACTTCTTCATTAATGCTAAAAGCTCTCTCCCAAGAAAAATCATCAAACGAATCTCCATCAATCGGATAGACATAAGGCATCCGCATCATACCCCGCAACTCATTCTCACACTCATATTCGTTAAACAAATCCCAATCTATTAACCTAGGAACCGAAACAGTTCTGTTTTGCAACTTTGACAAACGTTCCCTAAAAGCATGTTTCTCCTCATTGGTGAGATCTTTAAACTTCAAGTGTGCATTCCCTTCAGCTTTCAAGCTATACGTAACCTTCTTCTTTGCATTCCTTTGGCAATACTTGGTCACGATCAGGTTCGGTGGAATCCGCGTCGAACTCGAACAACCTACAACATTTCTTTGTAGAAATCACAAATATAAGAGAATATAAGAGTGTTAGAACCAACGATAAGATTTATAGAAGCCTTTAGGGTCTAGTTCAAAAATTGCAATTTTCCACATCAGAACCTGGAACCGGATCGGTCGAGGGGCAGCCGATCCGGCTCCTCTCCTGACCATGATCCAACCGTTCGGTTGCGCTACGCAACCGAATCGGTTCCCTGATCTGCAGAAGGCTATGGCCTTCCAAATGATTTCCCACTAGATTCTTCCAATTCCAATTCACTTCTAAACTGCATTTTAAAATCACCAATGATTTCCACAACATCAAATTGCTCTTAATTCGCATTCAAAACTTCCAATCATCACATGTTCATCATGCTTAGAACTTACAAGCTTAACTTCAATTCATCAATCACTTGTTCTAATCAACAATGAGGCATCTAAAATTCACTGAAAATGCATCATCTAACAACTAGGAATCATCAATTGCAACTTAATTTGATTCAATGGCACAACCTAATTAAATCTGAAAATTCAATCATCTAATACTCATTCCATATTGAATCAATCACTACAATTCTTTTTGCAATGCATTCCTATATTAATTACCCACTTAATTCTAAAAGATTACAACTTAATTCGAATCCCATCAAAAACCCCCAAATTAGTGACCTAATTTACAATTCGAACCAAATACTCAAATTAAACCCCAATTAAGTTAATTGATTGTAGATGCTTACTTGTTTAGGTGCCATGATGATCTTCTAAAACTCTTACAATCTTCAAACAACTTCTAAGTGGTTGAATTTTGTGAAACCCAGATGGAGGATTAGTGCGTGTGTGTGTTTTTCTGGAAAAATGAATTTTTGGTACTTATACTCGCATCCAACCGATTCAGTCATGGACACAACCGTTTCGGTTTGCATTTTTGCAGAATTTTACCTTTTTAACTTTACTTGGGCATTTTACCTTCCAAGCAAAAATTGTTTACTCAAAAATCCGATTAAAGATGCACACAACATTCATCCAACCATTTGCAAATTTCAAAAACATCTAACTCAAAAACTAAATCATCATACTTATCATCATAAACTAAAACTAAAACTCAAAACGAATTGATTAAAATAACTTCAAACCATTATAATAAGAAAAATAAAAACCAAATAAAATCAAAATCCCTAAGTGCATAAAATAAAATTTCATTCAAAGATGAAAATCAAGCAAACAAATGCTTGTTATTATTGTTGCGATGTTCTTCTCCTTATCACTCCTCAAAATAATCATGCCTCAAAATATCCTCGCTTTGGAATTTTCCGGTCAACTCACGATATGTTTCATGAGTTTTGAACTTTCTAACAAATCTCCTTCCATTCGGGCATAGTATATCGAATTTGACATGCCATTCCCCATCTCCCTCTTCTCTTTTGTATACACTCGACCCCTCGGGTCCCCATTCCAAATTTTTCAATTGTACGGGTTGAGATCCTAAGAAATCCGTGAGCTTTTTGTAAACAAGGATGTTCTTAAATGTGTTGTAGAAGGCTTCCATAGCAAGTGCACGTTCCATTTCATCATCAAGATCAAAATATGGCGGGGCAAGCGGCCCATACATAGGATTTTTGTGGACATCACGCCCAACTTCGAAGCAAGTTAAATCATCTTCCCCATCAAAGAGTTCCAAATCCTCCATAAATTCTAACACTTTACCCCTAGGCTTGGGATAATAAGTTTGCTTTGAGATCCCATCATCGATTGTCATAGTCCCCCTCCCCATATCTATAATCACTCCATATGAGCGTAGGAAAGGTCTTCCAAGTAAGAGAGGTAGACTTTTATCAACCGGTATGTCCAAGACTAGGAAATCGGCCAAATAAGGTTGGTAGCCAATTTGCACCCTCACATTTTTCACTTCCCCCATAGCCTTAGCTTGAGAGTTGTCCGCCATGGTTAGCTTAGAATGATTTGGTTGAGGTTTGCTTAGTCCCAAAGTCTTGAATATTGGATAAGGCATAACGTTGACGCTTGATCCCGTATCCGCCAAAGCATAAACCGGATTTGTCCCGTTAACTTTTATAGGCAAAACGAAGTTACCCGGGTCACTCTCTTTCCGTGGCATACCCCGAAATAAGATCCTATCCCTATCCTCATTCGAAAGATCCTTATCTTCCAACCGTGCTCTAGCCAACATAACCGCATCTAGCTTTTTTCGATATAGAACATAATCTTGTAGCACTTCAATCACTGGTTTCTTCTCGTTAAGTTCAAGGAATTTTTGTTCAAGGTTTGCTAAGATGGCTTCCTTTTGCTCTTGAGTTAAGGGTTTGAAGGTGTATGGTGAAATTGGTGGTGATGGTGTGTAATCATGGGTCTTGTTGGTGGTAGAGGTGGTGGGAGTTAGTTTATTTGATGAAGTCTTCTTTCTACTAGCCTTTCCCATTTTCACAATCTCCACATTCTCCTTCTCCATGTTTGCACACAATTCCGCAAGCATTTCATTCACTTCCTTCTCTTCCTCCAAATCCGTAATGTTGATTCTCATCTCACCTAGAGCAAAATCCAATTGACATTTAGTTGTCACAAGGAAATCTCACCCAAAGCATATGTCCGGTTCATCCGCGTTCCCTTCTTCCAAAACTACAAAATCGGCCTCGAAAATATGACCATGGATATTGATCCGAAGATTCTTAACAATTTTTCTCCCATAAGCTTCATAATCCAAACGAACGTGGCCAATTTTGTCAAGGACCTTGTCCACAATATAGTTTTCCCCATAAGCCATATTCAATTGAGCATCCCACGAGCTCACCCCTTCAACACTACACGGTGTCCCAAATCTCATAAATGGTTAATCGTACCCCGTGAGATGTGCTTGCGTGAAAATCACGACCCTATTCTTTTTAGGAACTTGAACCTTGTTTTCCCCAACTTCTTCCATACATTCCGAATCGATAGCAAACTCTTTCTTACTTTCTTCCAAGATATTCCCAATCTTCTCCAACGAGTTACCGGTATCCTTAAACATTTCATCCAAGTTGCGTAGATACTCGGAAATTCCACTCAAACTATCCATAACAAACTATCTAACAAAACAAAACAAAACCAAAAACAAATCATCCAAATTATTAGCGTTAGAGTTAGTAAAAATCAAAACAAACTATAGAAACATATTCTAAACAAGTAAATACACTTATTAAGACTAAAAACACAAGCTAAAACTTGAAATTAAAAAACTAGAAAAATTGTTATCGAGAGCTTCAACCGGATCGGTTGGCCCTCCAACCGATTCGGTTGGTGGTATGTCTCAAACCAAAACACACCCAGCCGATCCGGTTACGGGCTGCAACCGATCGGCTGGAGTAAATTCCAATTTTTTATTATTTTTTTTATGAAATAAAATTAATTAACTTATTAATTAAAAATTAATTAAAGAAAATTAATTACAACTTAAACTCTAATAAGTGTGTCTACTCATTACCCTACTAATTAAAATCATTAATTATATTAATTAAGCATAAACTACATTAACTAGATAATATTTGTTAGTGTAAATATTACGATATTTAATCTATACATTCTCATTTGTTTTGTTGATGACAAACATGTAACTTGTAATACATAACGTAAAATGTATAAGTTACTACTTTTTTTATGCCAATGTTGGTGACTGGAGATAACTCTCTTCAATTATTCCACTTGTAATTATATTTTGTCTCAACATCCTCTCAACACCTCTCGACGACTCAAGTCCTTGTATGCTACAACATAGGTTCGTACATGTTTGTTATGTTGCGTTATGATCAAACCCCCAACAAACCATTAAAACATGTTTAGTTAAATAGTTTATGTATAACAACTAGTGTTTACATATTAGGTAAATATATACATAACTAGTATATATTATAATGGGTAGAAACTTAAGTATTTGACCCATTGACCAAATACATTGAATGTAGTTGTGTAAAACCCAAAGTCCAAGACCCATACCCAATGTCTAGATACATTGTACCTTGGTGGGCACTCAAAACCATGGACTAGATGCATTGTATCTTGTAGATACATTGAATCTACTTGGTACCCATAACCCATGACCCATAGCCAATGTCTAGATACATTGTACCTTGGTGGGCACTCAAAACCATGGACTAGATGCATTGCATCTTGTAGATACATTGAATCTACTTGGTACCCATAACCCATGACCCATGACCAAAAACCCATGGGTAAAAGGGAGCGTCCCACGGATCCCCAGTAATACACTGGACGGATCCCTCAAAGGAGGGATCCGTGGGATCCGGGGAACAGTGGCTATTTTTCTTCTATAAATAGTGAGCCATTTCTTCATTGTTTTACACACCTTCACACATAGTATCTCTCCACCATTTCTAGGATATTTAGATCATTAGGAAACATGTAAACCACCCTCATCTCATATGATCATAATGCTTCTAACTTTCATTTGTTGTAAGCATACTCCCGAAGTGATCCTCTCAAACAAGCTTAAAGATCTTGCATCCTTACCTACCGAAGCGATCACCCATCACAAGCATAAAAGCACATGAAGATCTTCTACAACAAGCTTGGGAAACTTGTCATCTTCATTCATAGAAGACTAACTACATCATGCTTTGTGTTCTTGATGTTTAGTTTAGGATTTCATATCCATTAGACACATTGTCTTGGATATTGTCTAGTATCATATTCTTGTATCTATGACTAGACTAGATGGTTTATGTGTTTGTGCCATAAAATACAAGGTTTGTTATGTTGGGCCACAAAACATAACGGGTGTCATAGATGTGTCATGTATCTATGACTAGACTAGATGGTTTATGTGTTTGTGCCATAAAACACAAGGTTTGTTATGTTGGGCCACAAAACATAACGGGTGTCATAGATGTGTCGTGTTGGTCGGGTAGTGGTTCCTCCTTTGTAATGGAACCCGGTATCTAGCCTTGTACCGGATAAAGTATAGGCGACATTGTGATAGGTTTGGTTCTACCTCTTGGAAGAACTCGGTGTTTAGCTTAGTACCGAAAAAAGTGTAAGCGACGTTGTGTAAGTTTTTCTCTGCCGAGAATGGATTTCGTTGATCTAGTGAAGTAACTCTCGAGTAGGTGACTCGGGGAGTGGAGTAGGGCAATGAAGGTGTCCTTGTAGCCGAACCACTATAAATCCTCGTGTTGGTTTGTCTATCCTTTTACTTATCGCTTTACTTTTATTCTTGCATTACATTGTTTATTTTCTATGTGGTTGATGTCTATGTTTGTGATGCATACTTGGTCTTTCATATAGTCATAAACTATATTTAACACTTTACATATTATGACACGCTTGATCAAGAAAAAGCAACCGGACTAATAATGGTGAAACTTGATTTATAATGAACCATTAATCTTGCGGAATCTTATGTGATATTAAGGGGTTGGCCTTACATGTCGTAATGCGTTAAATGCATCCTCGCGTCGAGATTAGCAAATGCAATGGTTTATACTATATTTGATACAAGAGTTTTAAGTTTGAAACGGAAACGTATTCAACCCCCCCCCCCTACGTTTTCACAATTGGTATCAGAGCGGGTTGGCTCTAGTTTTTAAAACAAATGGTTTTCAAAACGAGTAAGGTCCTTGTATCAAATTTTTGGTGAAGTCAAGCATAATATGAAAAGTGTTTTGTTTATTTCTTTCTCTTTGAAGTTTTGTTGTTAGATATCTTGTTAATCAAGCTTAAATAAAGGTAAAAATGGATAATATAACTTCACTAAAAAGTTTACAAAGGTTAAACCTTTTCGTCGGGTCAAAACATGCATTTTTGTAATTCTGTGTCAGATCCACGGATCCCTCAGGATACACTGGACGGATCCCTCAAGCAAGGGATCCGTGGGATCCGTGGTTCAGAAGACAGTTTTTGTCTGAATTTCAAAAATTCATAACTAATTAACCGTAAATCGTTAGAAGTCGTGCCACCTATTGTTTTAAAGGTATTTGAGTCTACTATCATTTAAAAATGATTTCATAAACTGATTCAAAACAAAATTTACAGAATCATTGATTTATAATAGAAAGTCATTTTTTTGGTCATAACTTTTGCACAAATTTTTGATCTAATTGGAGACAGATGTTTTCATCTTTGAATAGCAATGTGTCCTCTTTTGAAATTAAGGTTTTGATCATATTCATAAAAGAAACTAATCAAGCTTGGTATACATGTTCATATTTAACACAAAGCGATGAAAAGAACTTTCGTATGCTATGCTAAATGATAAATTGTCTTCCTTGCATTACTTGATTATTTGCTTATCTCAAATAGCTTTTGTGCTTGTTTGATTGAATAACATATGTGGTTTCCTTACCTTGCTATTCATTCTCTTGCTTGTCGATTTAGTAATTTTCTACTAATCAATGTGCTACTTGAAGGAGTGTTTGGGATAACATCTAGTTTTGTCGAAAATGTTTATTTTATAAGTTGAAAAATATTTAAAACATATAACACACTAAATGGCTTTTTGATTGAGTTTGTCATGTGTGCAACATAAATGTTTTATGTGCTTATATGATTTCTTGATTTCATATTTTCTTGTATCGTTTTCTAAAAACAACAATAATATACATCGGATCATAACCTACACTTGTGTTGATGATGTACTCTCCCATTTTCCTTTTCATGATCGCTCTCCAAGCTTCATAGTAGGATTGACAACTTGATTATTTCATCCGATATACTCAAGTAAATTATTTTGCAACGCAAATATAATTGTTCATATCCGAAAGTCCAAACTCGAGCTTTCCAACAACATATGTTGAACTAGCTCATCCAACCACTTTTTTGTTCACCATATGGACAATTTTTTTTTGACACCTTTGTCACCTTAGTTGTTTCAAGTATAATATTAATAAAAACAAAGAAAAGTATCATCATTGTTACTCTTCGATAGGCCATTGTAGGAATATAAATTTTTCTAACTTGAGAATGAATACTGGAGAACTTATTGCACTAGAAACTCAATTTGACCTAACGGTTGAATTGCTTCCTTGATAGAAGTTGGGTATGTGGAATCTCCCGTAAAAATGGTCGTGTTTAGCCGTAATTGAGCATCGCTAGTAATAGTCTCATATTCATTCTCTCACTTGAGAATTTTATACTCTTATGTTTTCCTAAAGTAAGTTTACAATGGAAATACTGTGCATTGTCTTAGGATTACTAATCAAACAAGTTGTAAAATTAATTTTTCTTTTTGTTAATCACAACCACTTGCCTCATCAAGCGATTATCTTGCTTTGATCTAGAAGAGCTACATGACTTCATGGACGAAGCTCGTTGTATGCTAATCATCATCCGTAATGACTAGATTTTCCTAAACTAGCACCTCACAACTCTTTTGTCTTGAACACCATCATGTTTTTTTTTCCTTTCTAGACACATACCTTGCATGTCATTGTTAGTGTAAATGATTTACTAATCTAGACCGTAAATCTGTTTTGGGCTTCTTGAATAGTGCTTGTTAAGTTTGCTAAACCTTTGTGTTATTTGTGAGCTCGATCTCATTTGATTGCCTATATGTGATCTCTACATGCTCTTCGTGCTTTGCTTAACGTGTATACATGTGTTCTTGATGTAAAAATCATTAGTTTCATAATTCAAAACATAGAGCAAATTTCTGCAACTATTCTGTTAAGAAAATCTGTCTTAGACGCCGGATCCCTTAGATATAACTAGACAGATCCCTCAAGTGAAGAATCTGTGGGATCCGGGTGGACAGAAGTTCCTTTTTAGCCTCCTTGTGTCAATCCAACATTCTAGACCTTATTGGACTAGTTAAACATGCTACATTAGGATCACTTAAACTTTCCTTAGGCTCAGTTGATCTCACATTCACTCATGGATGACTTAGGATCACATTTGAAGTATTTTTGATTTATCATTACTTCAAAACTCACCATCTTTCTGCTTCAATGTTTACACATTGTTCCTCTCATCTCAAAACACTTAGTTTGATATTTCTCTCAATTTTAGCAAATTGATTTTAGTCATCCTTACCTCAAAATGGGTCAAAAACTTGTTTTTCAATTTTTGTAATTTTTAAGGATTTCTCCAATTTTATCTCAAGTTTACATCTAATCTCTAGGATCATTTAATATGACTTGACACCATCAAAATTCCTAGTGTCATCCTTGAACACCCATTGGTGATCATAAAGTCCCATTTGCCTTCTATAAAAGGCAATCATTAGCTACATCACTCATTGCACTTGATCATTTAAGTACTCTTTCATTTAAGACACTTAGGTAGACTGAAAAAATCAAGGAGGTATAGGCTGTAGACCTTACAAACATCATTTTTATCCTTTCCTAGCTGATGAGAGCCGGATCCCTAGGATTAGCCTAGACGGATCCCTCATTGAAGGGAACCGTGGGATCCGGGTGACAGATTCATGTCAACTCTTGCTAAAACGATCATTTAAGTCCATCTTCATGTAAGACACTTAATAGACTGAGTAACTTAGGATATGTAGGTACTAGACCTTGCTAGAACCCAATCACCTCTTTTTCACCTCGTCTGTTAGCCGAATCCCTAGACTTAAGCTAGTCGGATCCCTCTAGTGAGGGAACCGGTGGAAGCGTGGAACAGTGGGTACTTTATCTCTTTAGATAATCATTTCAAATTTCCTTTTTCCCACACAAGCACTTGTTCAACACTTAGGATTATCATTTTCTTATATGCTTATAAATGAGTTGCATTTATATGATTCTTTACATGTTCTTTCTTTTCATTTCATGATTTTATGTGAACAATTTATCCATTTGTATAAATGTTTTCCTTTCGTACTAACTCTTTTGGATTCTTGTAGGATGACAATGGTCGATTTCATCATCAAGTCAAGTTGTGCTCATTCGCACATTTTTTTATATTCCTAATCTTGCATCATCCTAACCATCTTACTCCACTTTTATCACTACTCACAAAGTCATCATGTCTACCACCTCTATTGAGTCATCAACCAAGTCAAAGATTCACCTTGATACCTTTCATCACCATCCCTTGCTAATCTTGAGTCTCTTTATTACCTAGTAATACTTGACCTCTCATCACCTCTACCACAACTTCCATACCTCTAAGTCATAATGATGATTTCTATCATTATCACCGTCTCCAAGGTCTAGTTCATGAACTACGTGATGAAGTATGTCTCATGTTCTACCACATCCTACCTGTGTCAACCACAACCTCGAACCACAAGCTTATTGTGTCAACCACATCCTACAAGTGTCTCACTACCACTACAGTTCATGGTCGTTCAACCATCCTCCACAAACATCTATGTTGTCAAAAGCCAAGTGAATTTCGTAATGAAATGCGTCTCATCCCTAAGCACATTTTTTTTGTCTTACCTTGAACAAAACTTACAACCTCTAAACCAACCATGATGATGCAAGTAGTAGGATTATTCTCCTTTTGACACTAATCCTTTCTTTGTAGGTTCATGTATATACACTTTGATGTGTATGGGATTCTCGTCTATTTATGGACGAAATTTTACACTAATTCTTTTCTTTATAGGTTCACTCATATACATGGGTTTGTATATGGAGCACTTGTCTTCGGACGAGGTTTACTTGTTTTTTTTTTTTTTTTTCAAAACACACTAGGAGAACTTGACGCTCTCAATAAAGGGGAGTTTTTCGTCAAAACAAAAAAAAACAATGCAAATTTTGCAATACTTTTGTCTTAGCCTTCCTAAAATACTTGACTCCCTTAACAAGGGGGAGCATACACACATTCTTCAAAACTCCTTTACGTTTCAACACAAGAGAGATTTCTTTCTCATCATTTATTATTTTTTTTAACACTAACCTTGATGTAGGTTAAGCCTCAAAAATTTGATCCATTAATCCGTTGGCAACAATGGTTATAATTCAAAGGATATTTATATTTTTTTGTGTGATTCTCTAGGTTCCTCTTAAAGGCAAGATCACCACCTCTTGAAGACGTGCAAGCTCAAGGTCATGAGTTGCTAAGCTTCGTCATTAGTGTTTCGTGTTGAAGGTATTGGCGTGGTGTGCCAATTGGAGCAATAAGGTGTTTTTACTTTAACTTCACTAGGGATGATGCAAACTCGCCATTCTTGGGAGAAATTAAGTTTAAAGGACACACCCTTTTTGTTTCGACAAAAGGGGGAGAAGAGTGTAAACGGAGAAGGTAATGTATAGGAAGTACGGACACAAGTAACTTTGACATTTTACCTATCTATTACGTTTACATATATTTTGTCATCATCAAAAAGGGGGAGATTGTTACTGCAAATATTACGATATTTAATCTATACATTCTCATTTGTTTTGTTGATGACAAACATGTAACTTGTAATACATAACGTAAAATGTATAAGTTACTTGTAATTATTTTTTGTCTCAACATACTCTCAACACCTCTCGACGACTCAAGTCCTTGTATGCTACAACACAGGTTTGTACATGTTTGTTATGTTGCGTTATGATCAAACCCCCAACAAACCATTAAAACATGTTTAGTTAAATAGTTTATGTATAACAACTAGTGTTTACATATTGGGTAAATATATACATAACTAGTATGTATTATAATGGGTAGAAACTTAAGTATTTGACCCATTGACCAAATACATTGAATGTAGTTGGGTAAAACCCAAAGTCCAAGACCCATACCTAATGTCTAGATACATTGTACCTTGGTGGGCACTCAAAACCATGGACTAGATGCATTGCATCTTGTAGATACATTGAATCTACTTGGTACCCATAACCCATGACCCATACCCAATGTCTAGATACATTGTACCTTGGTGGGCACTCAAAATCATGGACTAGATGCATTGCATCTTGTAGATACATTGAATCTACTTGGTACCCATAACCCCTGACCCATGACCCAAAACCTATGGGTAAAAGGGAGCGTCCCACGGATCCCCAGTAATACACTGGACGGATCCCTCAAGGGAGGGATCCGTGGGATCCAGGGAACAGTGACTATTTTTCTTCTATAAATAGTAAACCATTTCTTCATTGTTTTACACACCTTCACACATAGTTTCTCTCCACCATTTCTAGGATATTTAGATCATTAGGAAACATGTAAACCACCCTCATCTCATATGATCATAATGCTTCTAACTTTCATTTATTGTAAGCATACTCCCGAAGTGATCCTCTCAAGCAAGCTTAGAGATCTTTCATCCTTACCTACTGAAGTGATCACCCATCACAAACATACAAGCACATGAAGATCTTCTACAACAAGCTTGAGAAACTTGTCATCTTCATTCATAGAAGACTAACTACATCATGCTTTGTGTTATTGATGTTTAGTTTAGGATTTCATATCCATTAGACACATTGTCTTGGATATTGTCTAGTATCGTATTCTTGTATCTATGACTAGACTAGATGGTTTATGTGTTTGTGCCATAAAACACAAGGTTTGTGTTAATACAAATAAGCTGTAAAAACGTTTATTTATATTTTACGATCTTCTAATGTTTTGTCGATAACAAACGTAAAATCATATTAACGAAACAAATAAAATACGTAAATGGTTTGAACTAATAGTTTCTAACATTTTCACATAAAACACTAAAACAAGTATAAGTGATTTTATGATTTAGTATTACATATGTACAACAACTAGTGTTTACATATTTGGGTAAATATACACATAACTAGTATGTAGTATATTGGGTAATGTAAATGGGTAGAAACTTAAGTATTTGACCCATTGACCAAATACATTGAATGTAGTTGGGTAAAAACAAGTATACACTAAATGGGTAAAAACTAGCAAATGGTATTGACCCATAACCCATGGTTTTATATATACCACTTGACTAAGTTAATTGTACTCTTAATACTAGCAAATGGTATTGACCCATAACCCATGGTTTTATATATACCACTTGACTAAGTTCATTGTACCCTTAATACTAGCAAATGGTATTGACCCATAACCCATGGTTTTATATTTACCACTTGACCAAGTTCATTGTATCCTTAAGATACATTGTATCTAGAAAGAAAACCATGGATCAACCCATAACCCATGACCCATAACCAAAATACCCATGGGTAAAAGGGAGCGTTCCACAGATCCCTGGCTTTGTGCTAGCCGGATCCCAAGTGGAAGGGATCCGTGGGATCCGGGGAAACAGTAGAGAATTTTCTCTATAAATAGAGAGCCATTTCTTCCTTTCTATTCATCCCTTTACACACATACTTCCCCCAAGTATTCTAACCCTCTAACCTCAGATCCAATAGATCTATGTAGCTTTTCTCTTTTGTTTTTGTGTGATCTTCTAGGTTCCTCTTAAAGGAAAGATCACCACATCTTGAAGACGTGCAAGCTCAAGTCCATGAGTTGCCATGCTTCGTCATCATCAAGACAACGAAGGTTCTCTTGTTGATAGATCTACCTTTCTCCATAGATGTTGGGTTGAAGGCATTAGTGAAGAATGCCGAAAGTATCAAGATGAAAGAATTAGTGAAAAATGCTAAAGGTGTCAAGACGAAGGCATTAGTGAAGGGTGCCAAGCGTTGTGTCAAAGGCATTAGTGAAGGATGCCGATGAATCTAATCAAGTAGCATTTAGGAAGAATGCTTAGGTCGTATAATTGATGAGGTGCATCGTTATACTTATAAGTAGTTGTTTATTTCCAAGGATGGTGATATCCTTGATGATATTGTAACAAGGAGTAGATCTCCTTGATATTAGGTGTTGTGTTGTGAAGGGTAGTAGTTCCTCCATGGTAATGGAACTAGGTGCTTAGCCTAGTACCTAATAAAGGGTAGGCGACGTTGTGATAGGATTAGTTCTCCTTGGTGTGAAAGAACTCGGTGGTTAGCCTAGCACCGTATAAAGGGTAGGCGACGTTGTGTTAGGTGTGGTTCGCCTTGGTGTGAAAGAACTCGGTATTTAGCTTTGTACCGGAAAAAGGTTAAGCGACGTTGTGAAGGCTTCTCCGCCATAAGGAGTTGGTGTAGTGTTTACGAACTCTCGAGTAGGTGACTCAGGGAGTGGAGTAGGGCAAGGAAGGTATCCTTGTAGCCGAACCACTATAAATACTTGTGTTGTGGTGATGTGCTTCTTACTCCTTATCTTTCATTACACGTTTATATATCTATCTATCAACGTCCAACATAAACAACCAAATAGATTGACATAAGTCGATCTAAATATTTAAAAGGAAGTTTTAAATTGGTAAAACTATTCAACCCCCCTTCTAGTTTTCCACAATTGGCATCAGAGCTTCATTACCAAGTTTTTTTTGTATATTGTACTTTGAAAACTTGATACGATCCGTGTATGTTTGAAAACTACAAAGAAGGGAATTTCTTAAAACAAAAAGTCATGTTTTTATAAATCATCATATGTTGGATAGTGATAGATCATTCTAACATTTTCCTTTGAGAAGTCTTCATACTAGGATTTGGGTATCTTAGAAGATCATGAAGTATTTCGCGTCTATGGTTTCTAAAACCATAAAAAGGGAATATAGCAAAAGATTGGGGTATCTTAGAAGATCATGAAGTATTTCGCGTCTATGGTTTCTAAAACCATAAAAAGGGGATATAGCAAAGGTATGTTTTCTTAGTTACATTTTTTTTCAAAAACGTGCTAAATTGCTTGTGGACAAAATGGTGATATATGCTTCTATCTTATAATAAGCATAACATGAAAAGTGTTTTAGTGATTTTTTTTCTTTGAAGTTTTGTTGTTAGATATCTTGTTAATCAAGCTTGAATAAAGGTAAAAATGGGTAATATAACTTCACTAAAAAGTCTACAAAGACTAAACCTTTTCGTCGGGTCAAAACGTACATTTTTGTAATTATGTGTCAGATCCGCGGATCCCTCAGGTTACACTGGACGGATCCCTCAAGCAAGGGATCCGTGGGATCCGTAGGTACAGAAGACAGTTTTGTCTGAATTTCAAAAATTCATAACTTTTTAACCGTAAGTCGTTAGAAGTCGTGCCACCTATCGTTTTAAAGGTATTTGAGTCTACTTTCATTTAAAAATGATTTCATAAACTGATTAAAAACAATAATTTACAGAATCATTGATTAATAATAGAAAGTCATTTTTCGGTCATAACTTTTGCACAAACTTTTGATCTTATTGGAGACGGATGTTTTCGCTTTTGAATAACAATGTGTCCTCTATTGAAATTAAGGTTTTGATCATATTTATAAATATAAAATAAACTAATCAAGCTTGGTATACATGTTTATATTTAACACAAAGCGATGAAAAGAACTTTCGTATGCTATGCTAAATGATAAATTGTCTTCTTTGCATTACTTGATTATTTGCTTATCTCAAATAGCTTTTGTGCTTGTTTGATTGAATAGCATATGTGGTTTCCTTACCTTGCTTTTCATTCTCTTGTTTGTCGATTTAGTAATATTCTACTAATCAATGTGCTATTTGAAGGAGTGTTTGGGATAACATCTAGTTGTGTCGAAAATGTTAGTTTAGACACTTAAATAAGTCATATAGGTTGAAAATGTTTTATGTGCTTATATGATTTCTTTTGTTCTTGTATCATTTTCTAAAAACAACAAGAATGTACATCGGATCATAACCTACACTTGTGTTGATGATGTACTCTCCCATTTTCCTTTTCATGATCGCTCTCCAAGCTTCTTAGTAGGATTGACAACTTGATTATTTCATCCGATATACTCAAGTAAATTATTTTACAACGCAAATATAATTGCTCATATCCGAAAGTCCAAACTCAAAGCTTTCCAACAACATATGTTGAACTAGCTCATCCAACCATTTTTTTGTTGTTTACCATATGGACAACTTTTAAACTTATTTTTAACATGACGCCTTCGTCACCTTAGTTGTATCAAGTATAATATTAAACGAAGCAAAGTATCATCATTGTTACTCTTCGATAGGCCATTGTAGGAATATAAATTTTCCTAACTTGAGAATGAATACTGGAGAACTTATGGCACTAGAAACTCAATTTGACCTAACGGTTGAATTTCTTCCTTGATAGAAGTTGGGTATGTGGAATCACCCGTAAAAATGGTCGTGTTTAGCCGTAATTGAGCACCACTAGTAATAGTCTCATATTCATTCTCTCACTTGGGAAATCTATACTCCCATGTTTCCCTAAAGTAAGTTTACAATGGAAATACTTTGCGTTGTCTTAGGATTACTAATCAACCATATTGTAAAATTGATTTTTCTTTTAATTAAATCACAACCACTTGCCTCATCAAGTGATTATCTTGCTTTGATCGAGAAGAGCTACATGACTTCATGGACGATGTTCATTGTATGCTAATCACCATCCATAATGACTATACATAGTTCATTGCTTCCGTTGGCCAAAACAACCCTATCGTCTTGAACACCATCATCTAATCTGCACGCCATTGTTAATACAAACGATTTACTAATCCAGATCGTAAATCTATTTTGAGCTTCTTAAATAGCGCTTGTTAAGTTTGATAAACCTCTGTGTTACTTGTGAGCTAGATCTCATTTAATTGCTTATGTGCTATTTCTACATGATACTTAGTATGTTTTACTTGTATACATGTATGCTTACTGTAGAGATCATTAGTTTCTAATTTCGATACTTAGAACAAACGCTCACTGTTAAGTAAAACTGTCCCAGATGCTGGATCCCTAGTTTGTAACTAGCCGGATCCCTCAAGTGAAGGATCCGTGGGATCCGGGCAAATAGAAGTAGAGTTTCAATCCTTTACACCTCAAACCATGTTCCTAGACAACTTCACACTAGCTGAACTTAATACCTTAGGATCTCTTAAGTCCTACTCAAGCTTAGTAAGCTTCACACTCACACATAGGATCACACTCAAAGTGCTTTTCGATCTATCGTTTCACCTAAACTCATTACTCTTCCGCTCTCTAGATCACTCATTATTTCTCACATGATCCCTCACATCTAGACTTAGAAATCTTTCGATTATGGCAAAATTGATCATAATCATCCTTACCTCAAAATTGGTCGAAATGGATCAAATTCTAGTTCACCTTAAAACCTTTAGGATTTTCTCCAAGACATTATCCTAAGTCACTATCTGATCACTAGGATCATTTAGCTCCATTTGACACTCTCAAGATTTTAGTGTCATCTTTGTTCATTCATTGGTACTCACGAAAGTTCCAATTTCTTCCATATAAGGCAATCATTAGCTACATCACTCATTGCCCTTGAACATTTAAGTACCCTTCCATTTAAAGACACTTAGGAGAACTGAAACATTCAAAAAGGTATAGGCTTTAGACCTTTCAAACATCACTACTATCCTTTCCTAGCTGCTGAGAGCCGGATCCCTAGGATTAGCCTAGACGGATCCCCCATTGGTGGGAACCGTAGGATCCGGATGACAGATTTATGTCAACTCTTGCTCGAACAATCATTTCAAGCTCATCTTGCTAACTTGAACACTCCACCTCATCCTAATTAAATCTCTGAAGTTGACTCTTGTGCATGCTAATCATCACATTCTATAGGATATTAGAGACTTAAGTCTTGAATGCACTTGCTAAATCTTCCCTTTTATAAGTCATCTTGCTAGAATCCCTTAGTCATCAAACACAACATCATTCTCAGCATTTAGAAACCTTTTCCTTAGTCATTTCATCATGAGGAAAGCTCCTAGTGCTAACTCATCCAACCAAGAAACACCCAAGAAACTTGCTCGTGTTGTACACGAAATTTCCTCAACCGAATCATCTCCAGTTAAACCCACAAATGGTAGGATTTCCCATCCACCAAATCATCATCCGTAAGAGATAATAGTGCTAGAATCTCACCTCAACAAACCCAATCAACAATTGCCAAGAGAACCGCAATAATTAGCATTAAACCTCTTAGGTTAGAAAAGGGATCATCGAGCTCTAAACCAAACATACCTAGTTTTAGCAAAATGTCTAAACCTTCATTCCTAGAGCATGGACTAGAGTCCTTCACCGAGCCTCTCCCTATTCATTAGAGCATTCACCACCGAGAACTTCCCATTCACCAACCTTCTCGTTAAAATAGGAACCACCTACATCACCAACTAGTCCATCGTTGGAAACAAGGAACCACCAAGGACTTGATCATATGGAGGAATTTCCATTACCACCACTCTCATTCCTAGTAGAACCTCATCCTAAATTACTCAATGTACCTCCACCATCATTTGTAGAACCTCCTCAAAACATCATGTTCCTAATCAAGACAATAATTGCTCTAATTGTCTAATCACCCAAGGACTTGTTCAAGAAGTACGAAATGAGTTGCATTTCATATTTAATTATCTTCTTGAAAGATTGGACCAAATCAACAAGTCTACTCATCCCTAGACTCAAGCACATTGTTGCTTCTTAAGCTTTGGTCACTTATTAGTATTAGTAGAATATGGCTAAATCATTCTCTTAGTTTTTAGAGATTTGTTGATCATCTCTTATGTTTTATTGAATGATAGTTTACTTGCCATATTGCATTGAGTATATGTTTGTTGGCTGAATACATATCTCATTTTGATGTTAACATTACTTGTTACATCACCATTGCTGAATTTAATCATCAGCTATACGAATCCCTCAAAATTGCCTAGACGGATCCCTACTAGGAGGGAACCGTGAGACAAAAAACTATTTTTCTACTAACTTGGATCACATATGCAGGAAATTGTGCATTATACTTGTTTTCTAACCTTCGTTTTGTAGTTATTCAATCTACACTTGAAGCATTTGACACCCTAAAGCTAGGGGGAGCTTTGTGTCAAAACAATACATTGCAAATTACTTGCAATATTAGGAATACATTTCTCGACATCCCTTTGCAAAATTGCAATCATCAAGGGGGAGCACATTCGTCACTTAGACGAAATATTTTGCAAACTTAGTTGCAAACAAACTAGCTTAGTATTACTTTCTTGACGCCCTTACATAGGGATGGACTCGTCAAGGGGGAGTAAAGACGAGATCCGTTCCCGTTACTTGCTCTAAATATCTTTTCTTTCACATGTTTTTCCTAAAAACAATGTGTTAGTTTCCTTTCGAAGCTCTTTTTGTTTCGACAAAAAAGGGGAGAAGAAAGTAAAAACTACAAATTCAAACTTTTACGAATTTTAGCTTTTCCTTAAAATAATTTTATGTTTTGTCATCAACAAAAAGGGGGAGATTGTTAATACAAATAAGCTGTAAAAACGTTTATTTATATTTTACGATCTTCTAATGTTTTGTCGATAACAAACGTAAAATCATATTAACGAATCAAATAAAATACGTAAATGGTTTGAACTAATAGTTTCTAACATTTTCACATAAAACACTAAAACAAGTATAAGTGATTTTATGATTTAGTATTACATATGTACAACAACTAGTGTTTACATATTTGGGTAAATATACACATAACTAGTATGTAGTATATTGGGTAATGTAAATGGGTAGAAACTTAAGTATTTGACCCATTGACCAAATACATTGAATGTAGTTGGGTAAAAACAAGTATAGTAAAAACTAGCAAATGGTATTGACCCATAACCCATGGTTTTATATATACCACTTGACTAAGTTCATTGTACTCTTAATACTAGCAAATGGTATTGACCCATAACCTATGGTTTTATATATACCACTTGACTAAGTTCATTGTACCCTTAATACTAGCAAATGGTATTGACCCATAACCCATGGTTTTATATATACCACTTGACCAAGTTCATTGTATCCTTAAGATACATTGTATCTAGAAAGAAAACCATGGATCAACCCATAACCCATGACCCATAACCAAAATACCCATGGGTAAAAGGGAGCGTTCCACGGATCCCTGGCTTTGTGCTAGCCGGATCCCAAGTGAAAGGGATCCGTGGGATCCGGGGAAACAGTAGAGAATTTTCTCTATAAATAGAGAGCCATTTCTTCCTTTCTATTCATCCCTTTACACACATACTTCCCCCAAGTATTCTAACCCTCTAACCTCAGATCCAAGAGATCTATGTATCTTTTCTCTTTTGTTTTTGTGTGATCTTCTAGGTTCCTCTTAAAGGAAAGATCACCACATCTTGAAGACGTGCAAGCTCAAGTCCATGAGTTGCCATGCTTCGCCATCATCAAGACAACGAAGGTTCTCTTGTTGATAGATCTACCTTTCTCCATAGATGTTGGGTTGAAGGCATTAGTGAAGAATACCGAAAGTATCAAGATGAAAGCATTAGTGAAAAATGCTAAAGGTGTCAAGACGAAGGCATTAGTGAAGGGTGCCAAGCGTTGTGTCAAAGGCATTAGTGAAGGATGCCGATGAATCTAATCAAGTAGCATTTAGGAAGAATGCTTAGGTCGTATAATTGATGAGGTGCATCGTTATACTTATAAGTAGTTGTTTATTTCCAAGGATGGTGATATCCTTGATGATAT